>VZTI01005702.1:592950-667425 GCA_013397865.1 Struthidea cinerea | reverse complement strand
AGCATTTAAACTGCAACCATGAGCAAAAGTACCTGTGCTGAAATAAACAAATGTTGAAGTAGCTGTGATCTGGTGAGAAGCTTGAACAGAGAGAGATGAAAGTGATGAACACCCTTGCTCCCAGGGAGGAAGACGATCAGCTTCATCCCTGTTCCTAGAGATGAAGATGATCCCAGAGATAGATGAAGAGAACCTTTTGCTTCTGAACAGCTCATCCTTAAAATGGTACCACATTAGCTAAAGACTGAACCCTTGAAAACACTTGTGGGGAAAGCTGTAAGACGAGGGAAGGGATTTTCACATGTGAGCAGAGAACCATCCTGGGCGGCTGTCTCGCTGTGACATTGAAGCCACGAGAGAACTGTTTCTTGTGGAGATGTCTCCATAGCATGAGCAAGAGAGACTTCTCTCCCTAAGTGAACTGAAAAATATTATTATAGAGGTGGTAAACTGACTGAAAAAATCTCAAGGTTTGTCTTTTTCATTGTCAGTGGGAGAAGGGAGGAAGGTGGGAGAAGCGTTCTGAAGGTTCAGTCTGACTTTTTTTTCTTTCTTTTAGGTCTGTTAATAAACTTCTTTATATTCTTTTAAGTTTTGTGCCTGCTTTGCTTTCTCCTAATTCTTATCTCACAGAAGAAAAATAAGTAAGTAATGGATATTTTGAACTAAACCACTACAATAACACACCTCTGACCTGACTCCATGGACTGAGAATTGATACCACTAAGATGCCTTTTGACAGCACATGAATAAGAATCACAGTATTATGGCAAGTGTGAAAGGAATGGAAATGCAGAGATGAGAAACTTTCACTGTGGAGAACCTCAAACCCAATTGGCATAAAGTTTTTGGTTTGTGGAAGGCCCACTTCAGTGGCAAAGGGGTGAACATGGACAGTTCTGAGAATAAATGTACTTTCTCAATTTCCATAAACACAGGGTGATACCAGGGGCTCGCAGACCACTAGAAAAAGCACGGCTTAATCACTTTAATTTCAAGAGACTTTCTCTGTTCACTACAAGGCATTTCTAGATCTACATTCCAAACATCATGTCACTTTGGAAGGTCCTCAAAAACTCCAGGCTTGGTAGTTTTCTTTGCACGTTTGTCAATTTTCATTTCTTTACACAGAAAATGAAAAATCTTCACCATCCACTTGTTTGCTTCTACAAGAACACTCAATCTGCTGTCCTACTCTATACTGTGTCTTGAGATTAAACCAAGTTATATTATCCAGAGCCTACTCCACCCTTTTACAAGGTTTAGTTCTAATATGTTTCATGTTTGCTTGCTTAAAATGCTGAAAGGAATTACTGATAATATTTTTTAGTATTATTTTCAACTTGAAAGGAAAAAAGTAATACTTAACTCCTGGGCACTTAATCATAAAAAACAGTGTAAAAGGACACATGTTCTAATTTTACTTCTCCTCATTCATCATTATTTTGTCACTTTTAGCTGCAATTTTTGGATTTAGACTGGACATTCTGGACAACCAGACCTGATTGCTTACTTGTAGAACTCTGACCTCAGCCCCAGTATGGTGTTACAATGTCCTTTGGTATTAGCATGAATAAAGGTTGAGATGTTAGGGATGGGTTGTAAGATAAGAGGGGAAGAAAATGCATTCTTCTCTGTTTTGTTGGGGGGGAGGTGGGGGGCATTTAAAGGAATAGAAATAGTTGTTAAGTCTGGAGCAGCACCATCTGAAAATAATTCACAAAACCAGTGAATATATTGCCTAAAATACTATACTATCAAGAGCTCCTGGCTTGGTTCCAGTGCCCGAGATGAAGGAACCCCCTGACCCTGGATGCTTCTGTATTCAGTGTTCTCTGTAGCATCCTTAACACAAGAAATAGAAAGACCCTGCTGATGTGTTTTTATCATGATCTGTATGGACCAGGACAGCCAGAATCCGAGCACTTGTTATGCCTGAGGTTTCTTGATCTTAGAGCTGCTCCTACCAGAATACTGTAGTAATAATCTGAAATAATGTGACTGAACAGTTACAGAGGCTACTGCTTGCTTCAGCAACCTGTATGGAATACATTTTGGAACACAGCTAAAGAATCTAGTAAAACTTGATTTTACTTCAGCTAGAATAAAATGGTAGGGATAGTGGGAAATATTTATAGAAATGAAAAATGTGTATATAATATAAAAGATCCCCTGATTTGGTATTGTTTCACTAAATCAGTATGGCCTAATGTTTTCTATTATGAAGAATCAATGATGTAATCAGCTGTATTACTGCAACTTAATTAGGCCCAGCAACCAGATGCAACTATAAAAAACATTTCACCCTACATATGCTTATCACTATCTTCATCTCAAATTAAGAAAATTCAAACTTTGTGTTAAGGTTTAAAAAAAAACCCAACAAATCATGAGAGGTCAGATTTTTATTTCAAGGCATGAATCATTGCAAAAACAGAAGTCCAAACTTCGGTTTCTTAAATGACTGTAAGACAGGATAGGCATTTCAAGAAATAGAAATACTGGTTGTTAAGTCTGGAAAAGTATGATCTGAAAATAATTTATGAAGGCAGTGAATATGTTGCCTGAAACATTATACTGTAAAATAGAAAATTATCCAATACATTTCCCGAAGGAAAAAAAGCTTATTAGAAGACTTATGAAGTCAGAGACCAATTGAGGTATTTTTCCATCACTACTTCTGTAGTTCGCTACTTCCATGGTAGCTTCTTAGTATTACTAAATTGTATTTCAAATGAACAAAAGAATCATTACATTTGGTTATTATTTCTTCAAACCTTTCTAAAATACTTAATAACTTAATGCATTTACTATTATATTTTGCAGAACAGAGATTTAGCAGTGATAGACAGACCAGCTCAATTCAGCACAGAAGTTTCTTAAGCATTTGCTATAATTAATATGAACAAGTACTATACAGTTACATTTGTCTTGCCTATAGAATTCCATAGCTCAGCTGAATTGGTATGTGCAGGTTCCTGATGAAATGATACAACATATTCTGACATGATGATGTGCAGGGATTAAGTGAAGGTTTGGAAATATCATGGGAACTGTCTTCCTAACTCATTTTTGTGTCTTGCTTCTTTTGCTTTTGCAGGCACAAAAGAACCAGAGTACTTTTAAAAAGATATGCAGACATCCTCTGATTCCAACTGAATGTACATATTGGTGAAGCAAATGTAAAATGTATGAACTTTTAATTGTCATGGACACCAATACTCAGGTATTTCCATTTTGAATTCTTTATGAAAGAGAATCTGAATGTCAGCATTTCTGGGAGTCATGCACTGCTATTAAACTTCTGTTTCAGTATCTATAATAGCTACTTTTTGAAGAAACTTCTCTATAGAGATACCTGTAGTATGTGTTTAAACACGTAGCTGCCTTTTTCTATCAGACATGGTTAAAGTTAATTTAAATTATGCTTTATATATTTCTCATTCTATTACTGAAGAGCCCTTCAGAGCACATCTACTGAAGACTAAGTCTATTCAGGTGTAAGAGGAAAAAAAGTTTCACAGAATCTGTGCTAGAAGAGAACATTTTAAATTCTGATACTATCAAACTGTAACAACTATTCAAATTCATCTAATTGAAACTATAAAAAGAGCAGAAACCTAGTAGAACCAAAAAAGATAAGCAAAAATTTGTCTCAGTTAAAAGGTTGTATTTCAGGCTCTTATCTATCACATTACTACTACTGAATACACTTAAATATTCTCCAGCACACTCACCTCTTTTTGACGGTACTTAATTGCCAGTTTCAATCTTGCAAGATCATTACCACTTTGTTCTTCTATCAAGCTATTATCATCTCTGTAATTAAGAATAATTTCCAATTCCCTGGAACTCCGTGTCTGATCCAGGAGATCTTTTGCAAATTGCTTGCATTGCCGTGACAGTTCCTCATACTCCGACTTAAACTCATTTTCGACTTTACTCAGTTCTTGCAGCTCCCAGCTCAGTTGAAAAGCGGTAAGGAAAGGATCCTCACTGGACAAAGCAATCAATGATGGGCTCGCCAGAGCCTTGTAGATATTGAGTCTGGACCGAGAGTGGCGGAGGCTGTCCACATCTGAGCTTGAGACACATTCGACGCAGTTACAGCGCACCTCGTGTGGCCTGGGCACAGACACTCCTTTCTGCACAAGGAGCTTTATGATTTCGTAATTGTTGGTGTGGGCAGCCAGAATAATAGGTGTGATATCTGGCGTAAATTCTGAAAACTGCTTGTCCAGAAGCACTGGTGGAACCTGTGAAAGAGGACAAAAACCCTTACAGGCCTTCTCATTGAACAGGAATTATAGAAAATTAAGCTATGAGTGGTTTACCACTTGCACCACAAATACACTTACTGATGGACCTTTATTTCTGGCCAGAGTTGAAGGAAACACTTTAAAGATAACAATTCAGTTAGCTAAGGTAGTGTCTTTCCAGGTAATAAATTGCTATAAACAGGGTGTGATTTTTCATAGAACCGCTTTTACATGCAAACAACCCATGGGCAACGATTCATCAGAGCAAATTATTAGATAAACAAGGACAAGTCAGACACAAATGCTCCTCCTCGGTTCCTTGAAGTGAGCAAGATGGAAATGCTCTCTCTCACTGGTTTATCTCAGTTTTATAGGGAAGAAGGAATCATGGGGGCATAATCTCTGAAGCAAGCAATGACCAGGACACAGGCAAGTTAGATTTATAAAATAAAATGGGCAAGTAAAGGAGAAAAAAATATGTGTTTTCTTAAAGAGAATGTTGAAAATAAGACTGTAGAGAAACAAAGATACTTGCTGCAAAGAGCTTAATGTCTTAAGGCTCAGTTCTACATTCACCCGCACAAAGAAACATATTCTGTTTATAGGAAAACAGCGAGGTTCATGGAAAAAAGGTCTCCAGACATCATTTTTAAAGACTCTTCTGATGTGCATTTCTGTATTGTCAGTCTTCTTTATCAGAAAGCTGAAAGATTTTTCATTTTAAGCTTGTTTCTTTATTTTAAACTACCAGGCTCTAAGGTCAAGGTGAAGACAATTCATTCAATTAGTATGATTATGAATGTAAATTAGCCAGTGTCAATCAAGAAATACTATTGGTATCATCACTTACAGACTGCCTTTGGTCCACAGCTCAATAATCAAGTACAAAACTCAATCCATAGAGCACCACTGAGAGGTGCTCTGAGAGATGCTCTTCCAGGACGAAGAAAAAAGGAAAACATCTGACTCAAAGTTTTCTGAAGGCCAGGGAAATAGATGGCCACTTCAGGGAGGAAAAAATGTTTGATGCAAGCCTCATGACAGCACTATGTCCTCATTGCCAGGTGGAAAAAACACAAGTGGAATGGGAGTGGTAAAATGGGGTGGAAAGTCAAGACTGGAGACCTGGCATTCAGGACTGTAAACACACATCCCTAGGGAAGCAAAACCTGCCTGGCCATAATGTACTGCTGACCTTGAGTAGCTGTGCCAGATTCTGAGAAGGTATGTGGAGTCAACAGGCAGAAATCCCTTTTCTCCCTTCCCATGCACTCAGACTTGCATGCTTGGCTTGGCACTGAGTCAGGCTGGCACTGAGTTTGTTTTAGCACAGGACTGTGGGATGACTGAGCTGGCACACCCACCCTCATGATCCCATGCAGAGGGAGCAGCTATCCTCACAGGTGTTCACAACCAGTGAGCCATGCAGCTCCTGTGCAACTTCACTTCTGCTTTCTTTATTCTGAGGTACAAACAATATGCTATGTGTGCAGACATACAGAGAAAAATGGGTTAAATATTAGTCATGAGGTAAGGAACCCAGCTGAGAATATACTGAAGGTACATATGGATGGAGGTAACACTCATGTACAAGAAAAAACAGGAGGTCTGTGTACTGTGCCTGGTCTCAGGACAAAACCCACAACTAGGACATATGTCTTCCCAGAGCACTCTGTGGCTCAGTCCACACTTCTCTGTCAGGTTTCCTCCAGGGTACCTCTGGGACATGTGTCACCTCCTGGCTGGACGCTGCACAGAGCCCACCTGGGGATGCCCAGGTGCCCAGATCACATCATTATTCCTGCCCAGTGTGAACTGGGGCTTGAAATCCATGTCTGTTTTCTCACCTATCTTTGGTGTCAGTGTGGAAAGTGAGACCTGTTTCCAACCCCAATTCTTACAGGTTACTGCAGTCTTAGATTTATCTTCTCTTCTACTTACATATTATATAGGAAAAAAGAGAACACTGCGTGCATACACATACTTTTCTTGCTCTCTAAATTGCAACTGGCCAGTACTTTTGAGACTAGAAGGAGATAAAAATGGCAGTAGAGATTCAAACTTTGCATTAGTAGAAATGAGATTCTTGGCTATCATAGAACTGAAAAAGGTTTACAGAGAGGCATGTGTTGTGTTCTGACAGTGTCTGCTACAAGCAGTGAGACTCCCTCTCGGCCTCAGGTTCAGGGTACCAGGGAGCGAAGGAGAGAGCTGCAAGGGCAGAAAACTCAAGGACAGAAACTGGTAACTTCAGACTCACTGACTGCTCAGAGTATAATTCTGTCACTTCACCTCTCGCTAGCTTTGTAATTTCTGACAGTAACAAAGTAACTTCAAGCCCTGCCAGAACTGAAGGCTATCTTAAACATATCATCAGCAGCAAGCTCTAAAAAATTAAGACACAGCTTCAAACAACATGGCATTACAGTGACTGACTTGTACATGGGGTCCATTTCCTTAAAAGCTGCTTGCTTTTTCTCATAGCTTATCAAAGCCTTTCATCTTAAGCTAACTCAGATACAAGGCTAATGCACACATTTTGGAATTCACAGCATCAGAATTTACCCAAATATAGAAGTGTTTATTAAATCTTTTCAGCCTTAACTTACAGAAACATTTAAACTTAAAGGGCAAACCATAAGACTTCGACTCTAATTACATCATGAGTTTAACCCCTGACCCTTTATCTCCTATTTTAAGATTTCGTACTAATTTAAACCAAAGAGAGAATATCAAAGTAATAAGGTCAAATTATTCCCTCATCTGAAGCAAAATGAAGTACTTATCTTTGAAGTACTGAGCGCTCTCATGGCATTCAGAAAATTTCAACATTTAACTGTTGACCCAGAGTACTTGCTCTTAAATCATCAGACTTACAATGAATTTTACTTTCAAAGTACTGAAAAATAATTCTCTTAAAGAGAACCAAACCAAATAACCTGCACACACTGATATTAGTCACATATTCTGAAGCTTTGACAGAACACTCTCAGAAAACATGCAAGTCTTCCTTAAATCCTGGAGGATGGAAAGCTACTAGATCTTACAGTCACTGACTGTGGCTGTGACTTCCCAAGGCTCAGCAGTGGTGTAAATATATTACGCATTTTGAAGTTAGTGTGCTAAGTTTGAGGCTGCTTAAACTTGGCAAGGTCAAGCAATTTTTGCCTTCTTACATTTTGTTGAAGATTTTCTATTTCAACATTACAGGGCTGAACGAAGAGGTTTGGTGACTGTATACTTGTTATGAATGTCTATGTGATTAGTAGACAAAAAGAAAACAAAACAGAAAAGAAAGGATAGCTCAAAGTCTGAACACTTCAGTGCCCAAGGGCACAAGATTTTTTTGTCGCATTTCCTTTCCCTGCACTCACTGTAAGTGGGAATGAGTCAGTCTGGCTGGAATTTCTAACAATTCTTTTAGATACCAAGTGGAATGGTCCTCTTCAATGTGTTTATATTTCCTGTATGGTCTGTGTGAAGAGAAGCTCCTTTGCTATGACAGGAAGAGAAATCTAGGTTAAATTAATGCCAGTTAGGTCCAGACATCATGGCATCAAATGAGAGACTGATGGCTGATGATCCCTTAGACATCCAGGAAACAGAAAAATACAACAGTAGGTTTGGAAAAGGAAGAACGTAAACCCCATGTGTGTCCTTTTCTCCATCCAGATTTCTCATGATATCTCCCATTACTGCAATATCTCAACAGAGAGACTGAAAACTGCAGTACCCATTTACCTGCTGTTTAAGTGCAAGAGCTCAGAATCTATGGAAATCTATTTCCTTGGGCAAATAGATAGCTTCCATGGCTCTTGTCTTTGTTTATTTATTTGCAATTATTTTGTCTTTTGTTTGTAAAGGAAAGCAAATCCCTCATGGTTTCAGGTAGTTAGGGGAATAAATTTCTGAGTCATGTCCATCATGATAGCATGATTGGAGGAAAAACTTAAAGCAAAGCAAAAAAGAGAATATATGACAGATAAGATGAATACATGTCATGCAGTACCAGCTTGTATAAGGAATTAGTATTATAAAAGTGTGTCATCAAAGTCTCCGCTGCTTTAGCACTATTTCTCTATAGCTGTCATCAGTCAGAAACCTCGAAAATGCTTAGCTCTACATTCCTGTATAGCCCATGAGTTATCCCTGTGTATACACAGTTCCATGCTTTACATTCTGGCTTGTTGAGTTCTCTTTGGTTTGCTATTATTGTATCACCTGAAATACATCCTGATTAAGACCATGGAAGTAGTTCCCCTGGGAAGGGTTCAAAAATTCCTCCTACCACAACTCCCTTAACATGGACTAAGTCACTGATAAACATCCAGATATATTGAATAACTTAGAGTTATCATGTCAAGACAACTTGAAATCAGTTACCACAGCATTGGAGGGGTCCTGAGAGTCATGTTGAAACTATCCTCACAACACCACACAAACAGCAGGATGGCAGCCGTGGCTCCTGATTGTTTGAAAGTGCTCTTCCCCATCCCGGAGTGCTCACTGTGCATTGTACAGCTGGCAGGCTCTGTGGCCACCGAGCATGTAAGGCAGGTAAGTGGATAGAAGTGGCCAAGCTGAGCTCAGGGACAGCATCATTTCCAAGCAGTGTGTGTGACACCAGCCATGCAACACCCATCTGGTACAGTGCCATTGCCTGCTTTCCAGAGGCAACTTCCCTGGCCTCCCTGGGAAGGGTTCGATTCATTTATTGTCCTGAACTCGTAATATTTCCTGAAGGTAAGTACCACACTCTTAACCTGCTACTGAAATATTCTATTTCATTTGATAATGTTCTACCTCCACGTCTATTTTTTTTCCCTTTTTGTAGGAAACAGATGTATCTACAAAACCAATGTAGGAAACAGACATGTAACAGATGTAGCAAACAGATGTATCCAGGGGTCTTAGGCACTGTAAATTGACTAAAAACAGTCTGAGGACGAAATGTAAATATTTTAGTAATATTGTATCTTCTTAAGAATGCATATTTTCATAAGATTTAATTACAAATTGTGTCCTTTAACATTTTCATATCCACATTTTACCTCAGTGCTGGCAAGGTGTTTAATGCTTCTCTTCCAGATTTCTTTTCTCTGGAATCTAATGTAATTCCAGTTATGAATTAAAGCCAGGTAGGTATGGCAAAAAATAATAATTAAAAATCAGATATTTTTGTGTGGACATTTTTTAACAAAATATTCCAGATCATATTTTTATGTATCTTGAAATTTTCCTTTATTCCATTATTTTCTTATAATCTAACAATAAGAGGGGCCAATTCCATATTTTCTCCAGATTAAATTATTGTGATTATACTTATATGATTATGACAATTCTAACTATTAATCTTACAAAAGGTCCCTAATATTTTCTTATGAAACTATTATATTTAATGTCATCCAAGAAAGATGTCTAGCAGAAAGGAGCTCTGACAAGCAACCCAGGATATATATCTAATTTTATATAGCTGAAATTGAGTAAGGCAAACACTCCCCTTAGCACAGAGCTCAACAGAATTCATTCTTCAGACACAAGCCATGTGCTAGCTATCTCAAAACTTGATTATTGTGCTATCTCATGCTGATACTGACCCACAGCTAACCATGGCTCATGTCTCCTAACCTGCACTGCTGGGATACAAGACAGGTATTTTTCAAAAGTACTGCATTCATAATTTTGGCCAGTTCTCCAGGATGTGTGAAAAGAGGGTATGAACAGTTAATGCTGAATGTGTTACCTTAGGAGCACGCTTTTAGTCTGTCTCCTGCTGGTAAGGGGGGAAAGGTGACATTTTTGCCTCTGTGTAAAACCTTCTCAATGTATATCAGGTCATAATATATTTCCAGGGCTCAGGACTAAATGTCCTCATTTGGTGCTAATATGAGTTACTGTTAGGAAAGGATATCTTCCCCCCACTGAGAATAGTGTTTTATGTAATATCATGTCCATTTATTTTGCTGAAAATTTACTTTCAGCTTTGCTGGGACATGACTGGAACAGGGATGTTTGTAGTAATACAAAATCCCTGTCACATTTAAGGAGGCTTCAGTGCTTGCCTTTTTACAAGTCTGTGAATTTTGAAAAGTTAATTTTACAAGTTTGAGTTATTTTCATTCAATTTTTTCCAAGCACAAGCTGAGTTTTCAAAACCTTGGATGTGTGGTTTGATTTTTTTTTTTTTTTTTTTATCAGCTACACTTAACCTACCCTAAGATGTGAGCTTTTTAGTGCTTGTTCATGCTCATCTTATTACCTCTGAACCAATTTGTGTGTCACAAAAGTCACAGCATGGACTGATCACTTCCAGTCTCCATGACAGCCACATTGCACAAAAAGCATTAATGTAACACATTAAGGAAAAGAATTTGACCAATCTGTTCCTAAAGCTCTGCAGTGGTGGGTGGATATGTCACACCATTTCCTCACGATGTTTCTGATACTTCATATGCTTTACCTTTGTGCAGTTTAAGGCCATAAATTCTTGTTCTGTGAAATGTGGATACAGAGAATATTTTCTTTCTTTGCTTAGTTTCTGTTTTCTAATTTTTCATTCAGACTTTCCTTATGGGGGCTGGAACAAGATAGTCTTTAAGGTCCCTTCCAGCCCAGGCCATTCTGTGATTCTACAATTCTATGATCTGTGCTCATTCTGATGTGATCGGATGCAATACTGACTTTTGAACAGTAATATGGTATTTTCCAGTCTTTTTACGCTAGTCTTGTTTTAATATTCCCTGCAGAACTGTTATCTTAGTTGTTTTCAATTCCAATACATACTCGGTGATTATTTCTGCTCTACTTAGAACCTTACATTTTATCTTAATGAACTGTTTTATTTTTTACAGAAATAATTTCTTGCTTGCCAAAACCTGAATTCTAATTCTGTCCTGCAACAGCCTTGAGATCCCCCCATGTTGTCTGTTGTCTACAGAATTCACACGCCCTCTATTGCATCTAAAATGTCACGAATAATTGGACTGATAGGGATGCTCATTTCATCCCTCTGTTGAATTCATACATCCTGTTTCACCAAGTACTGTTGGCAACTACTGCGAGTGTGGTTTTCTTAGACTGAATTTTGAGCGACAATTTAGGAAATCTTACAAATCTCGAGCTATATGATATGTACTGCTTTTCCCCAACATACAGAGCTTGCTATCTGGTGATGAATGATAATTATATTATGACAGGATTTGTTCCTGACAAATCTTGGTAGACTGCTATTCATGTCTATATTTTCTTCTAGGTGCTTACAAGCAGAATATTTGACTATTTTCTTCAGGATAGTCCCTGCTGTGAAAAACTATAGATTTATTTTATTTGAAAAAGGAGAATAGAGAATGGAAAGAAAATGCTGTAAAATGAATTGATAACAGCTTCCAGACAGAAGCAGAGGAAAAGATATTGGATTTGATAGATTTAGGGCATGAATTTGTTGGGTGGGACTGATGTCAAAGGACTTCAGTGCTTTATTTCTCTCTCTCTCTTTTTTTTTAATTTCTCCTCCCTGTATCTCTGAAAGAACTCTGATCCAAAATACTGCCTGTACACAAAACTGCTCCTTTCCAATTAATGTTTTCCTGTGAGTATTATTAGTGAATGGATGTGCTGTTTTATCAGTCAATGCCAGTAGCTTGAGCAAGGGTGGGAAGTTGCCTAAAAGTAGACACTTAATAGAAGACTGACAGGATATTTAGAATCTGTTTTCAGCTATGGAACTTACACTTGCTCTCTCACCAGATATCATTTTTAAACAGGTAAAGGAGTGTTTCTAGTAAGAGTTCTGGGCTTTGCTTGACTGATCATAATGAGGAATGACAAGCAAATATTGTTTTCACTCAAGGGACAGTGAAAGAAGAAAAGTAAAATGGTTTGGAAAAACATGAGAGCTGAGAAAGAAGAAAGATTTTATTATGGAAAGGATTAAAGGGGAACTTGAATTATTTATTTCCATCATAATAAAGCTCATATATGCTTGTCTCAGAGCTTGCATGATGAGTAAAGTCAATACTGAAATGTCCTGAATGTTCAAAGTAGATTTAGTGAGGTCCTTTCCCATATGAATTTTAAAATGGATGCATAGATACTTTTCTCAAACACAGAATGGTTCATAAAGACAAAATCATTTCAATGAATCTTAGGTCTGATATTCCATTTCCTGAGAAACCATGTCTCTGGTCTGATTAGTAAAACGTGGAAAAGCTCTTGCTCTCCCCTGTTTGTTTCTCTTGTCCCAAAATGGCTCCAATAGTCAGCTAGAGAGGTGGAAAGAAATTGGCTTGCTTTGACAATGAGGTCTTCAGAGAAATGTTAGAAAAAAGGAGTTCTTAGAATCTAAGCAGGATCCTTTGTTTATCCCTGAGCTTCCTAGATCTAGAAACAAGAAAAGGTGTCCCACTGGCTGTGGAATTATAAAGACGGTTTTTGAAAAGGAGCTTTTGCAGAAAAGACAATAACAGATCGGTGACCTCCCTTGGTATCAACAAACTGTTTAGAAGATGCAAGTGTCTCAGAGGGTGGGAATTAGCTAAGCCTCTTTGCAGCTGATTACAATTATTTAACATTGCAAAGTAATTTGTGATATCTTCATGGCTGGGAAGTAAATTTCATGTTTGAGAAAATTAAAAGGGTTATACTCACAAAGAACAAAGTGGGAAACAGGCAAATTTGCATGACAGAAAAAAGTTTTCTCTATTTTAAAAATATGAAGAGAAAGGAATACAAAAGATCATGGCAGGGACAAAGAAACCTGCATCTTCAGAGGATGCAGAGGAATTTCACAGTAAGCTGTTTCATAAGTACATTATTCCCAGTATGTTATTCAGTGGTTTGTTATTTAGCAGCGGCTCTACATTTTGAACCGTACTGTAACTTTCCCATATTTCACAGATGCAAAACAGGACATTTTTTCTGAAGTATACAGAGGAGACCAAGGCTCACACATCTATGCTGGCATATGCTGGGAATGAAATATGTATTTGAGAAGCAAAGGATTGAAAACTGAATTTTATTACAGGTTGATGATATTCTCAGCTGGGTTCAACTCCTTAACAATAGACACTTTAAGATCCCCCTTGAATATAAGAATCAAGTGAACAATCCTGCTGCTTAAGAAGTTTTGGAAACATGTAAGTAAACAAGAGAAGATTGCTAGAAATAAAAAATATTCCCTTTGAATTCCCACTGCAAAGAGATCAAAGGAGAAACATGCATTATTATAACCTGCCCTACACAGTAAGAGACCAGGGGCAGAATAGTTAGAGGTATGTTAGGGCACATGGCTAGAAAGGAGCCTTTGAAACTGATGCCAGGGGGAATGGATTGGTTCAAACCCCTTAGTACTCCTTGTTTCAAGTTAGGCTTATCTTAGTATTGTATTCCTCTTGAGTTTACCAATTGATTGGATCTTGATCTGTACAGATCTTACACATGGTGTGTCAGTGCATAAAGAGGTATTCCTAATGTGCTTTAGGATATGGAAATGGTTTTTTTCTTTGAGCGTATGTAAGTATATTTTTACTAAATTCAGGGCATGGTAGTAAGCAGAGACTTAATAAGCCAAGGTCTAAATGAGCAAGGAGCAGGGAAGAGAAATTTAATCTTATCAGCCAGATTGCTTGTACTTACATTAGACGTCATAAAACAAGTTGGTAGCAAATAAAATGGTGGCAAACTTTTTCAATTGTCTGCAAATATTCAGCTGCATCTCAGCAGTACATAATACAAAATGTTAGGCTTTGAGGGTAGATATTTCACGTTTCTCTCTTTTTTTTTTCCTGCCAGAAGGCCTCACACACTGTGACAAGCCTGCAAACTTAGATAATATTTAATTACCAAACCTCAGCAGTGTTTTAGTAGCTGAGTTAAAAGGGGAACTAATTTTGCCTCCTGCCAATCTGGGGTGAAGATATGGAAGATATGGATCCTGGCACGGGTATGAAGTACAATTAAAACACTTCTGTCAGCACAGTATGTGACATACATATCCTCTATCCAGAAAACTGTTGGTAAATTGACAACCTAAATTGGTAGTCTCCCAAGACAAGTAAGCCCCTGTTATCACATTAATAGGCTTTGTCAGTCAGTCCATTGTGACTTTTGAATTTGTTGGATTGCTCCAGCTGGATGTTAACATGAAGGGATATTAGAAATACTAAATTCCTGCAAGTTTCCCAAAAGATATGGATGTTTGAGGTCTGAAGAAAATTCTGGAGTGTGAGCAGAGCTATGTTACTAGACACCAGAGAATTCATACAAAAACAGGATACTATGAGTGCATCAGCCTCTTCAAAAGCTTTGATGAATGTTCATAACATCAAAAAGAGGAAATTCAACCATGATGCATATAGCTATGTGGAAATCAGATTTCATAAATTTCACTGCTTACAGAGCAATTTGACAAGGGATGCCCTGTGACATGAGCGAAGATAATGGTGGTGTGTGGAAGGCCATATATGAACAAGCTTCATGACAGTGGTGTGTTTCTGTTTTGTAAATTTTCCTAGGGTTTTTCCATGGCTGAAGGTTTGGAAAGCCATTTGTTCTATAGATTATTACGTATGATTGCATGTTTGACTCTCAAGGACTAATGAAAAAGTCTTTCAAATTCTACTCTTGCATACAACTTATTTAAGAAGTATCTCCACAGGCAAGTTCAAGGCAACTGCATTTGAGCACAGTGGCTCCTCATAGACAAAGAAGAACTCTAGAATAGTGGCTCTTTGAAAATATATTACTGTAGGTGCTAAAAAGCTAGAAGCAGAGAAATTTTTCAGCCTTTTCTCAATATTCTGAGAGAAGACTGTCTTTCCTATGTAAACTATTTTAAACAAGGTCACAGTTTCATGGACTTCTTGCACTCGCAAGTTGTTTTGCAAGATTGTTATGGCTTCGATTTTGAAAATATTATGGAATAGGTATCTTAGGACTTGGCCAATCCTCTCAAGGGGTGGATGGCCGAGGAACCAATTACCTATTGCCACTCAACACACTTTTTGCGATCTATCCTATATAGTAGTCAGAAAATTATTAGAGAAAAGCTTCGGCTTCCACTTGTTCATGAGCCTGGACTCTGTGTCGTTTTCTTTATGCGCCTCGGACGTAACAGCGACATATTACAGTGGACCACTGTTCAGCATTGGATTGCCTGGAGGTTTGTGTCCATCAGAAACTGCTGTGACTTGAGTTTCTTTCAACAGTAGGTGGTCATGTTCCTCAAATCTTTCCTGGGTTTCTGCACTGCGCACTGTCAGAAAGAGGATATGTTGCAGAAGAACCTACAGGGTGGTATTTATCTTCAGATTTAAACACCTAATTATAGCTCTATATGTGAATCATGTTTTTAAGCTCCTGTTATACCCAGGAATATCTAGGGCTCATCTCAGTTGCCCACAGGTTCTGCGACATAACTCCAAGGCCACAACACATCTCACAGACATTCTAAGATGCTTCACATTTCACTTACCCACTACATGTGAGCTATTGAGCTGTGCCCCTGGTTGATGTAGTGAGTGGAGTCCAGGGAAGTCTTTTTCTTAGCTTACAGCAGACACTTGTATTTGGTCAGCAAATCCTCTTGCTCATCACTGACCTTACCGGAACCTCAGCTATCTGGCTTACATGTGAGCAGTAAATGGCTGATTCAAACAGCATTTTCCCATTTAAGACACTCCAGAGAATGAGAGATATCTACACAGATAGGACACGAGACCTACTGGAGGGCCTGCGCTCTGCAGCGCAGGCAGGGGACAGGGAGGACACATCTCTGCACAGACTCTGAGCTCCACTGTTACCTTGCCTTCAGCTTCAGGCATCTGAATGGGGGGCTGATTTCCACCCCCTTACGTACATGTATCTGTACACATACATTTATATATAGCACATAGTTATACAGAGCACAGATCTCAAGCTGCTGTATCAAGGGGAAAAACATTAATTGCTCCCTCAGAGGCTGCTTTAGGCAGAAGAGATACTGGTTTGTTTATACTGCTTCTTTAATGTTATAAATTTGTTAACTTCCGAAGTTAAATTGCATCGCCAAATGTAAAAATAATTGGCAATGGGGATTTCTAGACCTAAGAAGACAAGACTACCTCAATTGAAAAAGGTTCTGTTTGTTGAACCTCTTGGTCTTAACAGATTTATACTACTGGCCTCAGAGCTGATTCTTAACTTGTTTTCAGGCATGGAAAGACTATTAAAATCTTTAGATGAAACTATCTTTGCAGTTGATGAGTTGTAAGGAGGTGAAAGCAGGTAGGTTTGGCAAAAAGGATGCCAGGCATGGAGGCTTGTGATGGTGACCGTACAGGACTACTGATTGTAGAAGGCAGGGATTTTGGACATTTTATTTTTTAATTTGTATGCTGTCCCTATTCTGATTGTAAATTTGGGTGAGTGCTGTAAAGTGGGCCTCAAAAATCATAAAAAGACAGGAAAAGAAATCAGTGCAGAAAATGTGACTTCTTGAGGAGAAATCTAACTTTACCACAGACCATATTTTTTAATTAACTTTCTAAAGTCTTTGAGGTGTGTTATTTTCTAAAGGGTTTGATTTACTCTAGATTTTCAAATATTTTTTGCTAATCTGCACTCATCTCCCCATGGTAGGAAAGTACTTTCATTTCTAGCATGAGCTTAAAACAAGAAATATGAAAAGGCCAGCAAGTAATGAAAGAAAAGTACTTAATCTTTCTGAATCTGTAACACTTCAAGTTTAGGTAGGTGTTTGATTAACCAGTCGTCTTTAAAATAAATCTGTATTTGTCATCACCAAAATTTTCTGGATTTCTGAAAACTGCTAAACCAGAGGATTAGATTCATATCTGGGGAAAGTCATCTTCAATAACACTACCTTCAAGGAATTTATCTGTAAGGATCCTGCCAGTCAGATTTTTTTTTATATTGCCAGTAAAAAAATGGCTCATCATTTTGTACAGGTCAAGAACCTGTCATGTTTCCCCATATTTTTTGGCATTCGTCTTTTGCTACTGCTTCAACCTTGGAATATTATGATTTGGCATTTGTTACAAGGTGATGGGTGCATATTGTAGAACACATTGCCTACCTCAATATTGAAATTGCTAGCAGCTCTGTTTGATGGCACAGGCATACCAGCTTCTGGAGTATTCCTTTAGTAATTGTCACAGGTTTTTCTACTCATCCACCCACCTTAGCTCTGATGCATATAAACACAGACAGTTTGGGTTTATTGCCAAGATATAATGACATTTATGTGCAGCTTTTTTTGAACTTGAAAACAGCCAGCACCCTCTAAAAATCCAAGAACAATTTACTTGTGTGAATTCTTATCTCCATTTCATATGCAATTAGTCAGCTCCACCTTTATAGTGCACCTGTGCTACATGTTTTCATGTGCCCAAATGGTTATATGAAAGACGGAATATGTGGATAAGCTACTGTATCTATTTAATCCATAAAATGAAATATCCCCGACACAGCCTCTCCCATTCATCTATCAATATGTCAGAAAATTTTAACTAATCAGTTGCCACTGGGAAAAAAACACTCAGCTACCCACGCAGGCAGCTAGCAGTGGGAAAAAACAACTTTTTGCCCTCACGTTCCATTTCAAGAATGTGTACTTCAAGCCCGACAAAGTAGCTCTGCAATGCCTCCTCCATACTCCTTAGCAGCTAGACTGTCATTAATCAGAACATTCAAAAAAAAAACATTTAGCTCAAAAGCTAAACAAAAATGATGCTTGAATTGATATTGACAGACAAAGAATATCCCACAAGAGATTGTGACTGGTATATTGCAAAGTTACTGGAGAAAGAGGTTGAGATAAGAAAACTACCAAGCATCATGCAGTGCTCATAAAATCTTTCCTTCTGCCCCCTTGATCAATATAACTTCCAGTTCAGTAACTAGTGGAAAATTTGAAAGAGCATCAAAAAATATCAGGCTTAACATTTATGTAAAGTCTGTTGCAGGCATGCTGGGCCTACAACCCGTACACATTCCCTGGTCTTCTCTACGATGGCCCACTGTTACCAGGAGGAAGTACAACCCTGACATAGGAGCTTTCCCACATACACCACTGGGCTGTGTGGCAATGTAGGACTGGCAAAATGATATCCCATGAGACTTGGAAAGAAAACAATGGGCCAAAGCTGCCTAAATGCTCTGCACGCATTAAGGGAGACGGAGACTGAGACTGAAATTGGATTACAAGTGCAGCTCCAAAAAAGAGCACTGGCTTCATCTCAGGACCCTGGGACTCCTCAAAGGGCAATTTCAAGAAGTCCAAAGATACTAAGAGACATGAAAAGAACAGAGTGGGTGATGTGGCTGCATGTAGGGAATTTCATAGTGCACCTGTGCTACATCAGGCCTGATAGGAGCTCTGTCAGAAGAGCAGCATCTATGCTGCCAGTACGTCAGGAATGGAAAATGACTCCTCAGTCTCAGTGATACTTTCATGCTATTTCCTGACTTTTCACTTTTAGAATTTTTATCTGTTTCTGGGAATGCTGCCAGACTGAGGGCACTTTCCCTGAAAAGCTGTCCAGCCTTGTCGTCCGTATCCCTTCCCAGATGGCTTAGGTGAGTGCCTGAACATCCACAGAGAAGTCTGTTCCACTGGCCTAGAAACTATACTGTACAACATCCTTGACACTTCCTCACATAGGACCATTCCCTCATCCTGGCTGTTCTCTTACAGTCTTTCATTCTCTCCAAAACTACATAGCAACACTGATAAAAAAAATCAATGCTGAGACATGTTTCGGCATATAATCAGTCGCTGTTTTTTTCTGATGAGAACTTCATCAGTAGATTCAAGTGAAAGACAAGTTGTATTGTTGTCCTCTACTTTTCTACCTTCCCATACTTCAAATAATTATCAATCAGATACATGCGTTGAGATTTATAAAATATAACTTGAGCCTTTGACAGTAAAACAATGCCCTTTCTCTCCCTACCTCCCAAAAATTCCCACGATAGCAAGCTTTCCTACCAATCACCTTATAACTCTTCCTGTCCAAGAGTACACAATGGCTGCTAGCACACTGAATTGCACATAAATACCAGAGCATTCCTGAATTCATATCTGGTTTGTAAGATGTCAGAGCTATCACCTTCTTACACGACTTCTCACCTCACCCACCTCTTCCAAATGTGATTCCTTATAACAGCACAAAACCCCAGCTTGCTGTAGTTACCCCCCACAAAACTTTCTGTCCTTTCAGTTCTTTCCCTACAGATAAAGGCTAGAACATACTGTACCTAAAGTCTACCTCGACCAGAGAGGATACTAAAGAGGCCCCCACATATTGATGAGGAAGGGTTGCTCACTGTCTGAAGAGAAAATGGTAACCTAAATTCTGAATCTTTCAGTGCTTCAGAAATGTCTCTATATTTAAAGTTTCAGAGGTTTGGGTTTTTGTCTCTTCTAATAAATATTTTTTCCCAAATATTTAGACAACATAATGAAATCACCCTTTCTTGTGCCTTTGAGAAATTGCCAGGAAAATCAATGAAACCCAACAAAAAAAAGTTGTATATGCCATGGACTTGGATTTTTAGAGGCCAACATGTTGACAAGCTGAAGCCTGGCTTCCTGGCTTGACTTTGGCAGAGTAAGTAAAGGCAGGGCTTTTGCATATGGTAGTTTATGATGTGACTTTACTGCCTGTCCTGGGAGAGCAAAAGGGCTCTGAGTGTTGCAGCATGTGGATATAGTTTATTTTCAGCTTCTTACTTCCAGCACTATGCCAGTGATTTCTACTTTTCTCTGCATGTGAGCCAGGCACATATCACAGTGATCCCTCCCTGTCCCAAAGTTCTCCTTCCTCTAGCAATTCCCTTGTGTTTGCAAATGCCAGTCTGGCATTAGCTCAGTCTTTTTTTCACATATCTGCAGAAATCTATCCCTAGAGCATCCACCCATTAAAAATACCCTCAAGTATCCCAAGACTGACATGTAATAGGGAACAGAAGGCATAAAAGCACTGCCACGTGCTTTTTTTTGCTATTCAGGCAATGCTGTAAACACTGCAGTCAGGTTTCCAAGCCCTAAGCAAGTCTGTCAGCTAATACAATGCTACATGGATTCAAGTCTAGTAACTGAGATTTCAGCTTCACTTATGTAATTTGCAGCCTTAGAAGGCAGCTACACCTCTGCTTCAGTCTTCCCTGAATATACATGAATATCTAGATGGTCAATCACCCAGCTGTGATCATGACTGGGTTCTTTAAGCAGTAGAGCATACTATAATTTAGACAAAGGTATTAATTGTTTTATGCTACCTAACCCCAGCCCATCTGTGGATGCTGCATGCAATTTAACAAGACAAAAATGTTTTCTGCAGATACTAAATTTAAAAGAACAACTTTTTTACCCCCTCTTAATTTGGCATTCAGCTATCCATCAGGGTAAGCAACAAGTGACTTGGCAGATAATTCAGGACATATGGCTCTGAAGAATGGTAATTTAAAAGTACTTGGACAAGTTTCCTCAACTCATTCACATTAATTTGTGCTATTCTCTTTTACTTGTGCTGTAGCAGCTGGTACAGCTAAAAAAGTATAGAAAATATAATGAATAGAATGCGAGTGACAAAAAAAAAAACCTTTTCCAGAGCTGGATTAATGTATAGTGCAAAAACTTCACTCAAAAAGTGAGTAACAGAAGGAGTTCAAAGACAATTCAAAACTGTTAAACATACATGCCTCATCTGTAGTCAGCAGGTGGCACCAGATGTATCCATATATTGACAATTAGGTTCACACCATTGTAACCCATGGGGTCTTTGAAATGCTGAGCACATCACATATGGCCATCGGGTAGAGCCCTGAAGCTGAATGAGCAGTAGACTAGAGAGTTTAGGTCTAACTTTTAACAAGATCTGGACATTGTTTTATAGTTTGCAGTTTGGGGGCAGGGGAAAGGGGCTGTTTGTTTTATTGGGGTTTTATCAGTGGTTTTTGTTATTAGGGGGTTTTAGTTTGTTTGTTTGTTTGTTTGTTTTGTTTTGGTGGGGTTTTTTTGTTTGGTTTTTCTTTTGTTGTTGTTGTTGTTTGTTTCTTTAAGGAGAAAGTGTAAATTAAGATTCAGCGTCATCTCCTAATTTGGAGATGTTTGTTACAAAACTTTTCCAAAAATGCAAAAACGCATTATTTTAACTATATGCACTGATTCTTAGTCAGAATTAACATATTATTACATTTTCCCCTTTTTCTTTTGCAACACTTAAATATTTAAAGATTTAAATTTTAGAGGACAACCAGTTCTTTTAAAAGATACATTTCAGCAGTCCTGAAGAATTGTAGCTTTCTGTTGATACAAGAGAGGACATTTTCTTCTAGCTTTCTGACTTTGACAATGAGCACTTGACTTATATAAGAAATTCTATGCTTAAAAATTATTTCGTTTTACAAATATAGCTACATTATTGTATGAGGTGAAGCTGAAATTAGCTATGCATCATACATAGGATATTATCTCATGAATATAAAAAAATAGTGAGAGCCAATTCACTTGTGAATCAGATCAGTTTTTTTCCAGAATTTGAATGTTCATAACTTTTGTCACTAATGAAATATTTGGGAAACTGTTTCTTGTGCTTGAAAGTATTTAGCAAGGTGTTTTTCTTTTTATTATTATCTGTCTCCTGTAGAAATAAAATTTTCAGCAGGCACCAAAAAAAAAAAAACCAGCAAAAAGGGTGAAATCTTGACCTCCCTGAATTGACGGTAGAACTCCCACTAACTTCAAGGGGCTAGGATTTTACCACATATGATCAGATTTATACAAGGAAGGAAAACCAAACAGCCAAAGATACCATGTTGTTAAAAGCACAGAGTCTGAAAATGAATCATTGTCTAAACAATATGTCAAATATTTACAAATACCAGTAATCAAAAAAGTAAAGTTGTAGTTTGAAATAGTTTCGAAAGAAACTTGAATGGGAAAAAAATACTTGGAGGAGGAAAAAAAGTATATAATAAAAGTATACAAAAAGTAGATAATTCTGACTATCCAGATTTTATATCTTTATTTTATATCTTTATCATTGGAATGATTTTTCAGCCAGAAGGTACTTTTTTATTATATTAAATTCATTGTGGCATTACTGCAAAAATGTCATTGGCATTTACATTCTCTTCAGCATGCCATGTTCCTAAAAATGAACCAGTGTGATTATCCATGTATTATTACACATATGACATCCATAGAAGCTTAATTGTTGTTGGGATCCCCAGTGCCTACAACAGAGGACACATGTAAGCAACCTGTTGGTCAAAAAGCCCTTTTTGTAAGCACTGGCTTGCAAGCAGTGCCTGCAGTGGCAATGGGCAAACCTAGCCTTGTACAGACACAAAAGGAGATGTCTCTGTCTAAATGATTCATGATTATTCTTCACACTTTACAGTAAGATCCCCAGCAAGTGCAACCAGGAAAACCAAGAAAGAGCAGGAGGAGCAGCACTCTTCACACCAGCCAGCAGTGGAGTCTGGCACTGAAACAACACGCTTTAGCTTCAGCACAGAGAGCTAGCCTCTGGATTGGAGCAAAGCAGTTTGGGGAAAATTTAACATGGTACTATTCACACAAAAAGTAAGCCTATCTTTTGTCTGCTATGTCATGAAGCTCACCTAATACAAGTTTTACTGTTTGTATTCAAGTGTTTTCATTATAGCAGCTGTGGCACATACAAAAAAGTAATCCTGAAGGTCTGAAGCACAGTCTGAAATTTAGGCAGCTATTGTAAGGTGAATTTGTTGATTCTTAAGGCCAAAAAGTGGTTTATGATGTCTTAAAACAAGTAATTGAGAAAGACAGCAGGAGGTGCTCTCCAGGGATCTCCATTTTTCTCCATTGCTAAGGGGAGCCCAGGGAGCCAGACAAGAGACAAGACACACCTTTGGATGGCTACCATCAAGTGGCATGAACCCTGCAAATGGCAACTTCCACTACAGAGGCTGGATAACGGACACACAGGAGATTTAACTGGTTTGGGATGGGGCTCTGCACTGGATCCTTCAGGCTCCTGGTACACAGCATTGATATACTACACTATACCATGCTATGCTATGCTATGCTATGCTATGCTATGCTATGCTATGCTATGTATCCTATACATTGTATTCTTATCTGCACTATCAGTTGAGGAATAATGAAATGAGACAAACGTGTGAACCTAGTCTTCTCCTCTTTCTCTGATATAAATCTGTTATCATTTTACAGGAGCTCTTCTTTTACTCTCTAGAAGAGAAGGCAGGCACACGCATTTACAGAAAGACCTAGTATAATTCTTTCTTTCTATAACAAAGAAGCATAGAATTCATGTTATTTTATCAGCAAAAATTATTCTTTTTACCTATTATCTGCAATTCTACCCATGGCAAGTATATTATATTGTAATTAAAGTATATTGTATGCTTTATCTGTGAAAGGGCTGTAATCATTTCAACATACTATTCATTGAAATACATTAATAGAGTACCTATAACACATAGCATTTGAAATTGATGAAAATAGAACACAATAGTATAACCACTTTTAAGGTTTTTCTTCCTAGAAGACTCCTAGGAATATCAGAATTTATGGCCTATGTTATCCTATTTTCTTAGGATGAGAAAGATTTGCAAGAGGCTAGATACTTCCCAGAGATGTCTCAAGGCAATTCAAGGGGAAGCAGAGTAGGTATGAGGGCATGAGTGAGACTGTATGTAATGATTTTTTCCTTTGAGAGAAGCCAGGGAGAAAGGGAGAAGAGTTTGCACCTTTTTAGTTGTACTTGATAAGATGGATGGCTACTTGAGACAGGACGGAAGTTCTGATCAACTGGGTCATGTCTACAAGCTTTGCCTTGCTGAGTTGGGATATGATGACCTCCAGGTGGATTGGTTAAAATATCCACTGACTTTTATGGGAGCTTCATAATTAATTCAACTACATATTAACACTACCATCCTCTTTTGAATTACTTGCTTCTTTGAATGATTAAAGATTTCCCAGTAATATCTGCAGGAATAATGCTATCACTATACAGAGGGGGCTTATGGGAAAGACAAAGAGAGACTTTTAACCAAGTGACAGGAAAAGAGGCAACAGTTTTAAACTGAAAGCGGGTAGGTTTAGAATGGACAGAAGAAGACATTTTTTACAATTAGGGTGTTGAGACACAGGATCAGGCTGCCCAGAGAAGTTCTGGGTGTCCTACCCTGGAAGTGTTCCAGGTCAGGTTGGATGGGGCTTTGAGCAATCTTGTTTAAGGAAAGATATCTCTGCCCATGGCAGGATGTTGGAACTAGATGATAATTAAAGGTCCTTCTGACTCAAAACAATTTTTGATTCTATGATATCTAAACACAGATGAATACAATGCATACAGCACCAAAGTAATTGATTTTCTGATTTTTAGTACTGTGTGCAAGGGTGAGGGTTGGTTTTCTTTCTCTTACTCCCTTTGCATAATTCTTCTCTTTACATTAGACCAGACTACAAACTCAGAAAATCCTGCACGTACCTGCTTCTCTCCACTGGGCTTCTTGTGATTTAACAGCAGCTCCACGGCCCCAACCACCTCCTTCCGTATGGCATGCAACAGAGCATCTCCCACATACACATTAAAACTCAAGAGCAGCTCAATGAGCTCAAGGTTCTCATTTTCAATTGCAATAAGGAGTGCAGTTCTTCCCAGGGGATCAATGCAGTTGATATTGATCTTGAAATAAATTTCTGCTTCCTCCAAAGCTTTCTTTACACTGGCATAATCTCCTTTCTCCACGGCGTTCAGATAGGCTTTCTCTGAATGAGAGAGTTCGGATTCTGCCCGTACAATGCGAAGAGGGATACGATCTCTGTAGGGAGCATTGACACTTCTTTTGTAGTAGAACTGGGCCATATTTTATGCCATTCTAATACTTTGTCTCTGCAACATGAAAACAAAGATCAAATCAGTAACAAGTTTTGGGGGCACGGTGCACCAAATTAATATTTGCAATATATAAGTACTTAAAACTCATACTAAAATGTGATGCTGAAAAATGTACAAAATGTTGTTTACCAATAGAACTTGTAAGCAAGAGTGGAAGCCAAAACAGAGCTTGTTTGTAACTTACCAAGTCAAAGCATGCATGTCAGAATACCACTTGCTTGTATGCATTTGTTAAGTCTTTGGCAAACATTAAATGATATGATACAACATAGTTTGCACCGAAAGTGCAGCTCTGCTTCACCCTTAATTTCTTCATTCAGTTCTGCAAGGAACTTAAAGAGTAGACTTCCTGCCTCAAACACTCTAAAGTCCACAGGAAGACTTTGCCATGGGAAAAAGCACAGAAGGGAGTGACAGGATGGCGTCAACCCCAGGTCTGACAGAGGGGAGATCTGGGCAGCACATCCTGGTCAGTGCACCTGGACAACAAATTCCCACTACAGCAAACTGTGTAGAGAAGCAACTGCTCGTACCCATATCACTGGTCAAACAAAGATCACCCCAAGCTATGGGAAAGATGGCATCTGTGACCACCAATGACCACCAAAGCCTCCCTCTACCCCCCCAAATATACCTCTGTGGATATCTTGAACTTGGACTGTGAGATAAACAACTACAGCAGGGACTTGAGATAAGTTAAAGGTGGTACTATTGTCCAAGTGTTGTCTCAGACCTAGGGGGAGGTTAACAAAGCCTGGGGAGAAGAATGGATCGCTGATAATGGACACAACGAATGTAGAATTTATGGGCCACAAGGAAAGGCAATTCAAAAACTGGGCTGAAATCAGCTCCGACTGGGTAAAGATAATTCCAGTGGAGACATCGTCTCTGACATCCTACAACAACCCGTGTGTTGCTTGAGGATTGTGTGTGGACAACTAAATACAGCTTTTACATCTTCCTAGTGCTGCTCAAGTACCCTGACTTATCTGTGGCAGGCACAGATTGCACAGTTCAGTGGTGAGCTTCCCTACTAAGATTTTGATTCAATCTCTTATGCTATTAGAAAAACATTCACATAAAATGTTCTTCCAATCAGAACTTACTTACTTAAAATTCAGAACCTAAAAGCAAAATAAAATACATAGGAGATAAATTCCCAAGGACTGGTAGATAATAGTCACAGTTTTGATTCTGAACTGCTCAGTTCTAAACTAGAATTAATACTGAAACATAGCAGCTACAAAACAACCCCAAAGTGTTACATATAGCAAAGCACATAATATTTGTGCTTTTATTCCATATACTGTATTCAAGGACTTTGCAAAAAAAATTCCTTCTAACAGAAAGAACCATGAGAAAATCAATCTTCTACCTGGGAAAAAAAAAAGAAAAAAAAAAGGGAAAGAGGGAAGAAAAAAAATTGACCTCAAAGAACAAGGTACACAAAAAATATTTCCCTCTGCTGTTCAGTTAGAGGTTGAACACCTTATTAGAGAAAAAACTGTAGCTTCCTGTAATTTTCTCAGCTGATAATGCAAGTTGCATCAACCCACTGCCTTTTCCTCCACTTTCTTCAGTCATTAAAACAAAATCTCTGGTGAGATTCTATAGCAAGCTATAATATCTATTTTTATTATTGTGAAGTTTTGATTCATCAAAAAAAAAAAAGCCACTAAACACTGTGAGGAACATAGTAATTAATCTGCTCCACTTTTCTTAAGCAGTGCAATGAGAGATATGTACAAAGGCTGTTACTGAGTTGTTTTCTTTGTTTTCCAGAGCAGATCAAAAGGGCTTGAGGCAGGCAGGAAAAAGGAAAGAAGACAGATGAGAAAGAACTCTCCTCCAGATCTATATACAGGAGCTGATGAATCACAATGCTTCGCAAGATGTTTCCCAGTTCTCCCTATAGGATGGATCAGTCTACAGTCTGGGCTAGTAGAGGTTGCACAGTCTGTGGATTATGTTCTGTTAATCTCACTCTAAGTAAAATAAAGTTCATATCCATTGCACATTTTTATACCCCAGAACAGATATCACATTCTTAATGCACGGTATTTTATCAGTTTGCTTTTCATTCTTTTGTTTCAAAACTGCAAGTACAATTCAAGAAGGAAAAAGGTTTTCTGTTCAGATTCAAATTAACAGAAATAAATGTAGAAGTTCACAAGAAAGGTCGACTATCATATTCCATGGACAGCCACGGACACTTAAGAGTTTCATTCCCCTGTTCCCAAACTCAAGTAGATTGGATGCTGGATGTGGAAGGGTGTCCTGCCTGACTCCAGCTGCCACCTGACAATGACTTAGGTCTCACCACAGGCTCTATTTCATATCTGTCAGGCAGATGTCAAGTTAACCCATAGCAACATACATACATTATTCATTTTCTTACTATCTACAGATGTCCCAAAGACCCCTGGAGAAAACTGAAGGACTGCAACTGGGAGGTTAATGCTAAAAGCTCCTCTCTCTTGAAAGCACAGGAATAAACAGATCATTGTCTCCCCGTTTATTTTGAGACAAACCAGGAATGAACCTGCATCAGTTAAATCGGGCATCAGAGATGTTTATGGTAGAAGAAGAGTACAGTGACCTACAGATGGGATCTATCATGATTTCATGATGATGATTTGGGGGTTTCCTGTTTCTTAGTTTTTATGTTAAGTCTGATGAAGATCTTTTATTGCTTCACTGTAAGCCATGAGGAAAATACTTGTTGGAACCTTTTTTTGTTTTCCTTTTCATGATTCTTGAAAAGTAGATCTAAGTTTAGTTTGTCTCTTTTAGAAGAGACATATAAAACACACATTTTCATTCTTCTAAATAGCTGTCCTCTGCTAATCCCTATTTCTTGCCTGCACTAATTCCTGAAAATAATTATCCATAAATAAATTTTTGTCATAACTAAAAGTCTATGTTTACGTGCAATTAGAAACTAGAGATTGATTGCTGATACAGTACACTCCTGGAAGGTGATATAAACATCAAAGATATGGTTCCATGGGTGTTTACAAAAATAAAATATTTCTTTTTATTTTATCTACAGGTAGATAGTGTTGTGTAACAACTGTTACTGTGCTGTCACGTGTAAATGCATGCATATGACAGATTTTCCTGGAGCTGTAAGAGCTAGAAACAGCCAGCAGCAGTACAAAAGTCTCCAATTGCTTTGAGTGTCTGTGCAGGAGGAAGTCTAAAGAAACAGGAGGTCAAATACACTGGGCCAGTGTGAGGGGAATGAAAGAAAAAAGTAATTATGGTGCAAACTTATAAAAAGTGTAATTATAGTTTCTACAGAGTCCATATGCCTGATATATAATAAAAATATTTCAGAGAAGAAATAAAGACAAAATAACTCTATATAGTGCTTCCTGCCATGTCATAGAAATATCAGCAGCACCTGAGCAGGAGAAATAGATAAAAAAAGGAAATCATAATACTTTGACAGAAAAGTGATTCTTATGAGAAAACATTTTTTTCTTAACAGGCAGTTTTGTTTACACCTGCTACAGACCGCTATTTCATATTATATGGGACTGTTTCTTTCATATGTTGTTTTTAAGAGAGGAATGGTAACATTCCACCTTCTTTGCTGACCTTTACCATTTCCACCCTATCATTATTTAATAATTTGATATTTCTTAAGAAAAGTTAATGTTATTAATTTCACTAATGCTAAATAAATAATTGGAAATTTTTTTCTGCTGAGGTATCATTGTGTAGATATATATATATATATATATATATATATATATATATATATATATATATATATATATGTATATTATAATCACAGGCACATGGATGTTTCCCCACCAAAGCTCAAGCAAAACTACAATCAGGTTTCCTTGGCATTTATTCAACCATATTTGCTTCCTCTACATATATACTCATATCCTCCCTATTTTTATGCAAGTCAGGGGACCCTGACTTGCATTTCCCTTGCATGCTGTCCCCCTACCCCAAAACAGTCGTACCCAGGTGCAAGAGGGGAATTGGAGTGAGGCACCAGCAGGCCCCAAGAGCCTCTGTGATAAGCCACTTTGTATCACTGCTCACAGACGTACTGCAAACGTTTCAGAGACAGAAAGAGACCCCAGTGACAACACATCTCCTTCAGCAGATGGCAGCAGGAGTGACAAGGATGTGCTCCATAGTATCCACATGTGCCACTTCTGAAACCCTCACCGACAACAACCTTCTAAAGATATTTTATTTCCAACACTGACCACTGTTAGACTTACTATAGGATTATACTATACATAGATAGATAACTATAGCATTATCCTATATGGCTTCTTCTATGATATCATCAAAAGCACACTTCTGATTTTGCTCATGAGTTTGCTTTTCAGACTATTTGCATGGAAAAAAAAAGTGAAGCTTCGAAAGTAACTATGGCATCACCCTGCTCAGGAAACCAGAACATTTATGACAAGTGAATAACGTGCTCATTTCTCTGTGATCTTCTGAAAAAAAATTTATAAGCATTTTTCATGGCAAAGGAAAGTTTCTGACAATTGCTAGGTTCATGAAAGTATGACATTTTCTTTCTAAAATAGATCTGTGACATACTAGCTTTAATCTGACACAGAACCCTATTTGATACACAGCAAAAATGATGTTCAAGGAGAATTTTGGAAAGGAAGACTAGCTCTGATAAATCCCAGTCCAAAGGAAGCATAAAGTTCCTTCACTGTCAGTCACCAGAATAGACTGTTTCAACTCAACAAGAACAAAAGAAATGCAGATAAGCCTTTGATTTCTGAACCCAGCACCAGTACAGATATTGCCTTATAACCAAATGCCTAGAAAACAAAACTTTAACACGGTCTAGCACCAGGGTCAACTGGATAGGCTGTGCCAATGCTGCCCATACTTTGCCCAAAACAGGACAGCTGAATGAGAACTGTCTTCTGGAAATAATTTGGGGTCCATGCTAACTCCTACACTGTGCCTGGAAAGTGCATAGGAAGATGTTAATTGTATTGAGCCAGCAATTGGGTTGATTCCACGGACTGCTTGAACAACTTTGGCTGCAGGTGATGAAATTTCACTGACCATGCCTGCCTTCTTGTTTATTTCAGAATTGTTATAAGGTGGCAATACAGTATGTGGGGTCCTCAGCTGAAGGTAATTTTTCATTGTTAAAACCACAATCAGTTTCAGATTTGAAAGCTAACAATAGCAAGAGCAATTTGGACTTTAACACTGAGTCATGCACAAAGGAGATAAACTGAGTAACTCAGTATGGTGTATGTTCCCTATCAGGCTGTTAATTTGAAAAAGAGCTAAACTTCTTGGTTTTGCTCTGGTTTAAAATACCTGACAATCAAAGTTTCAGTAAAGCAAAGAACATGACCTAGTATACAGCTGTAGTGGATGATGGGAAGCAGGCTGTCATGTTGTCTGCTCACACTTGTTCTGGCTTCCCAGTCAGCAAGACAGGACATCAGATAGAAAGAACAACTTTCAAGGCCCAAGATACAATGGTTTTTTGGTAGATTAAACTCCATCACATTTAATATCAGCATCTTAAGAGATCAAGACCCGGGAGAGTCTGAGTCTGGGACACTGAATGTGGTAAACCTTTGATAAGGTGACACAGATTACTTGCTTTGATGTTTTTTTGTAAAAGACAGGATGCAATTTTGTGGCATTTTGGGGGTGGTTAAAGCATGGGGCTTCATATATAGCATAAAGATGGTCTGTAAGTTTACTTAATGCCAAATGGGAGGAAACTTTTGCCTTCTAGGGCTGATGTTACACCAAATCTTAGTTGAGAATGACAGGTTCTTACAACAGTGATCCTTAAAGTCTGGACTACTATCAGCCTGAGGTTTGAGAAACATCAAAATATAAATAAAAAGTTTTGAGAGACATTAGAAATTATTAACAGATCTTAGAGGGGTAGAATGCTTTGAGGTCAAGCATGCAGTATTGCAAATGTGCATATTTTTTAAAATAAGAGATACTCAATAATTTTCTTCTTCAAATACACCTAAAACTGATCCTAATTTCATTTTTACCTTATGGGCAAAAAATTCAATAGCTTACCCGTGAGAAAAAAAAAAGAGCATCACTAGGTCACTGAAGTATCATTAGATGACAATATTAAATCAGTTCATCTTCCCAGTTTTATTTAAACTAGAAAGAGGCACTCTTCAGAGAAATACAAGATGCCTGGTTACCTCTTGCTGATGGGTAGCAGTACGGAAATATCCTTGGGAATCTGTGGGAATGACCTTGAAGCCTGAGCTATTTGTTCTTGCTCAGGGGGAAAGAGTGACATGTTTAGACCTGCTACCAGAGCAAAGGAGAGAAAGACTGCTTTCCACTGACTGACATGAACTTGTTCTTTGAAATGATGGAGCATGAATGATTTGAGTCCAGACTACACGCAGTAGGCAGCCAGTTTAGGGTGGGAAGGACAGGGAAGGCAATAACACAGATAATGATCTTAATGAGTGACGGCAACATCCAGTTGAGTCGACCTTCCTGTCTCCTTGGCTGGTGTTATTCTCCTGGGTAAATTCAAGGAGCTCTCCAAAATAGTTCTCAAGATAAAAGTACTTCAGTGTCATCTGGCTACACGGAAGGCTGTCTTCCAGCATTTCCAACAGTAGCACTGACCTAATGCTCTGTGGATGTGATCCTGCAGCAGCCACACAGCACGGCAACATTTCTCAGGGGACGTGGGCAGTGGGCTGTCCCTGCTCATGGAGAGGGTGGGTGGTCTTTCTCCAAATGGGAAAAGGATGGGAGGAGAAACCTGTACACAATTTCTGTTGAGAAAAGGGTTGGGCAGAAAGGGTCTGACTGTGCAAGTTCACTTGAGGAGGAAAGGAGAGAGGATGCAGATTAGGTTGGGAAACATGGGACAGGAGTATTACTTGTGGGAATTCTGCTACAAGGAGCAGCGACTTTTCTAAGTTCTGTGTTTTCACACAGAACCACATGTCTTCCCATGCTTCCTGTGATGAAGTACAAGGCAGCATGCAGTTTGGCTAGAAAAGGGAGCATTTGGGCAGTCTGCCCAAATGGGCAGTCTGTCTTTTAGTAAAGACTTGCAAATAAAAACACTCCACTGTGGGTCCATTTTCAGATGTACAAGCTAAGCCAGCCCGAGGATAAGTTAAAACACTTTTCAAGTATTTTGGGCCAATAGAGAGCCAGCTGTGAAGATATTTGTGTACATACATATATCCTCACATAAGCATTTTAGTACTGGCTGCTGCCCTCAGAGTGGTATGTGTATTTTTCAGGCAGCCTCAAAAGAGGCTAAACTTAAAAAAACCCCAAAAGCTGCCAATAAATAAAGGCTAGTTAGGGAGAACTGTTCAAGTTTTGGAATTTATTGGCCTGTTTCCACCCACATCCATAGTAGTTCTGCCCTCACACTACTTAGAGACATGAGTTGGTGCATTTTAATATATTTTACTAAAAGACTTCATAAAAATAAAATCAGGAAAATTTATTACCTAAGCTCACCTACCAATAATAATCCACAAACTCAAGCAAAAAGAATTATAATCATCAATCAAATCAAAATCAAATTGATATAAAAGCAAACCATTTAAACTCAATAGCAAAGAATGTTCCACAATTTAATTAGTTAGATAACACAAAATATAGTTATACAATTCTATAACAAGATGATCACCCTTTGGTGATAAACTCCAACAAAAGTAATTGACTGAAATCAGTCAAATGTATAATTTGGTTGGTTAAATTGTTTAGCAGTGAAACCTATTTACTATCTGGACCTGAGCCTGACAAAAATAATGTTGTTTTTTTTTTTTCTCAAGAAATTGTACACTTATGTGATGACTAACCCCTTCCTGCCCTTGTAGCAATAAAGACTTCAAAGAATAGAACAGAAAACCAGAAGTTTGACAAGCTCTATTTGCCAGAAGTCATAAAATGACAGTTTCATGTCACTCAGGACCTTTAAATATATAGCACAGAACATGCCCTAATGAATACCTTGACGAGGTATTATATAAGGCTTTTTAAATCCAGGGGAAGAGTTCTTCCCAGAAATTTGCCTGCATGGCCAAATTTTCATTTATACATATGCCCAAATAACACTTCGGGATTAAAAGTCTCCTGCTAAATTACAACAGGAGTGAAAAATATAAATAGTAACGATAAGAGAATTCTCATTGCTAGGGAGTGATGGCACCAGAAAGCTGTCATTCCTTGTCTGACAGAGGCATGTCTACTATAGTGTTCTATAGATCTGTGACCCAGCAGCAATTATGTGAGATTGGTAATAGCTCAAACACTTCAAGCACCCTTCAGGAAGTTTGTATTTTCTTGTATGGGAGAATGCCAGAAGAAGGTATATCACTGTATTACAACACAAAAATTTTAAAAATAGATCACCTGAAAATCTGAACAACAAATCTACCTCCTCAACACTTCCTTATCAACTGCTTTCTGAAGTATATATAAAGTCTCTTCTCCTAAATAATGACTCCTCTCCCAAACCTATAATTTTTTCAGCATGTTATTCACAGAAAAAAATATATTTGACATATAAGGAAATAGGAAATAATTGATATAGAAAACTTTCACTGTGAAAAATGCATCTTGTCAATATTTCCAACTGGCAGAAGATTAATTCTGCACTCTTTTAGCCCAGGTTTTTACTCATCTAGTTTAAAAAGTAATCATCCAGATTTATGTCTGGAAATAGAAAGTAAACAACTTCATTTTGAAGCACCTGCATTATGCTTTCTTCATCTTAAGGCAAAGGGTACAAGGTCATCTAAACACAAGCCAGCCTAACTCAGATTCTCAGTGTAGGAATACCTCCTCGGCAAGAGAAGCAAATAAAAGCTGAAGAGAACAGCAAGTAACATTAACATTTTAGGAAAATGACAGTTGACTACGAGAAACTCTTATGAAACAATTTTAATTATCAAGAAGTTCAGATGTTATGAATGTTCAGATGTTATGAGATTCACAAACTTCAGGATTACTATAGGTACCTCATCTGAACTCTGACATAAGGCAGATTGAGGGAAAATCAACATGGCATTCCTGGTCCTGAAAAACCTGAACTGGAAAAGGCTTCCTGAGCCACCAAATACAGCCTCTCACACAGGCAATTTTCTCCAGCAATCTGACTCTGTAAAGATCAGACTCCCTCTCAGAAGTAGCTGGGATCCCCCTGACCCACTGCTTCTGTGAGTGGTGGTGTCATTCCTCCGGCAGAGGACAATTTCCTCAGTCCTAAATCATGTTCAGCTGTTGAGAACTAACTGACAGGGTTATCCTTCTTCCAGCATAGTTGGAGAAAAAGCTATCCCAGCTTTAGACTTCATTTTGCCAGGCTGCACAAATATGTCTCCTTTACAGCTCCAGCCTATTCCTTGCACATTGGTGCCACCTGAAACACCCCAGTATGCCCTACCTGTCCCCAGTTGCTCTCCTGAAAAGGCAGAGGTCCCCTCTAGCTCTTATTTCACACCCCAAACCCCCGCTACCCTCAGGCATTCAACTAGTAATAGATGTCTACAATGGTCAGCTGAATTGAACCTTCAGACTCCTTTGATGTTTGCACTATTCCTTTGCCACACCACTTTTTTCTGAGTGACCAAAGAGTACATGTTACTCCAAGAAACACTTTCCTGCCTTATATGATTTCAGTAATTTGCTATCTCATACTTGGATATTTTACTTGATTAAGTTCTAGTCCTACAATCACCTCGTTCAAGACTACATCATAATCATCAACTTTTAATCTGCTGATAACCCATGTTCTTTTCCTCCTCAGATGTTTTCAGTCAATAAACTTCTGGTACAAGGAAAAAAAATCTTTTTTTAAATTATTCTGCAAATGCTCATGTCATTTGCACTTTTAGATAGATTAGACTAACCGTTTTTACTCTGCTTCCCACAATAGTGGAATAACAGGTCTCAAGGGCAAAGCAAAAGAAACCTCATAATGCATGTACCTAATTCTGCAGTGATGCATACATATAAGAACTTCTTTTCTTCCAGTAATCATCTTCCTCCCCGGAGCTTGAGTTTTAGTCAGTTTTCTCTTTACTTAGATGTATCACACAGGTCTCTGCCTCTGTTTGTTAGTAGTCAGTAAGTCCTTGACTCCATGACCTCTTGTAGTTAAGAATGTCAAATGTTTCCTGTGAACATCATGAACTTTATATTTGAAGACTTTGTTCTAAATATAGCCACCACCATTTTATTTTATTAAGATAGGTGGAATATAAATATGAGATTTTCTTTCTGTCTATTTAATTTTATTTTATTATATTTGCCAATATGGTAAAACAAAGGCAATTATCAACTGGCTAAAAAGAGAAGCTTTTATTTTTTACTCTTTTTTCCAAGTGAGTTGAATGACACCCACCCATGCCTCCTACCAATGAATATAAGAGGTAAACAATGTAGATATTAACCACATTTAGTAGTGCCATACCTCAATGAAACCTACCTAAATTTAGACAGCCTGCTAAGGTTTCTAAGCTGGAATGTATTTATCTTGGTCTCCTTCTAGAGCTAGCAGAAAAAGAGAAGGAAAATCCTGCTGCAAGCAATTCAGTCAAATCTCCATTTCCTTCTTTTGACTGGCACAGGTGGGTATGAATCTAGGCCTGAGTATCTGCATTTGAAGAATTCTCTGAACCAAAAATGTTCACGAAGTTCATTTTGAAAAGAAAAAACCTGCACATAAGAAATTGCATTTCGTCAAAACTAAATGAATACAAACGTACAGAGGAAGACATACCCTACCTTGATTAGACATATCAGGAATATGTCCTGATATGCAGGTGCCTGTCACTACTGCAAACCAGATAAAGGAATAATGCTGGTTATGCATGCAGCAAGGCAGGTTATGAGCCAAATTTATTTTGGAAAGATTTCCCTTTGCAGGAAATTTATTTCTTACTCTAATTCCCTTCTAAGAAAGAATACATATACCAGCACACAAGGGAGTGCACCACGAGTTGTGGCACACGTTCCCTTTCAGATGCTGTGCTAAACTAACATATCAAACCATTGCTGGTTTTGCTAAAATCTCATAAAATGTCCTGAGATATTCAAGGGGTATAGATGTACAATTCACTGTAACTGGCAAGGGAAGTTATACCTACTTTTCCTTAAAACCGGTTTTCTAAAAGATGAAACTGACCTTAGGCCACATAAAGAAATTGACCTTCAAATAGATGTGTGGAAGCTGTTAACATTATTCCTCATTGTGCAGGTGTATCCCACACTCTCTGCAGTCCCCTCCATGCTGACGTTGCAGTTACATACTGGGTGTAGGAATTTCTTTCAAACTCAGCTGCTAGTGATGAAGCTTCCATTTGCAATTTTGTTTTTTCTTCTAAAGATGAGAGTATATACAAAGCTGAGCACAACCCAAAGGTAAAACCAGCTGTTAGTAACAAGGCTTTGTACTTCTACTAACTAATGTTCATACTCTGTCTTGAAAATAAGCAACAGGTTATCCTGGCCTGATGGTAACATCTTCCCTGAAAACACAGCCTAGCACACATCCTTACAGCAACATACCCTCCAGCCATTGCTTCCCTGCCACTGGTGTCCTCAGCAGGGACCTCCACTGGTCCCTGTGGGCCATGCTGCCTTCCAGGGCTCACATTACCTGCAGGCCATCCACAGCCAGCTGTGCTGGCTCACACTGCAGTGGGTTAGTGCCCTGATGTTCTGGGCACTGCAAACACCAGTGGTTTCTATTCAAGGAAATCTAAAATTATGGCATTATTTCCATTATATCCATTGAGAGCTACAGCTTCAGACATACAATAACCCTTAACAAATAATCAGGAACTGTTAACATAATACCATCCATCATAAAAAGAGTTGATACTATTTTACCAGTGCTCTAAGGAGAAAAATCAGACAAATAAATGAAAACAATCCCATTTAAAATTAATGTTTTTGAATAGAAAGAAGACTCCTTTTAGGAATGATTAAGAATCAAAATATTCAAAGTGATTTTTTTTTTTTTTACAGCAGCAAAAACTTCAGACTGTCAGATACCAGGGATGAGATATTACTGAAACATGGATCCCTCAGTTCTCTACACTCACTGCTTGGAACAAGGGGGAAAATAAAACTGCCATTGGTACATACCGTGCTTGAGTGGTCACTTACCGCTGGTTGTGTAAGGAGATGCTGACTGAGGTTGTAATATTGTTCGCAGTAACAATTCTCATGGTAAAATGACCAATTTGTTTTCCAGAGGTAGAAAGAACTGTTTCTAGACTAATGACACTCATTTGCTTAAACAGTAAGACAAATGGGGCTAATTCAAGGGTAGTATAATTTAGACATTGCCTTTACAGAGTGGTTCCAAAGCTCATTGCACAGTGGCATGTCAGTGAGAACTTAATCAAGCTAATTGTCTCAAAACATAAGGTCAGCCTCAAGGTAGAAATATCAGCTGTTAATATAACTCTTCTTCTCAGAAACAATTACTCAGTTTGACTGAAAAAGAGCATCTCAATCCTGCATTTTACAGATACCAGTAAAAAACATCCACCATTTTTAGCAGTGGCTTAGCAACTGATGGGACCAGTCCAGAAAAGAAATTGTAACAACATAAGAACAAGAAATGGGCAGTGGATCATGCAACAGAATGTGTCCATTGGAATACGGTAAATAACACAGAATTGAGAATTACATCCAGTGGCAGTGGACCCTAAAAGTATACTCTTATTTATTTCTGAAAAGCAACCAACTGTTTGGATGAGAGCTGTGTCAAAGTAGTGCATATATTTGACAATCATTTGCTGGCAAGTTTTTGGCATTTTGCTTCAGGCAATCTCATGTCCTTAGACTACTTCTTTTGGGAAAATAAAACTGTGGGTGGGATTCAGTTCAGGGTTAAGACACCTACGTTAAATGTCTAAATGTAGACATCGACATTTGAGATAAGTCCCCAAACTCCCTCTGTTGTCAGTGGATAACCACGATGGGATTAGATTTTCTAAACAGAGAATGACCTTTAAGATATCCTACATGCCTGAGACATCCTTGGGAACTGGCCAAATAGAATGTATCCTTCTTTGTCCACAGGTAGAATCCAAGAAGGACGCCATTTCAGATATGACTAGACACATACCTGCTAGCCAACTTTATCACAGCTTTAGCAGCACTTGCAAAGTGATTCAACTCGCCTTGGGGATTGATAAGCCAGTCAGCTCCAACAGGTAACAGACTGTGTTCTCACCTAGCACACTTATGGACATCTGCATGAACACCCTGTGTGGGCCTGGATGCAAGTCCCACATGGTGAGCAGAATTCAGTTGCCTGAATATTGGTCTGTAGGGCCACAAGATGATACATTGAGGTTTTAGATATGAACTGTGCCAGGTGGAAGTCATGACAGGCAGGGAATGGGCTGCCTCTAGGGCAGGTATCATCTGCTAAGTTAAGCACTAGGAAGAGCCCAGGAGCACACTGAATTTAGATGTCTGCTGGGGAAGGAAGAATGCAGACCATCTACTTTAAGGCAGCTGCAACACCAAGGGGGTGACTGTCAAACTGTTCCCTGGCGGTGCAGTCTATAGAAAAGCCATGTACGGGGGCAGACATATGGAAAAGAACACATCTCTTCTCCCTGCGGTGTCAGAGGGTCAGCAAAAACTAAGACTTTAAGGCTGCTGGCAACATACTGCAAGGGATGGGAGATGCCTGTGCAGCTTCACCTCACTGCACAGGTGGATTTTGCCGTGCACTTGTTGCTACTAATAGTAAAATCAAGAATGTCTCTCATTAAATCACTATCTGATGAGAAAATGAAGATATAATACATTAGCAGCCATCATTTGGCACAGATGAGGCTGTTGCAGGGACTGCTCCACTTTTGGGACAATCAAAGTTTTGCCTTGACACAAAGTGCTAACAGGCAACCAGGTGCTATCATCCCACAGCCTGATACCCTGTTACTCCACATTTGAGCAAACGTCAGAGCCCTTCTGGGCTGCCATCTGGTTATTTCTGATCTATGATATGTGGCTCACTACTTGCCCCACTAGAGATACATACTGCTAGGATTAAATCAGAGGTGCCAAGATTTCCCAATAATTTTCATAGATACATGATTATCATATCACATTAGAAAGGCAAAACAGCACAGAATATAAACGATGAACACATATGCATGTATTTCAACACTAGGAGAGAATGTTTCACAGTTCAACACACTTCACTATTCAAAATACTTTCCAGATATTTCGCTGCTATTTCACTTTGCTATCTCACACCCCATTACTTCTAATTATACTCAACCCTGACCTATTTAGGCAAATTCTGCTAACAGCCTGCTTATTAATAACCATTCATCCAAGTTGTTTTAACCTATGACATCCATCAACTAGAAAGATTTGGGGGAACTGGCTGTATGTTTGCCTTTTGCTAGGGGACAATGGGCAAAACTTTCTACTGCAGTCACAACTTCTTGCTGTCACATTTTCAGGGATGACAGTGTAAGATGTCTTCAGTATCATGCGTCACTCCTGAAGCAAGTCTTTATCCTTACCTTTTCCTTCACATTCTTCAATCAACTTATTTTATCCACACCTCTCCTCCAAAACAACCCCAAAAACCAGATCCCCATTTCCCCCCCAAAAAAATGCCCAACCAAACCCAAACTAGACTAAACCAAAAAAAGGAAGTATAAAGGAAATTAAGCCAGCTTTCTTGAGAACACTGTTAGCAGCCTATCTGCAAAACTTCTATTTGTGTCAGGTGAGAAGGTAGAAGCGAAGAATTGAACTGGCTGGTGACCAGCTCTGCTTCTACAAATCCAGTCTGATTTGATGAGAGCAGATGAGTGACTGCTAAAACAGCTAATCTCTGCCACATTGCTTTTAACTGTGCGAAGCAAGGCTGATCAAGAGCAACCACCAAAGAGGAAGCAGGAGCAGGTGTACCTGTGCCTGCATGACATGAGCCCTGCTGTCTCAGCTATATTCAGAAAACCACCTGCTACCACACAGATCTGCATGTGACAGAACCAAGGCATAAGGAAGGCACCAATCTGCTTAGTGAGACCTGCTCTGTGCTCCTCAAAAGCATGTGCAAAACTTGAGTGGGTCATCACAGTGCACTGGAGCTTGAGCAATATTTTTTCATTCCTAGAGGAATAGATACCCTAAGACTGCATCTGCCTCAGCAAATATCACAGTGCAATAGGAGCAGATTTCCTTGCTGAGAGCCCTGTATTCCAGGTGATTTACCTCAGATGAGCTCTATCCTGGTCCTGCAAGCTGAGCATTAGCAGCTGGAGTAAACACACCTGGAAGCGTTCCTGGAGGAACACACCTGGAGTCAGTGATCTCTCTTTGGACCCTGTGGAGGAATCTAGTCCACAGGCTCCAGGCTCCTCTTTAGTGCCAAACAAAGCATGGTAGGAGAGGGAAAAGCAGAAGGGAAAATCACTTAAGAGGGTACTTTGATGTTATGATACTAGACTAATGTAGATGCATCTGCAATAATTCAATCTCTTGTTTTCAGTTTAGAAACTCTAGTGCTGACATAAATTGCTCTGATCATTAAATACTTAAGAAAGTTCCCCCTGGTCCATTGGTATTTGAGAGTATTGCAGTTATTTCCATGGGTTCTGGTGGCTGGCACATGAAGTTAATTTTTTTTAAGAAGCGCCTAACTTAATCAAAGGAAGGATTCAGCCATTTATATGACAGCGTGATCTTTAGTGAATGAGTAAGTTCTTACTCTCTGCGTTGAGTCCCTCCCAACCCAAACTGTTCTATGATTCTATGATTTAAACTCCACTTCCATGTGAAAAGACTGTTTCCCCCAACCCAACCCCCCCCTTCTTCACAGATCTAGAGGAAATTTTTCTCCTTCAAGTAAGATACACAGTATTTCTCTTGAAAGTAAAAATATTATAATCCGATTTTCAGGAAAATTATCTTGGATCACTGCTTTCAGACCAGAAAGACGTTATTCTTGATGTTCACAAAACGGTTCAGTGTTCAGAGCACTTGGTCAAATCTTGAATGAAGCATTCTGAGGTGGTTTACACACATATATTCTAATCACAATGTTGTTCTGAAACACAATATTTTTCAGTATTCATTCTGAATTTTGCCACTGAAAAAGGAATTCAAAATTGACTACAACAGGGAGAAGGGACAAGAGCATGATACCAAAGACTAGTGCTTAGAGGACTTGCCACAAAGAGCCTATGCTCAGTTCTGCATTCAGGAATGGCTAGAAATAAAAGCTCAGGAGATAAAATAGAAACCATCCAGTAGGCCTTTTACCAAACACAAACTTAGAATCACAACAGGACTGTAATCAGAGTTTGCTCGAATTTATTACATGGTCTACAATTTGAGAATATGAACTGAAAATTATGTAATTTTTACCCTATAAAATTTTGGTTATCATTTGCCACAGCAACATGTTGTTCTGCCAGTGCATAATGTTAATTTTGAACATGCATTGAAAAGAATTTGGACTTATGCTTTCTATGCATTCTATAGTACAGATCAAGTAAGCAGAATATAATAATTAAAAAAAGTCCTTCTATTTTGGATGTCACTACAGACTTTAGAAATTATAGGTCTTAAACTCTATCCATGATTTGTACTGACCTCAAGAAGTCAGGAATGATTTGTCTCCAGCTACTTCTTTTTTTTTCCTTCTTGATTGAAAACAAACCTCTGCAGTTGTTTTTCTAATTTTGTAACAGTTATATATAATGGACCAACAAGCGTAAAACACTATGGGCTTTCTAACTATTCTTCAGAAATTCTGAAAGTCAGCCTTGGTAGTGAAATATTGCTTCAGATGATAGGACAAAACAATTTTATACTTACAAATATATCTGGAGAAGAATCCTAGGAACAATAATTGAGGGATTTCCAATTGCTTATGTTCATTTGCAAGTCAGAAACACCTCTGCCATCTAGGAAATTGTAAGAGTTCCTGAATTAATTACCATGCGGCCTTTTTAGAAGAAAATCTGCTTAACTGTTACCACTATGCTGAGTGTGAATAAAGATGCTTTGTATATTCTTTTTCTTAAGACAATTTTCTCCACGCACGACCCACAAATGCGTAAATAGAGCTACATTGTATTTTGATACTATTTCTGATTATTACTAAAAGAAATCTAAAAAAAGCTCCTCACATGAGAGCAGGCTTTGTTCTCCTCATATCTTTGCTTCAGGAGACATGGCAATATTCTAAACTGCAGGGATCATTTGGACCACATACATCTTCATCATGGATGTTTCCTCTGAAAATACATTCATATGACTTGAATCTTCTACTTGCGTATTTTACAAAATGTAGGTGGAGGATAGAGACAAAGATGTCAGGAAAAGGGGATCTGAGATATTTCCTGCTGCTTAAACAACCTTCAAAGTGAATCCAGTTATGACTTTTTTAAATAGTTAGACTTTTGCAGAATAATCAAACTCCAAGGACTATTTCATCACACTTCCAATATAAAGGGAAAAGGCTGTCAAGTTGCATCAACTTATGCCCTACAAATAATTACCACTCCTATAATACCATCACTCTCTATCTCAAACAAATCAGTTGCCAAATGCAAAGTTCTAAGCTTTTGTCAGTCAACTGGTAAATCGTTCTAACTCCTCCACTCCAAGCTTATAAATCAAGAAAAAATGTAGCTAAAATAAGATGTTCTGATTTACAACTTCCACCATGGTCTAGCCAACAAATAAAACGTACCTCCTTACTTATATAATTGATTTTGTTGGAATACCTATAAGATAACACCTGAAACACAAAGCAACCATGGTGGCTGTTGTACAAGCTACTTTGGAATGCAGTAGAAGATGTACGGAACAGGAAACAGAACTACAAGTGCCCTGTATCACATGCTATGCCAGAAACATACTTGGAAAAAAACTGAGACTTTTTTATATACTTATCCTGCTCTCTGGCCATTAATTCACACTCCAAGTGTACCCAGGGCTGCTCAGTTTAAGAGCATAACCAACTTATTGGTTAACATATTTCAACCCAAGTGAGAGGACACAGGCAAAGAAAAAAACCTAATCATGAAAAGTTGACAGTGCATTGAATATCAGTAAGTTTGAAAGTGAAATGCATGAGGAACATATTGGAGTGACTAATGCCAGTAGCTTCTCAAGACAGACACAAAATGGGGCATTTGTGAAAGCTTCCCATGTCCTGATACTATGTCTTCACTCGCACCAAGACAAACAGTCAGTTTCATCTTTGCCCACGACAGTGAGATCATCATTTCTAACTGGCATGCAAACTGTTGTGGAGGAATTCCTCCCACCCAAGTTTAGTTGTCTAAATTTAGTTGTCCACAATAGTCTTAGTTAAATTTAGTTGATCAACTAAGGGGAGTCTTCCTTTACAGTCAGTGTAGTGAAACAGGCTGCTACAGATTCCTCTCATGTGTATATATCTTAGATATTTTATTTAGGATAAGATTAATTCCTCCTGGAGAACTTGTGGGCTACAAGGGAGGCTGACGCTGATTTGTTTGGATTTAGACATGCCTAAATGAAGTAGAAAGACTTTCAGTATGTCATCCAGAAAATGGATTTAGCCTACAAATTCTTTCTGTGTGGGACACATGGGTTTTGAAAGACAGCAGGAGACAGTTTAATCATGTATTAAACTGTGTTTGGATAGATGGCAATTTAGATCTGTAGTACACATATTTATAGATTTAGAGTTGTTTTGCACAGTGGAATTAACCTTTATAACAACTTCAACAATTATATTTGTAAAATAAAAAGTGTGACATGCCCAGTTTTTACACTTGATAAATTATTTGTAACTTAAAACTTAATTAAACTAGGTCTTAGTTTAATTCACCTTTTAAAGTAGTTACTCTGAAGCTTGGCATTTTATCAGTTTTGTGAGACTGTAATATAGTTTCTTCAAGGAAACTTTCTTTTTATTTTCATCTATAGATAAATTGAATTTATATTAACAACTTTGACTGAAAACTCTGTAGCCATTTACATACTCTTTATGCAAAAGGAATTATGACTCTGGAAAACTTATTTTTCCCTTTCTCATTAGGTGAACATAGTGTCCCTGGTACAACATGTAACTTAAAATTACAGCATCACCATATGACAATGCCAGACGCATTGGAGAACTCAGTTCTAAAACGGTACAATTCTTTAAATCTTTCATTCATGCCACTGTGATGGTCAGATGTTGATGTTTTGAGTTGGTTAAGGACCGTGGAATGTTTTGCTTCTCAGCTTAGAATATTCTTCCCAAGCAGCCACAGGGCTTGTTCCTGGGCCTAAATCAAGACTCAAAACATTCCATGACCCTTTGCCTTGTAAACTGAAACATCAACGTCTGCCCCACATGCCACCCCTCCAGAAAGAGGGCACAGGGGATGAAACATCATCACAAGTATTCTTACACGTTATTTAGGAAGAGCCACCTTCAACCACCACAGGACTTGTAAATAATTAATTAGATTTTAAAACCCCATTCTTTTATTAATAGGTTTTTCAGCTGGTATAGCTTAGAGCAAATTCCAGATGTCAGGTTCTGCAAATTTAGTTTTTATTTTTGCAAATAATTTGGCCATGAGAGCAGCCAGAAAGCAGGATTCTCCAGACTTTCTGCAGCAGTGGACTGTGCACTACAGCTTTTAAAACCTGGTAGAGGGAAACTTTAATTTACAACCTTTAGTTTCACATTATTTCACACAGTTTCTCCAGGACACTTATCTTACTGGAGACAGAAGAAATAATCTGGTACTAGAAACAAATACTTCAGTAGTACTTCTAGCACCATTTCCTATTTTTAACAATTATATTTATCATTAGGCTTTGTACTTCAGATTGTTGCTTATGTTCAGAACTATTTCTTTTCTATTTTTGGATCTGATCCTTCAGCACTAAACATTTCATTCCCACACAACTGCCTTAAAGAGACAGTAGGAGCACATAGGAAACCACAAAAATAAATGTTTAGAAACAGCTAACCTTGCAGCATGTACACAAAGCGTAGCTGCCATGTAACAGAACCTCAACACCTCTAATATATCACAGTTTCTTCCTTGTGGATCCAAAAAAAGATCATGGTCAACCACGTAACATGTGCACCCTGACAATAAACTGTGAAAACAGTTGCTCAGTAGTTAATGCGCCGTGTATTTCCTGTTTGGTTTTAAGCATAGAAAGCTCTTCCACAGACAGTCAATTCATTGGGAGGAGCATCTACCTCTATTAAAGCAGGAGGCAACACCACCATCGATTTTATGAAGAAATTCTACTGAACAGCTAGTTTAAATTACAAGGTAGTCAGTAATAGATTGAGATCATTGAACACTAATGATGAGTCCAGACTGGGACAAAGGAAATGTGCTCATGTGGGAAGCTGCCACTAATTCAGGACTGCAAGGGGACAGAAAGTGACCCAGGAGACCTTCAGAGAGGGGAATCGTGATACACAACAAGGGCTTGGGAAATTCAGATGCCAGCACCCAGAAAAACCAACTGCAGAAAGCTGGCAGAAAAAGGGTGCAATCCACTGCAGACTGGAGAAAGTGCAGAGAAAGAAAACCTTCCCTACCAGGAAGGAAGAAGACAATGGTTAAGGAGAAGAGCACCAGAGCCATCACCAATTCCCTTCAGAAGACCGCACCCTGGACAAAATATGCTTCATAAAGGATGGGATGTGGGATAAGTCTGCTGTATCAGGGGACTCTTCATCCAAAATAATTCCAGTACCCACCCCCCCCCCACCATGATGTAATCTATGCCAACAAAAGCACTTGTCTGTTGCCATAGCATTTTTTAAAATATACTGTGTTTTCTGGTGATTATGGCCTTTCTCATCCAGCTAAATGACATAAGTATGTGAGGAAAATATTTGAAAGACATCTCTCCAAAGCTGAGCAAGAAGTGTGTGGAATGACTGAAGGCTCCTAATGATTTAAAGGTCTTCTTCCCTCTGTGGATCATGTCAAAATTATTATTTCTAACCTTTATTTGAGATTGTTGTGGGGCTTTTTTTAATGAATCAGTGACATTTACTCACTGACTGCACATTGTACATCATCTCCAAATGCTCTGGTTCTTATATACCACCTCTACTTCAACAGAAGAGTAGCAGAGGTTGATAAAGTTATTGGGAAAACAATAACCTGAATGCTAGACGGTGTGGAAATACCTAATTAAAGTTGGAGCAATAATCTCTGCTTTGCTGACTTCCTTGGTATGAAACAAGAGAAACCCAGCAATTATAATCTAAAATAAATACCACTCCCTGTAGCCTTTTTGAATGAAAACACTGAAGCTTGTGCTGGTAGGCTGAGTGGATTCAGTTCTTCATTAATGTCAGGAAGCACACATTGCCCCTGTGTTGGGTGGTGGGAATGCCAGTACACGGCTGTACAGCTCTTTCCCAGGGGTCCTGCCAGTGCCTATGTAGTGTACGTAGATGTCATGTGAACAGTGTGTGGACACACATCTTCTCTCCTCTGTGTTTTGGTCAGACTTATGTTTGCTGCTGGATTTATTTGCTGCCATTGAATCAAACGTGACCTCCAGCTTGCGACATGAATATGCAGCTCCTCGTGGTGTGGTGCAGGTACCAGCTGAGCTTGAACAGAAATGGTGGAAATAAAGGCTGGCTATCAACACAATTCCAGCTTGTGGAGCCCATAGCTGAGACATGGTGTTGTCAAATCTGCCAATAAAAATAAATTTCTTTCTTGATATTTTTTTTCTCTCTTTTTCCTTCTTGGATTTGAAGATGGTGAAGGGCCTTGAGGGGAAGCTGAATGAGGAGTGGCTGAAGTCACTTGGTCTGTTCAGCCTGGAGGAGGCTGAGGGGAGACCAAATTGCAGTTACAATTTCCTCATGAGGGGAAGAGGAGGGGAAGGCACCGATTTCTTCTCTGTGGTGACAGAACTCGAGGGAACGACCTGAAGTTGTGTCAGGAACGACCTGAAGGAGAGGTTTAGCTTGGATATTAGAAAACTATTTTTTACCCAGAGGGTGAAAACCAACCAGAGGGTGGTTGGGCGCTGGAACAGGCTCCCCAGGGAAGTGGTCACAGCACCAGCCCTGACAGAGTTAAGAAGCATTTGGACAGTGCTCTTGGGCATATGAGGGCACAGGACTCTTGGGGATGATCCTCTGCAGGGCCAGCATCAGGACTTTGATGATCCCAGTGGGACCCTTCCAACTCAGAATATTCTATGATTCTGTGAATCTTCATATTATTTCAAAGTTAAATCTTCATTAGATAATTTGTTCTTACATTTCCCAGTGTGGCTACTTGTTCCACCTTGGTGTTGCTCCAGGCAAAGAATATTGTTGCAGACAGAGCTCCAGGAACCATTTAATTTAACCTCTCTCAGAGAGAAGAGAGCGTGTAACAGCTAAATTGTACTAGCTAATCTCTGCTATCTTACCCAGCACAGAAACAACGCAAGGAAATGTTCAGGAAAATAAAGCTAATGTGAACAGACTGCTGCCTGGGTACTTACTTTCTCTCCTCCTCTTGGTACAGAAAACCTTCAACTCAAAGGCAGAGAGCCCTGGGTATTCAATTTCTTTGAAAACTCATGCAAATTTAGAGCAATTTGCATTCAGTTTGACTCTCACTATTCTGTTTATCTTTTCTATTACTTATCACAAAGTAATTTTGCAGGAAAATTTAATAACATGGAAAGACTGTGCCAGAGGTGGCAACTTTGCTCCAGCTGCCCAGAAAGCCAGCCTGAAATACACAATACTTGTAATAGCTGGTTAGTCTGAGTGTATTACTTGGCTCATCTCTTCTTTGCAGACTTCCATACTTAACATGTTTTATGTCAATAATTCATAACTCAAATTACATTAAAAATTTGTCATCATATGAACAGTTCAAACAGCTAATGAAAGTGCTAATCATCTCTTACTAGATAAAGACTATAAACAATGTGCTGCCAAAAAAAAAAGGATGAAATCTGCATGCTGAAATACTAACAAAGTCTTTTAATTTGGGGTCATTATTTAATGACAGACTCAGGCTTTGCAAATGATCAAAATGACATTTCACAATGGATTTCAAAGTTTCAAAAGTGAACTGTGTTCCAAATGAGACTATTTCAATATTACTCAAGAAGATGAAGTGCTGATAGATGGAAGTGTGGGAAGAGAATACATTGATGAATCAAAAATTTAAAAAAGAGTTACAATTTTGACATTAATAGCGCATTTAAATAATTTTAAAATGAAACAAAAAATCAAATAACTAAAACTTTCTGAGACATTGTTCCAAATCTATTTAAACTGATTATTTCAACATTCTGAAATAATAATCTCCCCCTGAAGATGTCATCCAAAATAAAATTCTGCTATCAATTTTTCTGCTAAATGCTGGATGCAATTTCAATTTGTCTTATTTTTACTATCTCTTGGTTTTACTGACTTTGATTTACACTGAATGACAACTCATGAATCTCATTAGCAGAATGAATTATGTTCATTATTTTTTGCTTCAGATTTCAGATGCAGTGAGGTAAACTTTTTTAACTCTTCTTTTCTAAGCACACAATACCAAATCTGTGGACACAGAACAAACTGTAATATGAACTACCTGAAAGAATGTGATTACTGAAGATGCTCCTACTATCTAACAGGTCTGCATTCCTACTGGGGTGTGTATATTTTTTTTGTATTTATATTTGAATACTTATATTTTTTATATATATTATGCAAAGTGATGACATTTCTGTTATGGATTACAAATTTAATGACAAAAAACAATTGTAATTATGTTATAAAAGATTGGAATAGAGACACTAAACAGCTTTTTGGATCAGAATGTAAGGTTACAAATATCGTGTATGTGATTTCATTAAAAGCACTCACATAGTCATTAAGTACCATAGATACCAAACTATATTAAAAGAAATATGAATTTCTTTATTAAGAAATAAAATGTCCCTCATATACTTCCCCACTAGCTCTTGAAAGGAAGAATTTCATATTTGTTTGATGAAGTCAGAGAAATGCCACGCAGAGATTCAGGGCTCTTTATATGAAATATGCAAATAGCAGCTATAAAAGATTCAGGTGATCTGCATAAAGCACCCTCAGACAAGGTTCATTACACCTTAATGGAACAAGAAATTTGAAAAAAAGTCCCACGTGCCCATGTTTAACTGCCTGAAGTAAACCAAGAGCCAAACCATGCAATGCTGATTCATTTCCTCAGTAGCTCTTTTGCTCATGTAAAGACCCTCACACAGAAGACAGAATTAGCAAGATGCACTGCAAAAGGCACCACAGCAGCATCACTAAATGATCTTCACAGCACAAGAAATGTTGGTTCAGGCCTTATTTAGACTCATACTGATTCTTACTATGTCCTAACTGTGCAGGTCTGCCACCATCCTTGCTGCCTGTGAACATCTGCCAACCATCCTGTGTTGCTCACTGCAAAATGCTTTCACAGGTGATGCTGCATCCTCTTATGGGAAGTGAGAGCCTCTGATCCACTGAGGCCAGAGGTTGCCCTCATGCTTTGAGAGAATTTAGCCAGGGCTGGACCATCCCACTCACACATGCTGAGAGGCTGGAGTGAAACCATTCCCAACCTCCTCCTGCGTCCTGGGCTCCAGGCACAGAAACTAAGACAGAACTGGGGACCACACTGCCCACCTTTATCCAGACATGGTTCATGTCCAACTGCATTTCTGCTTGCCCACTAGTTCCATACAGAAGACTCACATGACCTGTCTTCCCTGGGTATCTTGACCTCTACAATACAAATGAGGCTTTGATCTTCCTTGGTGTCTTGTTTCTTGTCTACAGAGGTGGGTAAAAAAATATGCTTCAGCTGTATTCAACCTTGTACTGAGGTAAGACAGCCATAAGATTCATGTATTATTTTCCCTATCTTTGCTTTTGGGCAAAGAAACACAACCACTGGGACAGGAACAGAATAGAATAGAATAGAATGGAACAGGAGTATTTCACCTGAAAGGGACCTACAAGAATCATCCAATCCAACTATCTGAACACTCCAGGGCTGACCAAAAGTTAAACTGTGTTATTAAGGGCATTAATGCCTCTAAACATTCCCCGCCAGCGGGAATGCACACCACAAATTTCCAAGCATATTGAACTGAGAACAGTGTTTTCACACAGTTTTTGCTGACAGCTGGGTGTGAAAATTACTTTTTGTTTAGTTGTGTGGTTTTGATTTGCTTGGTAAAAATTTACCTCAGTTGCACTTTGGTTTTCATTGCCTGAAGGGTAGATGAGGCTGCAGGACGATGCAAATTGCACATCAGCTAAATGAAAGCAGGAATAACAAACACTCTCAGTAAATTCAAAAGTCTTCACATGAAAACATGTCAGCAAAAGAAGTTTTCTCTCACAGTTATTGTGAAGAATGTAACAGTTAAACATTATTTAACTGTAAAATTTATTTAGGAAAAACACAGTTTTACATTACATATTGAGGATTAATCACAGAGAAGAGCGAGAAGAGCAAATCAAGAAATACTGAATAAAACTTGCTACATTTTCCTTAATTTATTCCAATATTGCAGCTCAAATAAAGGTAAGATTCTAATATTTTTAAACTCCTGATACACTTATTGGAGCACTTTGCTCTAATAGGTGACATCGGAAGAGGCACAAGCTTGAAAGGGAAAACCTGTAGCATTCATTTTAATTTCATTCCTATTTTTTTGATTGACAGAAGATTACTTTCCTGTTTGTGATATAGGGCAGTGACACTCATAGGCACACTGAAGTAATGTGACAGTGATGACTTCAAATTACAGTTATTGCAAGATACACATTCAGGGAGGTTCTACAGTCTGCTGTTACTACTGATGAAAACATAATAAATAATGAAAGAATTATAGTATTTTGTTTTCTAGCAGGTACAATTCTGGACTTCACTGTAAGAAGTCTTAAAAAACAGCTGTAAATAGAAACAACAAATGTTCTTATTTTCAGGTCTGTCTTCAAGTGTATGGCACTGTGTCTCTGCTACAGCAGTGCCAATGGGACATCACACCCTCCCCAGAGAGCCATAGTGCTGACAGCAAACCTCACCTGAAATTGTTCCCTGAATGAGAGATTATCTCTTTTACAGATGAAGTCTGAGGCTGAATTTGTATTGACTTGCACGGTGGCACCAAGGCAGCTGATGGTTCAGGGAGCAGGACTGAAGTCCTGCCTCTGCTGCCTTAGCGCAAATGTGAAAGGGAAGATTAGCTTTTATTTGACTGAAAGCGTTGGCTGCCATTCAGATGAAGAGTCACTCATGGATTTGTTACATGGAGAAGGGGAGGACAAAGGAAAGCTGTCAGAGTCATGGAGCTGCCCATCAACAGCACCCTCTGAGACCCCATGCTTCTTGTTATACCATGAAGGGGGCCATGTCGTCTCCTCTCCTCTCCCTCTCCGTCTCCCTCTCCGTCTCCCTCTCCCTCTCCCTCTCCCTCTCCCTCTCCTCCCTCACCCACATGGAATCTCACAAACCACATCTCCACAAGGAATCACTGCCCTTTTGGCTCCCTTCACCCTTGAAGCCTACAAGATATTGACAAGGCTGTTTTGCTGTATTTGGTAGCATTTAAGATCTATAGACATGCTGGGCACACAGTGACAGGAAAAACAGTTTAGGAGTAGCAGCAACAGCAAAGGAAAGTAACTGCTACCTGGGAAAATCTGTTTCCTCAATTGTAAAGAAGACCAGATTATATTTTATTACAAGACTGCACCAGCCACACTAGATGAAATTTCCCAAACACATCATCATCGTACAAGAGGTAGCAATTCTACAGCAATCACTAAACAAGGTTATGTAGTCCAGACAGTGCTAATGCAGCTTCAGAAAGAGAACATAAAAGCAGAATTCTCCAAACTTACCAGTTTGGAAGAATTTAAATTTGCATATTTAAGACCTGTGCTTAGAATAAATATCCACCTCTCTGGTATTTTAGATGGAACATGATTTTATGAATTTTCATTATGTCTGCTGTTGTGTCAGAATGAACTTGGGAACCATCCCAGGCTGGCTCAGAGGGGACACACTAACTACGATGGACAGGGGAAAATGGTCCTCATGGCTGTGTGTGCTGCAGAGGAGCAGATGTGCTTGGGAGACAATGTCAGTGTGGGACACCAAGCATGATGGACCAGCATACATTTTTTCCCTGATAAAGGAACATGGAAGACTACCAACTCGGATGGTAAAAACTTTTACTCATCATACTCAGTCAGGCTCGCATCTCTTCAAGTTTCCATGACCACGGTGCCCACGACAATTTAGCAAACAGCCACAGCACTGTCCAGAGACAAATTCTGCCAATGATCTGTGGTGAAGGAGCTGGGTTTCAGGCAGCTGGATCCCAATGCAGGGAACCAGTGAAAGACTGAACAAGTCATAGAAAGCTCCCCAACCATGGACATCCCTAGGACTCCTCAAAAGTAATTGTGCTGCTATGCCAACAGAATTTGATCCTACCCTAACTAGAATTTCATCCATAAAAGCCAAATGGCACCCTAGGAGATTTTCCTACCAAGCATGGCTTCCTCAGCTGCTAAGAACACTGACTGGAGAAAGAAACAAAAGGAAATCCCCTCCCAGCAGGGAAACATTCCTTCCTCCACTTTTCCCAAAAAGGAAAAAAAAACTAGGTCCTTTTTCAAGCCAGTAAGCCTAATGTTTGCCTGAGGGTTTCCATGTTTCCTGTTTTATCTAAACTGTGTCTGTCAAAGTGAAGGACAAGTTTTGAACATGAGTATGGCACAAACAGCCAGAGCCTTCTACAGCCTGAGGTAAGGATGGCACACACATGCCAGTTGCCTTTCTGAGATTTACACACAAGCAGGAGATTTTTGGCCTGAGCGAGTTACCTCAGGGCAATCTTGTGGGGCAGTGTATGAGACTTTGGGGAGAAGTGCCAAGGGACAGTGGAACTGAAGCATTGCTGGGGACACTGCAAAAAACATACACTCTTACTTTGTTCTCTGCCATCTCTTCATTTCCTCGCACATGGCTGCTATGAGTAGGGCCAGTGATTTTTTTGTCTAAAATGGCACCTGGGATGAATTAAATTTAGAGGAGGGACATCAGTATGACTATAAATAGTAAATGTATTTTCACAAAAACAGTCCTACAGACAGAGCTAGACGACTACCCTTGATTCAGCAAGCACTCTAGCACTTACTTGAATCTCAGTGGGGTTTAATGGGGTTTTACAGTACTCTGAAGGCTTTGCCGTACACAGTATTCTAAGTGATGTTGTGAATGCACAGGGCATGTAAAAGATTGAATGCATCTGGCTTATGAAAGGCTTATCATCTTTCCTGGAGTTGTACCATTTTACACGAAGCAAACCTCTAAGGAGATCATTATTTCAGGTCATTTTGTTGGCTACATTTACTTACAAACTTTCTGTTTCGCTTCTACATCACTCCCTGCCCACCACATCCTGAAAAGCAAAAATCCAAGACAGAAAGGAAACTACACAAAGATTGCAGTTAGACTGAATAATACATTCCAGAATTTAGCTACAAAATTATGTATAAGATATCAAGAAATGTGCCACGTTTTCAGACCCTTGAATGCTAAGTGATATAAAGTATTCAGAGGAGAATTTCTTCCTGCACACGTGGAGATTTCTTCTTTTTGTAAGCCACCATATAAAAGCAACTTCTAGTATAAATAAAAAGCTAATTTCATCTGAAATGCAACCAGTGAGGACAATTAAAAGGAAATAAATGCGTAGTCAGTGAATCTAACTTTGGCCTCTCTAAAAAAACTTTTGTGGAATTGTTGAACTTACAGGTCACATTACAACATCTAATTTTTTTCCTCCTCCTTAAGACATTCATCCTGAACTATTAAAAGTAAAGGAGCCTCTGAGATCACTGTGTACATAAGCTAACTCCTAAGGACCTGTTTAGGAAAGACAAATACGTTTTATTTCCAGAAGAATTTCTTGTATCCCCATCACCTCCATTCAGGGGCCAAAAAGCGATAGATATTGCAAACCTGAGTAAGAGAACTCTGGCAGCAGCTCCACGTTGCAGAACTATATATACACTCATATATAGTCACACTTGTGCTGGTGAGAACATGCTTATATAACATGCTTAGGAGAGACTCTTAGGAAGGGGAACAAAAGATTTCAGAATAGCTGTACTTCTGTTCAGTTACCTGGTGAGCCAAGCATCGGGCTGGAACTCAAGATACCATTGGGTGATATTGGGTGAGTCACGTCGCCCAGTGACTCACAGAATTAGGACTGTGAAACTGATTTCACCTGGGACAAGGGCTGCATACAGAAGAGATGTTTCTCTCATTCCAGCTGGGGGAAAAAAAAGGCCAATACTGCCCTTGCTGAACTTTAAGAAGAAGCTGCAGACTGACCTGATTCAAAACTCAAATGGAAGTCAACACTTACAAATTAAAAAGCTTTTAGGATGAAGCCATTGGACCTATTCATACATACATCCAAAATACACACAGACATATTGGTCTGGATCAAAAATACTTTTGTTACCTATTAAAAAAAAAAAAAAGTTAAGAGCTGTATAAATCACAGCTACTGTTAGTAATTGAAGTTTGAAGCTTCTGTTCAACTATGAATATTTGTGCTCATATGAGACCACCCGCTGTGGCCACTTGATAAGGCAATGTTTTCCTTTGAAACACTATGTACATTGTGTGGTACTTACATATGCCTCATTATTTTGGGATAATCCTGGACTTTATAAAAAGAGGCATGACCAGCACGATGAGGGAGGTGGTTCTGCCCCTTTATTCCCCTCTCCTGAAAGCCCACCTTGAGTGCTGCATCTAACTCTGGGATCCCCAGTGCAGGAAAAGCATGGATCTGCTAGAGCAGGTCCAGAGATGGGCTATTAACATGATCAGAGGGGTGGAGCTCTCTTCTATGAAGACAGGCTGGTAGAGCTGGGGTTTGTTCAGCCTGGAGAAGAGGACACTTAGGGCAGAACTGTTTGCAGCCTTTCAGTACTTAAAGGGAGCTTTTAAAAAGCTGGAGAGTGATTTTTTACATGGGCAGATAGCCACAGGACAAGAAGTAATGACTTCAAACTGCAGGAGGATAGTTTTAGATTAGATATTAGGAAGAAATTCTTCCCTATGAGGTTGTGAGGCACTGGAACAGGTTGCTCGGAGAAGCTGTGGATGTCCCACCCCTGTATATGTTCAAGGTCAGGCTTTGAGCAACCTGATCTAGTGGAAGGTTTTCTGCCCATGGCAGGGGCGTTGGAACTAGGTGATTTCAAGGTCCCTTCTAACCCAAACCATTCTATGATTCTATCATTTTATGAATTAAACAAAAAACACCTAGAGATTTCCAGAATTGCAGAACAGATGCTCTTATGAAATATTTGAAACAGTTTTGAATATTAAGCTAAAACATTCAGAGATAAACAGAGTTATTGAGAGGTAACTCTATGCAAGAAAAATGCTGGCCTTCTGTAACAATAGTTAATGAAAGGAAGCTCTACACAAAATTAATCTCTTCTCCCAGACTATTTGGATGGTATCAATTTCACAAGCCAGCACGTCCCTTAGGAAAGAAATGTCAATTTAAAAAAATTCTTTTTTTTTAGGAAAAATTAGGAGGTGTGTTCTGGTACTTAGCATCACCTGTGTGAAAAGCATAGATGTGATTATTTTCAAATAAAGCTTTATGAATTTTTAAACTTTTTCTCATTGCAAGCAATCTTTTTTCTGCATATTTAAATATGCCTAAAAAAGACCTAGAAATTTTGTCCATAAAAAGTAATTGTTTAATGTTAGATTCTTTAGCTATAAACAACAAGCAATGTAGTACCATTTCTAAAAGTTGGTTTCTTGGTTATACTACGACAACTATTTTGCAATTTTAAATATTCTTTCTTAAGCAAAAGTGAGTAGTATTTATTGCCTATAAATGGCAGAAGTAGCACCACCCACATACTAGAGTGCTTTCTTATACAGTTCACTGATGTAAGTCTGCTGCAGCCTCTCTTTTGGAAGTAACTCCTGGCAGTACTTTTTATATATATTGTCTTTCAGTTCTTAACTTTTCTGACCACATACCGAAAGTACTACAAAAAATCCAAATTATAGACTCATGGAAGATGAGATCACTGAGTCCCACCATTAACTCAGCATGGGTTATGACTCTTCCTTTTGGTATTTTTTCTTGTTACAGCCAGCTACATGAAATATGCAGCCCAACCATACCCATCTGCAGTTTTTATGTCCCTTTATAAAGTATGATAATTTTTTCCAAGACTGTAGTTATTATTTACACCTTTCAAATGCACAGTCTAATGATGAGAATGAGATACAGGCTCATCTCCAGTAAAATAAGCAGTCCATTTCAGGAAGAATTACTTACTCCATGCTCTGCCACTGTTATGACTCCTGCTGGTTTTCCTGCCCTCTTCTTCCCTTTTCTCTTCTAGTCACAGCATTAACATTTATGATGAATATAAACAGACCATACTTGGCAACTGCAAGATCTAGATGCCTTGCTTGGGAATATATTTCCAATGTCTGCCTTTGTGGTTTGTTCCTTCATTAGATACGCTTCTAGCAGTGCTCATGGAGCTGAGAGGTCTATCTTGTCTGGCTGATAGGACTTCTCTCTTCCCCTGTTTCTTTATGACTCACTCTTGATTCTCATGCACAAGCTAATAATTTTTATTGATAATCCAAAATATATGTGTAAATACTTTTTCATCCCAAGCAGCCTTAAAATGAAAAAATGCTTCACTATGCTACACCAATGAATAACTAAAATTCTGGATGTCTATTTCTTTATTCATGTTCATAAAACTAGATAAGACGTAACTAATCACTGACTGATCCCTCTGTTATAATGTGCTTTTATTAATAGCAACTATGCCATTAGAAAATGTAATTCTTCAGGGTAAACAACATCTGCTTTGGACCATTGCAGGTAAGTACAATGACATCAAGAAGAAAAGGAAGAAACTGGTTAATCAGAACTGGGACCTTTTAATTGGAGAGACATTAAGGTGCAATGTAAGAAGTGCTGGTTTTGAACCAGTATAATGAGTTTAGGGGAGCTAAGCCTTGGGCTGTAGTGGGTTTGCATCACAAGATTTTCATGGGAGTGAGGGGAAACTGCAGGGGTGGCTTCTGTGAGAAGCTGCCAGATGCTTCCCTCATGCCCAACAGAGCCAGTGCCAGCCAGTCCCAAGATGGACCTACTGCTGGCCAAGGCCCAGCTCGTCAGTGACAGTGGTAACATCTCTGTGAGAACATACTTAGGAAGGGGAAGAATTGCTGCACCACAGCAGCTGGAGAGAGGAGTGAGAGGCACAGCCCCGCAGACACCAAGTGGAGAGGACGGGGAAAAGGTGCTCCAGGTGCTGGATCAGAGATTCCCCTGCAGCCCGTGGTGCAGACCATGGTGAAGCCGCTGTGCTCCACAGCCCTGGGAGGTCCATGAGGGTGCAAGAGACCCACCTGCAGTCTGTGGAGGAGACTCACGCTTGGGCAGGTGGATGTGCCCAAAGGAGGCTGTGACCCTGGGGGAAGCCTGCACTGGACCAGGCTCCTGAAAGGACCTGCGGTCCCATGAAGAGACGAGACCACACTGGAGCACGTTTGCTGGCAGGACTTGTGACTGCATGAGGGACCCACACTGGAGCAGTCTTTTCCTGTAGGACTGCACCCCATGGAAGGGACCCATGCCGGAGTAGTACATGAAGGACTGCAGCCTGTGGTAAGGACCCAAATGAACCAATGCAGACTGAGTCTTTTTCTTTCTGAAAGAGTAATGCACATGCGTGACATCCCAATGGTTTGCATAGTTGTCCAAGGGTGTGACCTATGTCAGTAAGATCAAGATCCGGAGCACTGCTGGGGTCAAATGAATATTTCAATCCCATATCAAAACATATCAAGAGCAGAATAAGCTTTGCAGAGCAGTTGCTGAGAAAAGAACTCAGCAACACGACAAAATGAAAAAGACCAAGCAGTGTTGTATTCAGATTAAATAGTGACATGAGTTATAGACTTTGTGGCATGTCTGGACTACCAGATTACCATCTCTAATGCTCTGTCACAGAGAAGCATGACAGAATCAAATTGTTTTTGTATTGCTTGTAATTAAAAATCCATTATAATACAGTGAAACACATTCAAGTTTAATAGTTTGGAAATGTATCGACCATGGGCTTTCTGCCTACTCAGATAACAAAGATAACACCTTTCAGTGCTAAGGAATTGACATCACTCTTCGGCATGTGTGGAGCTGTCATTACTCTGGTGAAAATCAGAATTGCTCCAGTCTATGGCTGGGTTATGTTTCTGTCACTGCCAACTGAGGGGAACTTGATTATAAATGCATCTCAACAGTCCCATAATATAAATTGTAAATTTTTCAGGTAGATGTGAGAGAAATGAGGTTGAATGATGACTCCTTTTCCCAACAGACAAACATGAAAAACACCTGAACTGTTAAATTTTTGTTAAAGGATCTCTGATTTATTTTCTTTGGATGTCTTGAAGAGAAACACATACACTTAAATGATAAAGTTCAAGTCTGAAGAAAAAGAGGGATTTTAACTTTGTGATATGTGTATTTAGAGTGTGAAAGACAGAAAAGAACAGTGGATTCTGCATAGCTCAGTGAGTAGTCTCCCAAGTCTTATTTTCAGTATTATATGACTCAGTAAATTCCTATTCTCTTAAATTCTACAGTTCCACAGCCTGAGATACATTTTTAACAAACTCAGAATGGTAAGTTCAGCTGGGCAGAGACTGAAAATTCAAGTGAATAACAAAACTTCTTCTACAATTTTCATTAGATCCATATGCTACACTGAGTAATAAGCAGAATTTTAACACATGTACAGGAAATAAAAGGACTGATCACTAGCATTAGCAAGCATTTCTACAAGATAATGATTCAGGTTTTGAAGCACTGTTTGATCTTTATTTCAATTCGTAGAATAAAAGTTATGCTCCCAGCATTGAAATAGACTGACATAAACAAAGCACAAGATATTTTATAAAACTTCCTTTCTTGTCTATGCGTAAATGAGTTATGACCAGTTACAGTTACCTCTGCCAAGCTGGCTTCAGGAAAAGAAGAGAAGTACTCTGTAACTCTTCTTTTATAAAAAGGGACAAGGAAAATAATTTGGAGTCATGGTTCCCAAAAGCTGAGATGAATTTTCTCTAATTACTATGCCCATTTCCTGTCAAACAGAATCTGCTTCACTCACACTAATGTGATCGTGTATGTGTCTGTAGTTTCAGAGTGTCATGCAGGATTGAACATGCATTTCTAGGCTCCTTATCTCAAAAAATGGAGCTAGTAGCACAAGAAAACCTTCAGACAAGGGCACGAGAACGATTAAATGTCCAGAAGAGACCTTCCAGAAGCAGAATGACTAAATAAGGTATAAATCATCACTCTGTGAAAGAAAGACAGATGGCAAGTGTAATGCAGGTCTGTGTAATTAGGGGTGTCAAGAAAAGGACAGACATGGATTAATTGTTCATTGGCTTTTCAGGTATGAGATCCAGAGGCAATCAAACAGGCAGTAAGAGTCAAGTTCAAGAAAAAGAAAGAGCGGATGAGACTTCAAGCAATTACTTGAGGAATTCATTGCTGAAGGATTGTGAAGATGCTAAAATTTTCTGTAGGCTTCATAGAAGCTGGATGACTTTATGAAACAGAAACCCGCAGAGGATTACAAAACACAGGGATACTGTATCTGGCAAAGAAAGACCCTGTTGAGTACTACAGCAAGTGAAGTAACTACTCTGTTACTGTACTCCTGTCTATAGATACACTTTTTTTGCCACTTTTAAACACATGCCACTAGGCTTTAAAAAATCTAGATGCAGGCAGTAAGACTGTGACTGTATTCAAATCAGTTGAAAAATTTCCAATAACATCAACACTGTTTATTTTCTTCATTTAAGTTACTATCCTCCAGATTGTAATCCACTACAGTTTGCCAATTCATTGTGCTACTTTGCACAAGTAATGAGATTTACATATCTGATACTCAGGGAATCAACACTTTTTTCTAGAGAAAGTACCACCACAATTTTTACAGAAAAAGACACAAATTATCAAGATCCCTTGACACTTCAAATGGTAGTCTTTCACTTTCAATTCATTTTATTTGGAAAAAAAAGAAGGATTATTTTCATTGCCTAGCTTCATCTATCTGTTCCAGTACAGTATATTCATTTTCAGGGATCTGTTCCAACTCTTTCTTTGTTTGGAGTCTCTCCTACTTGACTGCCAAGACCCCGTGTAGCTCTTGGTCAGTGTTGCTTCTTATTCAACAGCTAGAGAAAATTAAATACTCTTAAGAATCTTATACCACCCAAATGCATGATTCATTTGATTCTCAAAAGCTGCCAGGACTGCTACAGTTCAGCAACTACATCCACAATACTACATTGGTGACTTTTGGTGCCACTCAGATAGTGTTATTTAAGGCTCCAGTGGTATTATCATATCTTGTTTTCTCAGTGCTTTCCCAGAAAATTTTAAGACATTCTCATGTCCCCTTTGATTTTTTTCATGTGAAGTCTCCAAAATGGTATATGGTAAAATGTTCCATCCTCTACTGCCAACACTCCAGTAAGCCAGTTTGTCCCACCACTCATAGTGTCTCTCAATCTCAATGACTGCTGCAAAAATATCAAAGGCATTACAACCACTCAGTAGTTTAAGTAATATCACAGCTGAAGTTAGTGGCAAAGCAAACTTTGACTTATTTAGGTAGGCTGGGGTTAATGAAATGGTAAATAAATTAATTACTATAGGATTTCTGTTTAAAGGTGCCAGATACTATAGGTCAGAAAGCAATGAAGAGTTAATGTGTATAAGTACAACAGTACTGCTACACTACCAGTACAGCTCAATAGCTCTACTTATTGTATAGCCTAAAAACTACTGTTTCTCAAATTGCTAGTACCTCTTTCACTCCCTGGAACTAGGAAATGACAGAAAAAGTGATTTTTGTACCTTTTTGACTCACTCTGATATAGCTTTACTGTACCATTCAATCTTAAATATTCTACTTGGAGTGATCCCTTCCCCTTCAGCAAACCATAGTTTTATCTACTCCTAAAATCTCTTGGAAATCTGTTCAGTATTTGTCTATTCTCCAGTGTGCTTCCTCCTAGTCTGTGTGTTTTACTTGAACAGTTTCTTAATCTTTTGGAATTAAACAGCTGTTAAACCTTCTTTCAAACAGGTGTTAATTACAATTGCTTTCTGATCTCATCTCTCCATTTTATACCTTTAATCCTGTCACAACTTCTTTCCTTTTTTAATTTTTCTTTTTAGTAAAAATCATAATAGACATTTTGGATATGTCCTCTCCTTGGTTCTAGCATTATAGGAAACTTGCAGTCACGTTTCCGACCACTACTGAAACCTCATAAGGCAACAGAGGAAAATGGGAGAGATAAGTGTTTCAGTTGTTACACTTTTTGAAACTTCAGCCCTCTGATTAGGAACAGATTCAGCAGTCCAGAGATAACAAGGTATGATGACTTAGGATCTTTCGCTTAATAAAGGACTTTCAGAGGTTGTTACAGCCTTTTGCATACTTCAGTAAAGTTATTCACCTGAAGAGGACTATTCAGCTTCTCTGTATTGGCATTCAAGGCTTAGACATCTGGAGAAGGAACCCCAATACCCTCAGGTTTGTCTATCATCCAGCACTAGGACAGACCTTGTATAGTTTGGGGGGTTTTGTATGACAAAGTGAAATAATTATGATTATTAAAAATGGAACATATGATTGTAAAACAACAAGGAGACAAGCACTAGGCTATTAAAGGAAAGAACCATGAATGTCTGTGAAAATCAATCACGCAATAAACGACGAAAAGAGCCCACTTTATGGACCTCAGCAAACATGAGTCTGGACTTTATCTGTTCTCCAGAACAGCTGCTACTGGCTTCACTTAAGCTGGCAAATCTACTTTGTGAGCAGCTTTTGGCCGTCTTCATTTCTGACCTGGCAGCCCAAGTCAAATCCTTGCATTTCCTTAATTTCGTCTTGGTAGCACTTAGCACTCATCCTTGTTTGATCAAGGAATTTACCAGTTCCACTGCATAAGTTACCAGCTAGCACTGAAAGGAACTGGATAAATCAGCTCCCAGGCTTCTGCTGCTGCAATGATGCCTTGTGAAACATCCAGCAGGATCCTGAGGGATCATATCACAGAATCACAGAAAGGTTTGGGTTGAAAAGAACATCAAAAATTATCTAGTTCCACTCCCTCCGTCATGGAGAGAGGATGATACTCAGTAGTTCAGGTTGCTCAAAGCCCCATCCAACCCAAACACTTCCAGGGATGGGGCATGCGCAGCTTCTCTGGACTACATTTTCATTTTATATTATGTACCCTTTGGTCTTTACACTCAAAAGCAGGTTTCTAAGGAAGTTTTGAAACCATGTAGCACAAGAGTATCCTGCCTCCTTTCAGATGCTTTCCCTGACAGCTGCCTTGTGCAGTTCACCTGAGGTTCAAACCGTTAAAAATGTTATTGTTAGATTTACACGAATCTAATAGACTGCTGTACTTTTAATGGCATGAGTTATAACTTCTACATTAAAGTCTACAAAAAAATTTCCTTTTGGATAATAAACAAAGTGAAAGATAATAGATTAGTCCGAGTCAACCTGTATCTGCTACTAGACTTGAGGAAAAAAATACCTTTTTAGGAGCTGTATCTAAGTTTGCACAGTGTCAGGACTGTCAGCTCCATGGACAGAAGCTGCTGGCTTTTAAAAAGCCTCCACCTCCTGGGAGTCTCTAAATTCACAACAAAAGTAACTGCCTCTTAACTTTCCATGTCCTGGTAGGTTGCCATTAAGTTCGCAGCTCTGCTCTGTTTGGGGTGGCAAAGAAGCCATAGTTGGCCAAGAGCTGGACTCAGTCACTCAGTTTTTAAATCTTATAAACAAGTGCAGAGAGATAAGTACTCCCAGCCAACGAGATACTGATATAACTCTGTGTGTGCTCACACAAGATAGACACTTTAATAGGCTGTATGCCTGAACTTTGGGAAGCTCTTCTCTTTCACTCACCAGAGCAAATATTAACCTTTCACATGTGCCAGTTACAGAGGGCACATAGATATTTCTCTCTACATGTAAATATACATGTGCTCTTCTCTTATTTGTGCGTATAAAGCTCTATATGTATATACACACAAAACTGTAAGGATCTATAAATACAAACATTTTGGCACATAATACAGTTGGGGCATCCATAAACTGGGAAATCATTCCATCATAATACAACACCTGGTTTCACAGTTGACTTAAGTAGATAAAATGTTAAACCCATGTTACCTTATGTTCAGTGAAGTCTATGGAATTTACTGGAAGTATTAATAACAGCTTGAACATACTCAATATGTAATAGTACACTAGAGTTCTGCTTATAGTAGAGACTCCCAAGACTGATTTTTTTTTTCATTTGATGTGCTATAACCTTGAAATGGAAATCAGTTTTTTGGCAATTCTATAAAATATTGTTCAGAATGGTCCCTGAATGTTTTACAAACTATTAAAAAAGAGGTTTGGTTTAAAAACTGTACGTGTCATTCCCTACTTGATTTTCATTCTTAAAGTCAACTTCCCAGCAATGGAAAGAAACAGGAATTCTTATAATGAGATGCAGTGAGATCTTAGACTTTGTCAACTATTGCAGTATATTTAAAACAAAGGTTCATTGCTTCCCTCCATGAAGATTCAATATATATGAGTCTGTAAACTGCAAGAAAAAGGTATTTAGAAATAGAAGGAAGAAAACTTTATATTACAGTGGACAGATGTGGCTGCAATCATGGAAAAAATTGCAAACAGATGAATGTTTCAGGACTACATATTTTTCTAAAACACTCAACAGCGAAAAGATTTTGGATTAGATTCTCTACAACTTGTAATTGCATTGACTGCATCAGAGTGGAAAAGTAAACACAATATATTTTCATAAACTGCTAAATTATTGAGAAGAAACAAGAAGCTGCCAGAGTCCTATAATTCTCTTGAAACTAAGGGGACAAATTTTCTAAAGTTACATCGTCTATACGTATGTATGATTGATGAGAAGGGACAATTGCTTTATTTTGTATTTTGTAAAATTTCACATAAGGGTGGTGTAATTTCAAATTACTTTGACGATTATCATAATTTTAAATTCACTTGTGATTTTAGTATTTCCCTAAGACCAAAGAGCACACATAGTTGAAATGTATGACAAATCAGTACACAAATAAATGGAAAAGCAGAAAGTTTTTGGGATTTTAGGAACCTTTATGATATGCAAAAGCAGCTGAAAGAGTTCCTGAACATGGCACCTTTGGCTACAAAATAGCCTTCTTAAATGACAGCTACTTATATAACAAAAGCACGTAATAAAAGGAGTTTTCTCAGGCAGTTATGGTAAAGGAATGGGAGAAATTTTGAACAATGAGTTGAATATCTGAACCAAAGTCATACTGCCAAGGGAGAATGCAAACATGCAGAGCATAAACATCTTAAATATATTTCTAACAGCTGAGAAATTGCTAAAGAGATTATTGATATTTTTCTTTGTTGCCATGTATAAACTGTTCACCTGAACTTTCAAATTATACTCCTTAAACCTGGATTAAGGAAAATGTGAAAATGTTTCATACTGAGTAATGAAGCCGACGCTTAACAGGAAACACCTTCTGAAGCTACTTTCAGTAGAACACCAAACTTCTTTATGCTTGAATACTTTCTTGAATTAAGGTTAAATTAAAAGGAAGCATCTTATTTCTTAAAATGAATTCCATCATGTGCTGGCCATAAAGCTTTGCTATCATGAGTGGTGGATTGGTTTAGGTAATTTTTATTGTAGGCTTTGTTTTTCAGCAGTGGGTTTAAGTAAGGAGACTCAAAATAACAGTATGTAGGCAATTTGTCAAGAAAACACTAGTGGAGTAAGATGACTAAAGTGTCACGTTGCCCCAGTACACATCAGCCAACCCATTATGTTTCCAGAAGGAAATCAAGCCCTTAAAGATGGCTATTATCTAACTGTCACTGGGAGTATCACGGGGAAGACAAGCATGAGCTGACCTACTTGAGTGTGCTAATGTCTCTCAAGAGTCGTGGTCTTCATTGTCCTTTATTTCCTTGATTGCTCTGAAATAACACTTACTGTTTTGTCCACTTTTGTTTTGAAATGTCAACTTATTTCTATCCTCCTCAAAGTCCCACTCATGCCCTTGCTATCTTGCCCAAATTCAGCAAATCTCGGTTTTAAGAGAAGGCTGATTGTAGATTACCACTGAGAAGAATCACTAATCAGCAACGATTCCTTCTGAAAATAAGGACCCTGACATGTGGGGTTTGGGTATTGCATGACACAGTGTCCTAAATAACTTGTTTCTTGGGTGTTAACAATGCCCTGAAGAATTTCAAAGGCTTTGAGGATTAACCAGATGATGAGTTCCTTGAACATATCACACATACCTACAGACCCACACACAGGTACTGCTGGCCCAAACCTCTCCTCAGGAATAGCTAGTTGTTTCTTTCCCACAGAATTTGGTGCCACTAAAGCCAAATGAAATCCTCTTCAGTTTCAATAAGGGCTCACCTACAAGTTCTGGACTTAATGGACTGAGCAAGTGAGTGGGAAATCTGAAGTTAATAAGGGACATGGGTGAATGCACAGGAGAACATCAGTTAAGGAGACATTGGTAAAACCCTTCACTAAGGTTGCTAAGCAAGGAAATACCCTGCTATGAAAGTAACGTTTCTTTAACAAAATAAAATGACAGAACAGATTGAAGACACACATCCAGATCCTATACACTGGAGAATCTTTTTAATTATAAAAACCTATAAAGCTAGATCCTGTCTACAGTTAACCAAATGGAAGTTAACTTCTTCATATGGAAGAAAGTTCCAACCTGGCTTAAAGCCAGCAGAAGCAGTAGCAAAAGGAGGCTGGTGTCTAGGAAGTGAGTGCACAGGAAGCATGGTGGGGATGAATGAGAAATCCTTCTTTGATCCTAACCCATCCTTATAAAATCCAGCTTGTGCAGTCAAGCTAGTTCAGTCAATCAGTGCAGCTCTGAGATGGACTAGCACCCAAGAACTGAAATGCAACCCAGCTCACTGAGCATCCCTTGCTTCTCTCCTCTGTGGGCAAGTCACACTGAAAAGAAGGGACTTTCAAACCCCTGCTCAGTCTGCTTGGTTTAAATATTGTGAAAAAAGCAAATTTTAAATTAAAAAAAAAAAGAAGAACAAAAAGGGTTATGTGGAAGTCTAGTTCTACATAAAGACACTGCAGCAAAATAAATCTTATCATTTCAAATCACATCAGTATTTGATACAACTGGCCTCAGCGCATAAATTATGCTCAAAATAAATATCACTAAGTTAAACAATCATGTATAAAATATTTTAGTATAAGTGGACAGACCAAAATATTATTTTGCAATTGCTCTGTATGAAGCACGATGCCTTTTATGAGAAAATACAAGAGTAGTTACAGACTAGTAGTCAGTGTCAATACCTGCCTATGTCATCAACTTGAAATATGTGATCTCTGTGCTGTAGGTACCAGGTTCCTTAACAGTTTAAAAAAATTAGTACAGCACATTCTTCATATTAGACTTATGAAAACCTGTTAATCATTATGTGACACAGTAAAGTACTTCAATTTAAAACATGTGAAAAATAAAGGCGAGACACCTATTCACTAAGCCAGGAATCCAAAACACTGACATCCGAGGCTGGTTTGTCATCCCAATTTTCCTTCATTAGAAATGGGAAGAAATGCACTCCCTGCAGAGGGCAATTAATTTCCTTCAAGATATGTCATATGAATCATCCTGTGAAGTTACCAAGATCTTTCTAAAGGCTATACAGACTCAGAGGTCTGATGTTACCGTGTCTAGATGAATTCTAAGACAAACAGTTAGCTACTGCCTTTGGAATGACAGTTTTGTAGCTAAGAGGCTTAAGGCAAATTAGAAAACAGTCCTGTAGGCAGCTTGGATTTGGTTTTATTCATGGCCAAAATTCCTGCTGTAGTGTATCTGCTAGCTAGGGAAAAGCCACTATAGAGAAAGCACATGTGGTGTTGCAGGTATAAATGTACTATGGAACACAACCAAATTTGAAAAACAAACTCACTATGCCAGCATAAACAAGTAAAAGGGATTGCCTGCAGCTCTCATAACTTTAAATCACTACCATCAGAAATGAATGGCCAGTATCTCTCCCAGTCTAAAAGAATGAAAAATGTTGTCAATATACCCAAAACACAAATGGGATATTTTAGCTATTTTTCAGTGGAAGATAGGCAGGATCCATTCAGCAGTCAGTGCTGAAGTGCAGCAGAAGGATTCCTTTTGAAGTGTTTAATGCTAATGAGCATTTCCACATGAACACCAGTTAAAACTATTTCATCACTGAGAGGTGATGTCTGTGTTCAGTGGACTAAGGCACACTGTGGCACTGGCAATGCCGAGAACATTTGAAGAGAGAATCTGTGCTTTCTTTCCTTGCTCCACAGATACAATGTGTTCTCTCTGGAAAAGAGACACCTTGCCCTTGGAGGAAGCAGAATGTGAGCACCCAGAACTGTGTGTTCTTGTTTTGCAAGAGTCCAGCTGACAGTCCCATTTCCCCTGACACAACTAAAAGCTATGTTTCAGCTACCCAATCCATTCACAAACTCCTAAAAATTCTGAGAACAGAAAACAGGATATTTAAATTACATTGCAGACATTGCTATGATGTCTGCATCAGTATCAGGAAAGTCAACAGGACCTTAAGACACCTTAGAAGAAAAATTGTCTCCTCTGAAAATGTTTATTTTGGTTGTTTGTTTTTTTTTTTTTTTTTATTTTGACACCACTAGGGTAAGGTNTTTTTTTTTTTTTTTTTTTTTTTTATTTTGACACCACTAGGGTAAGGTTCATTTTTCCTTACTTCAGCTGTGTGAAATCAAACAACAATCAGCAACAATAAATATCTGATTCTTTCCACTCTATGTCAGGTATAAATTGGATGGATTAGTTGGTTCACTGGAGGTTTCTGTCTCTCTCCAGTGACTATACAAGGAATGTAGGTGGTTGGTGTTTACAACTACAATCAAATTTGTGGGTCCTAGGTGAAAAAAACCACAGGCCTTCCCTGCAAAAATCACTTTTTAGAGCTTTTCAAAATTTTTCATTAGATTTTTTTTTAAATTGAAATTAGTATATAGAAATGAACTAGGAGTAATCTTAAATCAGACACAACATGACGCTTCATCTTCTGCTATATTCCTATTTTTCATTCCTTTACTCAAAAGAAGTTAGGGTTCTGGTTTACTTTTCATAATTAAAATGACGGTATCAAATCAATACACGGAATATAATATTTTTTGGCAAATATAAAATAAAATTAAAGTATATGAATTTTTAGAAGAAAAAATATAGAAGAAAATATAATTTTCACTGGATGTAAATTTGGTGCTCTGTCTTCTTAGTCCAGTACTTTCTGGCCTGACATCAAACTGCTAATATGACAAAAACATCTGTATGCTAGGGAGTAGTACAGATTTCATCTTCAAATCTTTAATATTCTTCCCCTGATTTAGGGCACTACAGAAGGAACATAGTTAAAAGTTTATCCATTAATTTAAAAAACACAGGACTCTATGGATTCTACTAGAACTGCTGACCTAGTACCCTGATGTGAATGGGTACTTTAATTAAATGATGGTTAGAGGGTGAAATTTGACTTCTCAGTGAATCCTCACAGAGTCTACTGCAGGAAGGTCTTTACTGGCAAAATGCCTCCATCCCTCTAGGAGATGTGAGATGTAAGGAGTAGCGAGGCTCTCAGACCAGGCCAACTTCTCAGCGTACATTTTGGGCTGGATACAGAGCTGTATTAATGCTCCTCTCATGCTTTATGACCTGGGTTAATAATCACCCCCACTACTCAGACATCACTGAGAAAAATGCTGTGTTCTTTGGCAGCAGCTGCCTCTCTCTGACAGACATGAGAAGCAGACACCTGAGCTGAAAAGTGACAGCACTTTTAAGTAGTTATTGATAGTTTGCATAAGAATCTATTTTTTGAAGAATTCTGTGAAAGGAAACTGGATTGCAGAGGTGGCAGCTGGCAAACTCCCAGAAGTGTACATCCAACAGGCAGTTCTGAGTTCATGCTATTTACAGATTTTTTTTAAAGTTAGCACAGCAGCGAGGAGTATGTGCATGTGTATGCATGTTTTGGGGTTTTTTAAATGTACATTTGAGGCTGATAATCCTGTATCTACTGACCTCTGTGCTTATTCAGCCTTTATGATGTACTATCACAGCCTGCTCTGCACAGCTGGGATTCAGCGAATCTATCTTAAGAAGGAAGGTTCCTTGTCTTGGCTTTTGCTGCATGGTTAACAAAGAGAGACAGTCACCTGTGGAGGATGCTTGTTCTGTTATAAAGGAGATGACACAGTACAGAGGATGGTTTACTCTCTGCTTCAGCCCTTCTCTTTCCAGGAAAGGAAGAGAAACACTGCAGGTTCACCTTGACACCTGGCAAATAGGTATTTCATGTGAGTTCAGGGTTATCAAACGTAGCCAAAAGAGGTTAGCCTGCATGCTACAAGATCTACAGGAGGCTGGTGTCCTCCTAGGTGCCAGCTCTAAATCAACTGATCTGTGCTTTGCCTGACTAGCTGGCACAAGGACATGAGGAGCCCAGGATCTCTTTCACCAGTAGGGTCTTAGGTGTGAATGCAGGTAGCATAAGCTTTCTGATTCCCTGAGCCAAGGAAGGATGTACTTGTGGTCCTTAACACTGGTATCGGAATCGCTCTGAAGAGCCAAAACCAAGCCAAACAAAAATACCTCGTGTATCCTGGAAAACCAGCATGTGCTGAGCTAGGACTGGAAGAGCTTAAGGGCACCGCCCCATGGCTTGGCTGCTCCGGGGCTGTCCATGCACCCATGGTAGGATGGAGCCCTTTGCCTCCTGGGGAAAGGCTGCTTGCTCCTCAGAAGTTTTCAACGATATGTAGAAAGCATCTCCAGGAGAATCTTTGTCTCTGAAAAGCCCAGTGAAAAATCTTTCTCCATTTACTGTTCTTCTTTCTACCCACTGCATAATACACCAGATAATATTATTATAACATACCAATGGTTCATCTGACACGCACAAGTATGTCAGAAGCTTTTGAGATGAATGTAGCGAGCACAGACTCAGTGACGAAGAAATTGCAGAAACTGTCACAGACTTCAGAGATTAGGTTTGACTGGTTCGCAATCTTAGACAAACATAAAATTCACTCAAAGTTTTCCTGTCCCACTTCAGCCCATATTTGCTGAAAAATAACTTAGTTGTAAAAAAAAAAAGTAATTTTCATCCAAGGTCCTTTCCAGTTTTTGTCTCACATCAGTCAGTATCTAAACTAGAAATGTGGTTGTAAAAGAGTGGAAGAAGTACTTTGAGAATTTAAACCAAAACAGAAGTTTGAAGGGAGAAGAAAAATCTCAAATGAAACTGAAACAGCCCACAACTCCAAGAAGAACCTGATATAATAGCGAAGTAATTTATTTGTTACTTTAGTCTTTGTGGCACACTAAAAGCCTTTTAATTCCTTTGAAAACTTCACTGTGCAAAGAAATTGTCTTATTTTCAGTTGTTCCTCTTTTGACAGTCTCAGATTCTATTTGACTGAAAGGTAATGCCCCTTTGAAGGACTTCTGCATGCATATCTGTTACAGAAAGATTCAATTTGCTCAGCCTTTCCCTGTATTCACTACATAAAACTATATTAATTAATATGTATTTAGTCAGGAGAGTTTCTTTTCTCAGCAACAAATTGCAGTGGACATGAGGATCCTGGCACCATTGCTGCTGGTGTTACACTAACACTATGCTACACTACTTAAAGCAGTGTCAGTGTAATAAAGCAAGGGCAAGTTTGGCTTGTCTTTCTCCATGATTCAGGATTTGCAAAACAGATGGTTCCTGGAATTTTGTTTTGACACAAAATGTGGTGGTGGAAGATTGATTTACACACAAAGTTTTACCTTCAACCTTCTTTCAGTAATTAAGAATATTGCATTTGAGAAAGCAACAAGAATATAATCCAACACATCTTAAAACTGAACAGAAAAAGTAATGATAAATCTGACACTCATAAAGCCATTAAGTGTCTGAATAGAACAATTCTTCATCTATTTTTATCTGCTGTTTCTTTTAACAGGGTATAACAGACTCTTTTCTTCCTGCTTCTATGCTGCCTTTCCGTAAGATAAGTTATGGTGACTTAGTCATCATTTTCAGAATTAATTCAGTCCCTTTTAACACTGACTACCAGCACCACCAGAGGCAAGCAGAGACACCACAAAGGATTTTCCCTGTTGATTTTGCCACCTCACACCAGTGAACCAAATGCCAAAAAAGATGACAGATTAAACAGTATGGAGACAGGTCTCAGGTCCTGGGAGGAGCAGTAATGCACATATTTCCTTGTCATTTAAGTCAGGTAATAAACACACACACACAAAGGTGAAAGCTAATCCCTTAACAGTTTTCTCTATGTGTGTCCTTCAATATATACTTGGTGGTCTCTCCACACTGAAGAAATGCAAGCCTACTGTCACCAAGAGGAGAGCCGCATTGGTCAGGACCCAACATTTTCAGTAGATAAGCAAAGATATCTCAAAAAGATAATCAAAATCATACCAGATCTGTAGTGACCTCAATTTCACTTAAATTTCAGCTAGCAGTGTTTGGCTCTAAATAGCATGAGATAAGAAGAAATGGATTTTTTTTCTGGAGCTATTTTAAGGGCAAAGACTACTATACATAGAGTCAGAGTAAGTGGCTGAAGTTAAATTTAAAGGACAGACATATTTTTGTTTTCCTGTTTCCAAATAGAGTCTCATCTGTTCCTAAGTCTGAACAACAGAAGAAAAAAGAGAAAAAAAACATAGTAAAGAACGTCATCCTTCTGCAGACAAAACCAAGGCCTTTCAGTGTAGAAGGCAACACCAAATGAAAACCAAACTGTGTTTGGTTTCAGTTATTTTGATATTGAAGGACAAAGCTATTTCTGAATATTGCCTAAAAAATGGGCGTAAATTCAGGTCTTCCAGAATTTCTGCTTTTCTAAAGCAGGTCTAAAGCACTCTAACTGGTGCCTGGCCTCTCTAACTGTACACAAAACTATTGCTTAAGTGAATGAGGTTAATTTATGGAAAATTCAATATGCTTGTACAGAAAACCTTGCTAAGCCATCCAGGTGTGGGCTTTGGAGCAAGTAACATAAACACTGAAATGTTTCATATCACTGCAGTACAATTAAATCTGAAAATTCAAGCAAACTGGACTTAAAGGTGCTATAATGTTGGTATTTACAGTGTGTAGAACTTAAACTATTTCCCATTCTATTCTGCATTCTGTAGAAAATCTCTATGTACAATGTTACTTAGAAATATTTATTTCTCAGATGAAACCAACATGCAATCTCTGTTACCTATTTTTTTATGTTTTTGTTTGTGGAGTACCCATTCTCTGTAACAAAAACACACACTAGAAGGTGTTTTTATTTACTTCCACCTGAAAGGTGTTGTAATGTTGGAAGAGCCATCTCACAAGTCATGCGTAGAGAAATCTAAAATTCGGTTGCCATGCTAACAGGAAGTCATTTAACTAAGTCCAGTAAAACAAAAGTGCATAAATGGCATTTTCTGGTAAAAACAGGGAAATAATAGATTAACAAGTCTGTAGGTTTTGACAACTGTAGCCAGAACGACAGTTGTGTCCCTCGGTAGAGTGCTGAATTTCTGTCGGCATTTAAACCTCCAGAGCATCAGCTGCTTCTTCCCAATAGGACCATAGCCTCTCTCCCATCACCTCAGGAGTCAGGGCCTTGCCCGTGTAAACCCCAGGCGGGGATGAACCCACCTGCCCCTTCCTATTCTCCAGGAACCACTTCACCCTGCTCTGCTCCTGCCATCTGCATCTCGCCGTCCTCCAGGTCCCTCCTGGGGGCTTCCTGACAGGATGCCCGCCTTCCCTGGAGGGTCCCTGTGGACTGCGCCGGCGGGGAGCGAGGTCCCCTCGGGGAGAGACGCCTGCGGGGATACCGCAGCCGCGGCCGTCACTACCGTGGGGACCAGCGGCGGCCCGCGGCGCGGCTCCCGCACCCACCCGTGTGCGTGACATGCGAACTCCCGCTCTGGCGCTGCCGGGGGCCGCGGTGCTCTCAGCGCCGGCAGGAGCCGCGGGGGCGAGGGCGGGCCGGCCGGCGGGGCCCCCACCTGCGCGGGTGACAGATGCGGAGCCTCCTCCTGCCCCGCGGAGCGGCCCCCGCCCGCTCCCTCCAGCCCCCTGGGCGCTCCGCTGGGCTGCAGGTGTCACCCAGCGACCGAAGGATGCCGCTTCCCACGGCAGCGGCTGCCAGGGAAAAATACGTTTATTACATACGAGAGGAAGGAAGAGATCCTAATACTCCTCTGGACTATCACCAAGGGCCAAGGGCGTGCACGATGTCGCTTTATGCTGCTTGCGTCGGCGCAAAAAGTTACCTTAGACAGTCCTAGGGACTTCTTTTCCTTTTTTTTTTTTTTTTTTTTTTTTTTTTTTTTTTTTTTTTCAGAGGGTCAAAAATATACTCAAAGGCTCAGAAAGAGAATAGATCAAAGTTGATGAAAACTTACTTGGTTTAGGAGCTTGCAATGACAGCCGGCATCTTCCGAGAGCAGTTTAAACAGGTCACATTTTCCCATGGAAGTTGTACCCTTTTCAATCCTGTTTGTAAATTAAATCCTTTTAAAAGGTGTTTGTTTTATTTCACTGGCTGCCGTCCGTCGCAGGCACTATCCACATTTTTTACTTTATTTTCTCCATGTTTGCTACACATGCAGGCACTCTCGGACGCACGCCCACGACTCAGCGGGTGCCCATCACCTCCGGCCGGGAGGACCGCGCCTGTCTCCGGACTCCGCTGCAACAGATGAGAGGCAGGTTCTTTCCCGGTTGCTTAGTGCGGCGTCTCCTTGTTCCCTCGGGAAGCCTCATGCCGGCTGCAAAAAGTACCAGCTCCTCCCGGCGCGGCGGTCCCCTCTGGAGCGCGGGCTGCGCGGCGCGGGGAGGGGGGAAAGACACCCCAATAGCGGCAGAAGGACCGCGGAGGGGCGCACGCCGAGCTTCTCCGTCCTCGCCGCTGCGCTCTCTCCTGGGCCGGCCGCGGGCTCTGCCTCGGCGGGCGCTG
>VZTI01005702.1:566324-592899 GCA_013397865.1 Struthidea cinerea | reverse complement strand
GGCCGCGCCGCGCACCGCGCGGGGCTCCGCGCAGAGGCCGCCCCGGGGCGCTCCGCGGTGCTCACCGCCTGCCGCCCCGGGGACGGGGAGGAGCGAGAAGGCGCCCGCCGAGCGCCGGAGCGGGGCTCATCGGCGAGCCGAGAACGCGGACCGCTCGGGACCGCTCGGAGGCAGACGCACCAAGGAGCAGCCTCGACTCCGGAGAAAGTTGGCTGTTACATCCCTCCGCATCTGGGAAAGCCCTAACCCGCTCCATGCAGCCGCGGTGGGGCTCTGTGAGTCCGCCTCCGCGGGGGCCTCGCCCGGCGCGCTTCGAGCCCACAGCTGAGGTCTGCTCCAGGTAGCTCGCCCGACGCTCCTTCCCGAGGCGCAGCAAAGCCTCGACCCTGGGTGCACCACTCGGCGCAGCCTCCAGCCGGGTGGTCCCTGCCCCCTGCGCCGCCCCAGCTTCGGCCGGTGCTTCTGGGTCAGCCCGGCCTTGACGTTAACAGGATCAAGCCGCAGCCAAGATTAGTAATAGAGGAGCAGAGGGAATGAGGCTGCTAGACACCCAATTCCTCACTTTACTTCTCCGTTCCCTAAAAAAAAAATATAACAGAACTTAAATAAACGAGCTAAGAAATAGTAGGAAAAAGATGCAGCGTGCAGAGACAGAGATACATAACAGAACATCCAGGTCTTTGCTGAGTTTTTGGTTGGTTGGTTGGGGGGTAATAATAATAATAATAATAATGATTTGAGGTCTGTTTGGACTCAGCTCCGCGTTGGGGTCTGGACACGATGCGGGCAGGGGGTCACCTGCCACCATGTGCAGAGCTTGCCGTGCCCCGGCGAGCATCCCTCAACTCCGGTCCACTCCTGCTTCTCCTCCCCGCCGGGAGGCTGGCCCCCGCCTGGCACCGCCAGGCAGCATGCCATCGCTTAAGCACTTTGCCCGTCTCTTTGGGTGAATACCTTCCACCTGGGGGCTCCGGGAGAGAAAGGGATGAAATAAGCCCAGGGCAGCACCGGGAACGGCCGAGTCTCAGAGGGGCGTGCAGTGTCACACAGGCAGCCCAGCCGCCAACAGCCCCTCTGCTTCCTGCTCCGCCGGAGCGGGAGTGTCCCTCGAGTTGGGTTTCACCTGCCTTCCTGGAGCACCGAGGAGTGAAGTGCTTGCCAAAGCAGGCGAGCCTGGAATGTCACTACAGACAAGGTGAAGTAATCACCAGCTGCAGTACACTCGAAGGCAACTGTGAGAACAGGCACCAGACCGCCAGACCTCCACGGGCAGCAGAGGTGATGCAATTAATCTGCATTAAGCTGTGCAGTGAAAATGCCAGATGGATTCTGCTCTGAGACTTCCACAGTTGCAGCATCAAGTCTCTACATCAGACCGCTGTGTGAACCACTGGCATACGTATTTAAGATGTGCCCCAAATTAGGTACTGCTGAGATTTCAGAGGAAACATACTGCCTTTGGGGACCTGCTCAGAAAGCAGCCTCACGCCACTGAGCAGTGTGCAGTGCAGGCAGTCTGTAACAGGTCTCTGCGTGTCTCTTCCTAAAAGATGACAACTGGACGCATGAGATCAACTCATGTCAGTTCAAATACAGATAAAATGCCAAAAGCCGCTGCTTGGAAAGCTGAGCCAGCCATTTTAGTCAGCACACATACGTGTATGCAGATGTTTGTGTATAAACACACAGACCCACCCATCCATATGCACACAAAGGCGAGGAGAGAGAGTTGGGTAAGTAGAGGCACACTAGAGGGCCAGAGAGCCTGCAGTGAAGGCTGTGGCTGCTCCATCACATTGTACTGGAATTGGCAATGTGAGCACATGAAACTATTTTTGGAGCATTTGTGCCTCTTGTGAAGGCTACCAACAGCACTGGTATTGCTCTGTGTTGCTACAGGTTGGAAGTGTAACCACAGCTTACTTTCAGAGGCACTTCCCAGAGCTGAGTGCTTTTTTCCCCCGTATATTTCCTCATTAGATCATGAGAAGCCAACTTCTGGCTTGAATGTAATATTTAATTGTGCAGAAGCAAACACCTCTATAATTAACAGTATTTCCTATGTCTTTTTATGCATATTGTGACATTTCTACTCTGCAGGGGTGATCACAGCATGGCACTATCAATGTGTTTTACGTTTTCTGGCATTTTACATATGATAACCCATTAGCAGTCTCCCATGGGTCTTCCCAATGCTTATAATTCCTTATTAAACTAATGTTCAGATAAAATCTCTGTGGTATTACTCAGATGAGAATTAAGTAAACAGAATTTTACCTCCAGTTCAGGACAGTGCAGTCGGGTTCCTTGCAACATTTTGGGTGTATGCTAGTATGTTTTATTCCTAACATGTACCTAGCTGCCAAATGTTTCTCAGCAGTGAGTACTGTGGCCAGGAGAGAGAAGTAAAGGGGAAAAATTAAACATTCTGTGAAACCTGTATCACATGTTGAGATTTTAGGGGTGATAAATAGCATGACTGGGCCCTTCTTTAATCTGCTCATAGCGTCCCACCAAAATAAGTTCCCCTTAGAACCTTCTCCATTTCTACCTCCCATATTACATCCTCCTTCTCAGAACACCTACTGACACATGCCCGGGTGCTGACCATTTTCAATTCAGGCAAATCTTATATATCCAAAAAACCAAGCAGACTGGGATTTTCCCTTCTCTCTGCAGTTTGTGCAAATATCACTAGAATATATGTCTTGGTTTTCTTTCATGAACAGAAAAACACAAGATTAAAGACAGCTTTGGATAGAGTTGGAGCACTTAAGAAATATTAATTGATTTCACCTTCTAATATTAATGGGTACAGGTAAGAACAGCTGCAGCTTCTGTGATTTGGTATAACTTCCCCCAAATCAGCTAAGTAATGTGGTAAGCTGACTTGCCTCATTATCTTTAACGAAGAAAGGAAAAAGCAGTGCAGAAATTTTAACCATATTTGCTCAGTTAGTGCCAGGTAAAAGGTGCCATAATATTTTTATGTCTCAGTTCCTTCTCTTTATGTGTTAATGACAGCTTTTCTTACTAACATGAACGTATAAGAGATTATGAAATTTTCTCCAAGTTGGAGATTTATAGGCATTAGAAAGAAACTTATACTAATTATTTAAAATATTTTTATTCAATTTATTAAAACATTATTTGTATTAGTTTTTATTGGTTTGCAATAATGGAGGAAGATTTTCTCAGATTTCTTATTAGTCTCTTGTATTTTAAATATGCTTCTACCAATCTATTGCTCATTAGCAGTGATGTAAAATCACACAGTACAATAGTATCTCTTGTTGCAGTTTAGATTTTTTTCTATGTTTGTTTTGGAGACTGCAGTTGTACACAGAATAAGGCTCATCATTTTTTTCTCTGTATTAATCTAATTCATGAAATCTGTAACAAGTTAATTTCATTAATTCTATTGTTACAGACTGTGCAGTTCTCCCAGACAGAACTCTGCAAGCAGCAAATGGTTCTTGCCAGCCCCCAGCAAGCATTCCATAATATTAAGTCTTTCCTTCCGCATAACTCAGTGTATTGCCATTTATGTACTTAAACACCATTAGACAAAACTCAAGTTTCTGAGACTTGAGAAAAAAGATTCCTTTTATTGACTCATTGGAGAATGTGGATTCTGTGAAAGAAGGTGGGGAAACGGAGCAGAAATCTTTTCTTTTCTATGAAACATTTGTTGGCAGAGATACCGCTCTTGTGATGGTTTAGTGGGGCAGAACGGTTGTGAGTGAAGAGAGAGACAGAAACACGGGAGGGAAAAGAGAAGTAGAGGAAAAGATTGACCCAGGGATGTGAATAAACAGTAACACTTTCTTTAAAACAAGCAAGTACTGACCTCAGCTGTAGGACTCTTTCTCTCAGGTTGTTTTTCTATGCCAGACTAGTATCTTGAACTATATTTCTTTTGGGTTTTTTGTTTGGTTTTTTTTTTCATTAAAAGCTAAAATTTAAAAAATACAACAGGTCTAACACAAGTGAGAAAAAAATTACAATAGCAATATTTGGTATTTGCTTAACCTTAATTTCAGGTCATGACAAGCAAGTCCTTGTCTGGCTTTTTCTCAAGACTTCCAAGTTATTCAGGTAAGAAGATATTTGTGGTTTGTATTTTAGTGGAGGGAAGAAAGTCACTTAGCTCCATTGACAGTTAAATTGCTATTTAATTTTATTATTTCAGTTTACTTTAGAAGTATGCAGAATTCTATGTAGATTCCCATTTATTACTTCTTGAATCTCAACAATTCATATTTTTGGTGGACAGCAAGCAATTAATCTTCTTTTATCTGCCTACATTTGTCAGTTTCACAGAATTCACATCTGTTATTTTTACTGACGTGCTACAAGCTTTCTCCCTTCTTCTCCTAACCGAGTTTTTGAATGATTTAAGCTTGTTTTTCTTACATCAGAGGGTGGAACTTGGTGCAGTAAGGTTCACTGCTTCCTTTTGTGATTTTTAATGAATAGTAGAATAAAGTTTTTGGTGTTTTTCAAAGTCATTTAATTTTTGTCCTCCATAATTATTTTCATATGTTCGTGCTTCCCAGTAAGCACTTACTTTCTGTCAGAATACTCAGCTGTTACATTTTGAGGATTTTCTGGCACAGTCTTTCAGTGTAGGGGTTTTAGGAAGGCAAGGTCTAGTGAATCAAACCATGTGCTGGAGTGGGATGTGGCTCTAGAGTAGAGACATCTAAATCAAGGTGTACACATTTGAACTCCTAAGTGTCCTAAGCTCCCTGTAGAGCCAATGGAAATTTATTCAATATATTGATGGGATCTTAGAGAAAAGTTCAGCTTTGAATGTACGTTTTGACTTCTGGGTGAGGTACATCCTGTCTAAGCATTCTCCTGAAGGGGGCAAACCCCAAAGTGGAGGTGCGTTGTGCTGCTTGAGGTTCCTAAGACTATCCGAGATGCCTGCAAAAGATGAACAGATGGTTTTTGACCTGCCTTGTATTGCCTTGCCAAGGAAAATTGCCTTATAGGTGACCTGTACATTTCTGTATGTTAGACCAAATATTCTGTGAAATGTTATAGGCTTTGGACACCTATGCACAGCCACCTGAATACACATTACATCCCTTTTGGCTCTAATAGGTGATCAAAGCTCGCATGTAAACACCAACATGATAGACACACAGATGTTTGAACCTTCATCCTTAGAATAACATGGCTAAAACCTTAAGACAGCCAAGTTTGTTGAAGAGGAGTAGAAAGTAAATCTAAGGAATGATCCCTTTCTCATTTTTGTGAAAGAAAAAAGGAAATGAAAGAAAGAGCTGAAACCTTTACCTGTGTTTATAAGGGTGCTATCCTGTTAAAGGACCTGAAATCTTGGAAACAAGTGGCATATTTCAATCAGGAGATAAAAGAAAACAAGAGGCAGGATTCCAGGGCAACTAGCCAGACATTTTAGGTATCTTTAAGTGTGTGGAATAAACAGAAAGAACAAAATGTCTTGCTACACAAACAAAGCTATAACTTAATCAGAAAGACAGAGAGTGTGTAGGATAAATCAAAGGATTGGAGTCTTGATAGAGAATGGTACAGGCTGTCCAGGAAAGGAAGGCTGGGAAAAGGGGAAGGCAACATTGCGTTACCAAGAATGTGTTTATGATTTGCTAAAAGAGAAGGCAAATACATCAAAAGTCTCTAAGGAAACGAAAAAAAAGGTTTCAAAAGATTGGTCTACCTCAAATCAATGTGGGAGAAGAGGTGATTGAACATCTTAAACACACACAAAAAGGAGATTTTTCTTGGAGTTTTGAGCTGTTGATTCACATCCTTAAGTGGTAGAGGGTATACCTAGATTTTATTCTCTCTTAATGGTGTGAAACAGCTGAGAAATGTAAAGATGGAGGCCTCTAAGATCTGGTAAAAGTGAGCTTGAAATAATAGGATTGAGAACAGCAGAAAACAGCAGTTCCAAAAAAGAAAGTGGTGACACACTTAGATTACAGGTAGGAAAAGTCTGAAGATTTTAATGGAACATACGCTGAAAGAGAGAGTCAGCCATGAGAAGCTGGTACCAAAAAAAAAAAAAAAAAAAAAAAGAAGCATTATTGGCAAGAAAGCTAGCAGACATTCAGGATGTATTACCAGGAGTGTAACATGTGAGAAACTCTTGTTTTGCTCTAGGTGAGCAGAAGTTTATATCAACTTCAAACCTCATGTTTGACAGTGGTGTAAAAAGAACCCCCTGCAGGGAGCCTGGAGATCAGCATCATGGATAATGAGGTAATGTGCTCTTTCAGGAATATTTCAGCTGGGCTTGTTCTCCCTAAGAAAAGATACCTTTAAGTTATGTCATACAGTTTATAGTTGTGAAAAGAGAGCAGTAAGAGCAATAAGTTGTGAAAAGAGACAGCTAACATATTCATTAGAAGTAGAAGTAGCAATAATTTTTTTGTCTTAACAAGGAAGACCTAAACTATACATAAGTGGAATGTTCCTAACTATAAAAAGAGTTAAATACTGGAAGATTTCACATGAGAAAGTTGTGGAATCCATATCTTTGAGACATATGAACCTTTTTCTAAGAGTAGGGTTTTTTCCTACTTGAGGATTCTCTAAGTGTCTGTAATGAGATATTTTTTTTTCCAAAACTTACTGTACCCCTTTTTTTTATGATATTTTGGGAAACCGAGTTTTCATGCTGTTGAGAAAGACATGCAGCCAATCTGTTTGCACTCTCAGATGCCATTTGAACAGCGTGATTCAACTTTGGAAGCATATGTAGCTTAAGAGACCAAATACAGTTTCTGTCCTGGCCTTCTTATCTGAAAACGGTGAATTCTTCCCTTTGGACAGAGCCCTATAAAAGCCAGGAGGGTACCACTGCATTCAAGTTCAGGAATTTGGCTTGTGTCCATTGTGGTTTAAAACAACGGACTTTAAATGAAGAATTCAACTGCCTAACCATAGACACCCTTTTAGATTCCTTGGGGTACCCCAAAGGTCCACGTAGGTGTAACCCCAGCCTGACAGCAGCTCCACTCCCACCCAAAGAGCTGGAGGGATATTCCACTGTCCAGGAGGTCCACAGAGCCTAAAATGGCACCAGGCAACTGACTCCTGTCCTGAAGGTGCTTTTTGGTAGTTTTATCGCTTCCATATTTTTTTTCAGCTAGCATTGTGATAAAGACATATTTTTTTTTCCTTAACCTCCATTTGGAACTCTGTTTTAAATTCAAATCACAGACTAATTACCCAAGCTTTTAGAAAAACATAATCATTTTTCTCTCTCCACCAGACAAACACATCAGTAATGTTTTTAGCATCTGAGAAAGGGAGAAGTTTTTAAATTGTCTGGCTTTTATAGTATATTATTGATCTGGCTCATAAAACGGCAGAACGACAACAGTTCAGCTTGGTGGTGGGTTGTGTTGAAAGTGTGTCAAACCTGAGAGCATATAAAATCCACTCATTTTGCAGACAGACACTAGAACAAGTAGGGGACAGCAGATATTCAGGCTTGAGTCATCACTTCTCTTCCTGCCTTGTAAATACTTCTTTTGTGCTGTTGCTGAGACTCGGTTTTCTTTCTTATGTTATGGCAACCCTCTTTCTTTATCACTCCGTTATGACTGTGCGCTCAGTATCCAGGGAGAAATCGTAAATACCTGTAACACCATTAAAGACCCTGTGAGCAGGAACAACAGTTACCATAAGAAGTTTGCCTAGAATGGATGCTGCACTGATCCTGCAATTTGGATTAATACAGTTAATCTCATTTTTTAAATTGTTTTCATGAATGTAAAGTGCTGGAAGTGGATTATTTCTATATATAAGAGATTACTTGTAGTAACACTTGCTGTGCATATTGAGACTCACTAATAAGATCATGGTCATGTATATTTGTTATGGCAGGTCACATTGATGACATTAAGAGAGGCAAAGGGTATCAAGAAGATATCAAAGGATCTTTCAAGATTGAAGTTGCTTTCCTTTAACAGTTGAAAACATTTTCTTTTGCCATACCTTTTATGTTTTTATATAGCTGGGCAAAAATACAGATAATTGACTCGTGTTTTTATTGTTACCATTTTAGAGTGCTCTGGTAGATTTCTGTTTTTTTTCTTTTGTCTGTGACACAGAGTATGAAACTGGCTTCCCGGATTTCAAAGTGCTTAATGCAGTCTTTAGCTACATTTTTGTTACTACATTCTCCAAGTGATGTTAAACTCTGACAGAAACTTACTTCACGTTTGATTATGTGTAACAGAAATGCAAGATAATTTGTTGGGTAGATTTCCAGAACATTTCTTAATGATTAATTCTGAGAGACCAAGCTTCTATTTATCCTAAAATAAATAGATACCATTATATTCCCCCGTTATTCCAGTGTGCTGTGCCCATAGTTATTGGCTGAAGAGAAGTGTCAGAAGCTGGGCAGGGCAGGGAGAAGAGCACACCGGGGACATGGCTATGTTGCTGTACACTGCAGCCCTGAAGTGTGGAGTTTTGGGGCGTGGGTTTTCTGTGGTGTTTTCCAGCCAAGGAAAGGCCACTGGATGGTGCTGTGGAGACAATTTGGAGTCATGGCTCAGACCTGCAAGGTGCACAGCCGCACAGGCTGCCGTGTGAGGTGTGAGAGAGGCTCACACAAATAATTAAACTTACCCTTTCCTTTCTTTTATTTCTTTTCTCACACGCTTTATAGAATTCCATGGTAAGTTCTAAGTCAACAAATAAAAATCAGCTGCAACATTATCACAAAACATGCATCCTAATTTTTGCGTATGAACTTTTGATTGAAGAAAACTGGACAAGACTTTATGTCGGTTCAGTATCTCTTTCTGTCACTGCACTCACAATAATATAGCCATAAAGCTGTTTGATTTATTTGCTGGAAGTTTAATACAGCATGTCATCTCTCTGGGTATTTTATGCAGGTATGTATTTATGCAGAGAGCTTTAGCCTCTTATCACTTGATGATTGACTCCATGGGAGCGAGGGGAAAGAGCTTTGCTCTGTCTGTGCCCTGCCTCTGGTCACTGCTGCCCTTGCTGTGGGCAGGGTGATTGAGCTACATAAAAAGAGTTTCCTTTCCATCAGTGCTAGGGTGGGACCACTATGGGAGATCAAGAAAGTAGAGAGCTGTTATAGTCAGGCCCTGAAGCCTTTGTACCTCAGGGTAATTCAGCACTTGGTGCTCAGATCCTGCTTCCATGGCTACCTTTGTATTGGTTTGAAAACAAACCAGTGGGAGATCACAAGTCAGGATTAAAATTAATAGGAAAAAAAAATAGAAATAAGTGAAATAGTATAAGGAAAAGCACTGACAAAGTCAGATACAATCTGACACGCTGTTAGGGTGGTGGTAGCAGTCCAAAATGAAGTAGTTCAGTTGAAGCGATGAGCCTATGGAAGGTCTAGTCTCCAGCTGAAGGTCCAGTGGTAGCTCTTGTCTTTGGGTAACCCAGTAGACAGGGCTAAGTTAGGCAGTTCTAAGGGCAGGTTATATCCAGGTGGGAATGCTTGGCTCCTCCCTCCTGGGTGGAGCATCTCACAATAGGATGAAATAAGTCCATGAGTCATGTGGTGGTTTCTTGATGGCCCATTGTCTGTTATCAGGGGTGGGTCATTAGCAGGTGATAACAGCTAATGGCCCACAGCTGGTGGTAATAGAATACTTAAATACATCTATATTGTAACCTAGGACACCCTTCTAAGTGGGTCCTAAGAACTCCAGTGAGATCCACATCAGCAGGTGTCAAACACTGCAGTATAAGTGCCTGCATGAGACACTTCCTTACATATTGCCACACTGCAATTGACGTAGACAAAATGCTTAGGCAAAATGTGTTCACAGATGGGGTGCATCTCGCCATAGGAATGCCATTTTCTCCTCAGTCACTCCCAAGACCGAACACGGCACTTTGCCTTCTATAAACACCTGCAGAGAATCTCGTCTTCATAGACCACAGAGACACAGTTGGCCATGGCCTTCAGGGAAACGACATCTAAGCAATATTGCAAGTTGGAAGCAGGAATTTACAAACACTATGTCCATAAGTGTATGAAACAAACTGAGTTATATCATCTCAGCTGCATCCTTGAATTCAAGTTTGCTCAATAAGCTGATTTCTTTCATTTTCTAGGTGTCACAATCACTATTGCTCAGATATCAGAGGTAGAGCTGAGAAAAATATTGAAATAGTTATTTCATTTCTTTGAAATTAATTGTTTGTTCAAGATAAGTTCCTTAATGTTTCTCTACAAAACTCCAGTTCATTCCAGATCACTCTTGAGTATTTAGATTTTGCAAATACTCCTGCATTCTCTTGAATTCACTAAATCTCTGGAAATTTATTACTGTGAATACAATAAGTGGAATGATCGTGCAGGTAAACACACAACAGGAGAATGCATTTTTATTATCAGAAGAGAGATAATGAGGATATATCTCTCATAGTCATTCAACTTTACTCATGACATTTCTCTAGAGGAGAGAATATTTGGAACAGCTGGTCAGATAATATAAAGTAGAGCTTAAAGATTATTAGCAATGCTACTGAAGTTATACCTGATGTTGCTGTAAAAGAACGGTAATGAATAAGTGCATTTAGTGATATTAGGATATTTAGTTCAATAGAATAGGGTGTGTTTGTGTAAACAAGCACAACACTGTTGACAATAATGACTTATAAAAGCTAACACCAATTTTGTCCAGTAGGACTTACAGACATGGGAAAATATGAATATGAAAGTCAAAAGCTTTATCAATAATTGCCTTCTGCAGTTTGGTTGACAACATATTAATTTTAAAATACAATCTAATGCTGCTATTTTCACTTAGATTATACACTTTTCACCACTGCTACCCAATGTCTTAGCCTAAATACAAAATGTAGTATTTAATGACTTGCTAGAAATCTTTTTTTCCCCCCACTCTCTTGGATAATTTTGTGGGTGGAAATACTTGTCTGTGTAATTTTATTATTTGTGCAAGTGACTGCCAAGATTTTCCAGAATTTTTAGGTTTATTTTACATGTTAAAATTTATGAATAGTTTTTCAAACTAACAAGATTGCTTGAGAAAATCAGATTTTTTGATCACTGAGATCCTGTGACTATTAGATCATTTTCTTCCATGAAGTGACTTCTGCAATAATTTTATGTCTATAGAGACCTTTCTCTCTGCTAAAATATTTGTATTTGTCATCACTTAATTTTAATGTTAAATCACTTTATAATTTAAGGACCATTTCATCTCACTCCTATGCTTTCTTACTTCACACATGAATAAAGAACATTTTTCATGCTTTGTCTCCTAAACAATGGTTGCCAAATCAGTCAATAACAAAAATCTAAAATGTTAAATTTGAAAGTAATTTTTTAAAAATAATGATGCTTTAACATCTTGTTTCTATCTGGAAAAACTGCTGAGGTGTGATGGCTCATGAAATTAATATATTTAATTTAGAGGAAGTAAATCTTTAAAAAGTAGCCTTCTGCACGATTAGTCTTAATAAATTACTGTTAGTGGAAAGAAATAACCTGTGTAGAGTAAAAGGGAAGACATAACACCGTTATCTTTAAATAGAAAAATAGATTTAGTGAGGAATATATGGTTAGATGATTCTTGGCTTTTGGAGAAATCCTACAGGAGGGGAATGGTGTAGAAATTCTCTTCATGGAGCACAGCCCAACATCTCCCACTTATACTTCCCACTATCTCTGCCCCATGAGAAGACAGTGCTGGTGCCAGAGAGTGTTGATTTTGATCTGTGGTATTAGACAGGAAAGAAGACCGCACTGATGGTGAAAAAGTGTCCTTAATTATTTCCCTGATGTGGCAGACATCACTGGCTTCCTTACTGTTTTTCAGCCGTGAGCAAGGGCTGCTGGAGCCAGGAGGTGTGCGACAGCCCCGAGCAGCACAGCGATGCTGGAGGAGCTGAGCAATGCACCCGGATTTGTTTCCAGCTTCATCAGGCAGGGTCTTAAAGAGAAAAACACAGCTACTGGAACATGATGCTAATAGACTGTAAAAGTGTCAGGATACTTAGTCTTGGACTCTGTGTTAGGACTCTGTGTTAGTCCCGAAGCTCATGTGACTGCATGACACAGCACGAAGGCTGGTGACTGCAGTGCTTCACTGGAGAGGAGATTTCTGGAGCTGAGAGAGGAGCTGTGTTGGGGAACCTTATGCACCCTAAAGCAGAACTAGCTACCACTAAACCACGCTTGTGCAGCTCTACACTGTTTTTGAGTTGGAAGTATCAAAGTCATGAGCTTAGTGCTCAACTCCCAGTGTGGGTAGAAAGCTTCTCCTCAAATCTAGACTAATTTGTCCTCTTGCAATCCCACAAACTACTGTATAAATTTAAATCGCCTGTAAACAAAATTATTTTTGGGGGAGTCATGACTCTAAGGAGAAAGAGAGGAAGGAGAGCTCATGTGGGTGACAAAAACCTGAGGGGAGGTTAGGAGTGAGAGTAGGGAAGGGCTAAAAGGGACTCAGTACCATAATGTGTCACCTTACCCAAACCCAACCATTTAGTAGCCTAACTTCGGTGGATGGAACACATTACTTAATCCCAAAAGGAGCATATAGATTATACATGTTCAATAAATAAATAAAAAATCCAGCAGAAAGATCTTATTCAATTCATTTTTGCTGCCTTCATGTGCATAGACTGCTTTCATATTTCTTCTCACTTTTATTTTCACAAAAATGCCCAGGACAAATACTGTGAGTCATTTATCTGTATTACTGACCACTTCTATACAAATAAATATTCTTCATTGCTATCTGACCAAGTTATACACTTCCATTAATATATGCCAGTTAAAGTATTGACTTGTATCTTCGTAAGGGTGGGGGTCTTTTGGGGTAAAAAATGTCTCTTGCATTGATATCCAGGCAGTTTGAGATATTAAAGAGAATTCTCCTTTGTCTCCTTTTTATCTGCTGTTCAGACAGACTTTACATCAGCTTAATGGCAGAGATAGCTGTAGCTCTGGTCCCCTGAAGCATGCTAAAACATTGCCAGTTATCATCCAAGCACCAGGAAGTGACAGTCAAATAGCTGAATGGCTCTGAAATATTTTCCTGACCCCTTAGGATTCCTGTATGGCAGCACATATCCACAGAGGCCATCCCAGCTCAGCAGGGTAGGCTTCTCCATCTACAACCCCCAGCCTAGCTGGCAGCAGGTGCCTGTCACTTTGGGGGCCCAGAGGGCAGGCATGGGCACAGGGACCTGCTGCTTGGGTCGCTCCCTACCTTTCCAGCATTCCCAGACAGCTCTCAGCTGCCTGCTCAGCATGGGGCTCCCACACAGACCAGCACCCAAGCTACATCCTCCTACCAACTACAGCAGAGAAAATATCTTCTGTGTATAGAATTCGTCCAAATTTCCATCTTTTTCTCTCTTCTGATTCTAAAAAAACCTCATGCACTGTGGGCAGTGTATACTGTACTGTAGTGGTTTTCCTACCAAAAGAAGATAGAAAGAAAATATTTTTGAAGCCCAAAATGGTTTATTAATAACTCTGTTAGGAGCACTAAATCATGTGACATGCCTGAACTTCCCTGGATTTTTAATTCTGGATTCAAACATTATATGGAGAACTAATATTTTTAAGGAATTATTCATTTTTTCTTTGCAGTCATATCCTCTCTCACAATTTATCTGGCTTGTACTAAAAGTTTAAAAGCCGTTTAGATGAGGAAATTTTTCACCAGAAGCAGAAGCATTAATTCTGAAAGTCAAACTCAGATGACCTTCCTAGGTATGCTCCAAAAATTCTCTTTAATTTTGCTTTGTTTGACATGTTGCTTTGAAGTATTTTTTCAGTTATATTTTCAGAAATGTTTTCCAAAGCTGCTGAAGCTTGCATGAAGGTTTGGAGGAAGTCAGCTTAATGCAGAATTGCCTCCCATAGAAAGTTAACCCTCTACTGTGCATGGGTTTTTAAAATTTTTTATTTCTTGGCAAAAAATGGTCTCAGCCGCCATCTGCTGCACCTTGCCAGTTTCATCTAAGAAGTAAGTCTTCTGTATAGCAGATTATTGGCAATTTTCTGTCTATTGCCTGTAAAATCATGTGGCTAATAAAATATAAATCCATCTCAGAAAATGACAGAAGCTGAAGAAAAAATAGATAGTCTTCCTTCCTGTGATTAATGACTCAACATAGTAATGAGGCAGTCTTTCAATTGTAGCACTTTCCCTAATGTCTTGGTGCCTCATATGAAATATTCCAGTTAAAGCTATAAATGAATATGCTTGTTTTTCTACTTTCTATCTTTTCCTCATTAATCTTCATTAGGGAACCTCCAATCCATGATTCAGAAAGACCCAGACAGTAACAAATGTGTTTCCCAGACTTGTACCCAGTCTGCTTGAAGACATGGGTGACATCAAACTATTTATAATGGTCTTGCTCACAAATAGCCTTATCTTTACGATGGAGTTTGGTAAGGTTTCCTCTTGAGTCATTAAGGACACACAGAGTGCATCTGCATTTTTAAATAGAGGATGCAATCACAGAATCTGTGCAAATACTGGCAAATGTAAACTACGGGGATAGGGTTTTTACTTGTTTGGGATTTGGTTTAGTTCTGAGGTTTTGGATGTTTCTTTTTCTTATTTGTCATCCTCCCCCTCCATCTTCCATACAAAGCATCCAAAATATTCTGAGGACTGTGCCACAGTACTATTTTTTTAAGGCAAGAAACAGAGGTGTAAGATGAATACCCAGCGGTGTGACATGTAGTCGTGGGTGGGTGCTTGGAGACCAATCTCCCAGACCTTGCTGCGACAGTGTCAGTGAGGGAGCAAGGGAGCCAGGACAGGTGTCACTACACCTTCCCTGCCATGCTGAGTTTTGTTGTGGGAGAAACATGCAGAAAAGGAACTTCAACATAAAATAATGTTAATGCTTTATGTAAAATATGTGGGGAAAGACCCAGGAGTGCAATGAAAAGCTAAAATTTTTGACTGTGAAATAATAGCCAGAGCTTCACAGCTGCTATGTAAAAGCTGCTATGTCTTTTCCTTCTCTTGTTTTTAAAACCATATAACCATGGTGAAAAATATACTAAATTAAGAAAGTCAAGGAATGAGCTTGAACACTGAACATTAACTGTTCACACAGTTTAGGGTTCTTTTTCCAGACCTCTCTAGTTAGATGCGAAACAAACAATACTAAATGCCACTGAGTGTTTACTGACCTTCTCACTTGCACATTTAATTTTGTATTCTTCACAGGGCAGTTCCTATTGTAAGAAGGCTATATATGTGTTGATCTATTACATCAATATGAGATGAATAAATGAATTTGCATGGTGTGAATGAGCATAGTTTGGCTATAATAACAATGTTTATGTGCTCTACAGTGTATATTTACTGATATTCATTTCCTCACAATCATTTGCTCTTGTTCTTTTTTGGACTTGATTATTGCTGAAATTTCTTGATTCAGAGTATATTTTAGTTGTCTATTGTGCTCATTTATTGAAATTCAGAACAACTATATTGGTTGTTTATTTCTTAATATATTTTTCTTTTTATTTCCGGGGGAAAAATTCTACTAGTCACTTGACGTATATGCTCAAACATAAAGTCATGGAAATGCCTCATTTTCCTGAAAATAGATGTTATAATACTTTAGAGAGCCAACAGTAAGCTTTATTTATTTCATGTTGGAGTCAACAATATCCACTGTAAGCTATTTGTATAGATCTATTTTTGCGTAAGTAATCTTTATCCACATGAAAGTAATTACAAACATTTTAAAGCACATTTTGGTCTATGATTTACTGTTCTTTTATATCCTACTTCGTGTAGCTTAATGTTCAAATTTCATACATTTAAAATCTTTGATTTATTTTTTAATTATTTTAAGATTAAAGTAATTCAGATCAGTCTTTATGTGTCATGTTCATACATTTTTAAGTGGTGATTGTAAGTATTCACACAGACTTGTGTTAAATTATTAATTATTTGTAAATCTAGCTATCATATTCATTACAGCTTCGTAAGAGAGGCCTAGGGCCACCACAGAAGCCCTATGCACTCCTGCAGACCCTTTGGTCTTATCATCTGTGAATTTGGGGATTAATGTCAGTTTAAAAATAGCAATGAAAGACAGGAGGATAAAGTAAACTGGGAAGACTGTGCAGCACTCAGCTTGTCAGCAACTGGGTTAAGTAAGAGCCTTACTGAGGACAGTGAGAAGGTTGATGGAGTATCTCCTAACTACAAACACTATTATTTGCTCTACATAGAGGTAAGTGAGGCCTCTCACTCAGATGTGGTAGAGAACATAATCCAGTAGCTCTTAATAATTTATTTAGCTCAGCACAATCAGAGAACAAACATTATGACAGAAACTTGGAAAGGATAAGTGATCATCATCTAGCCCCAGGCAAATTGTATGGAACACAACAGGGCTGTCTGGCAGACAATATCAGCCCCAAGGCTGTTTCAGGGAAACAGTGAAAACTACAGCAAATAACATATTGAGAAAGAGAAAAAGAAAAGAAACTACCAGGGATACCATACAAAACCAAGAATGGACAAAAACTTTACAGTTTCTGGTCAATGTTTGATTAAACAGGACTGCACACCGAAATAATGAAACTTTTTAAAGGTATTTCTTAAAATATGAAGATTTCTAATGGAATAGAATTAAGTTCTCTCTCAGATGGACAGGTAGGCAGCCTGCTTGAGGATGAAATGGTAATCAGCACTGTGAGAAAGGCTCTAAATATTATAGCTGAGATGCTCTCAGGAATAAATTTTATTTTGTTTTCTAGTCAATTTTTTTGAAATTAAATAATTTGTAGTTTTTTAGAATTGTAGAGTTGAGTTCTATTTCCTTCTAACACTCATCTTTTCAAAACTTTGTAGAGATGAAAATTTGGAGAACTGCTAGCAGTAATAAGAGAGGCCTTGCCTCCGTGTGTGAAAGATTGTTAACTATAGGGGCTGAGATAAGTTCTGGGTGCTGTTTTTAAAGAAAATTATTCACAGAAAGGAATTTTTACATACAAATGGTCATCACCCATGAACTGTGATGTAAGCCTGTGTGAGACAGCATCATGATTTACTCTACACATATTTAGAATGAAATTTTTGAAGGCAATCAGCCAAACCTGAAGGGGACATGACAGTGAGCATGGTTTCTCTCTAGGTAACATATGCCCAGAGTTTAGTGTTCTCTGACAGTCCCTTGTGCAATACTAGACACATGAGACTGGCCTGCCCTTCGTGGATCAGGTTGTTTCCTAATGAATGTACTTTTGCAATTGACCCAAGCACGAGTTACACCAGTATGTTAACTCTGTTTCTAGGCTGCTGACTGGTGAAACACAGTGCTTTTCATTCTGGTACAGGCAGGATGCTGCAATGAACTATAGACCTGAAGACTGCTGTCGAAGATCATATTTAAATAGTCTCCATGGCCATTTTACTAAAGATTTCTGGAAATGCATTGTATCTTTCAAAATACTGGGGCTACATATTTTGCTATTGCCAAGGGCAAGGATCTCTGCAGAAACGAATTTCTGGTTCAGTACCTCTTTGAAGAAAAAAAAAAAAAAAGATCTTCTTAACACATCTATGACTGCAACTGGTTTTTTGGCCTTCTGCCCCTTTAGTCTAAAAGAAATATGGAAATAATGAATTAAGGAAAACGCATTCATTTCTTAAGCAAGATTTGCATCTTTACTTTTGAAAGCATTTGCTTATCACCTATCTGTTTATTTAAGGTAGAGACATTACTGAACACTGGGTTTTTTTTAAATTATTTTTATTTTATATTTGGTGAAAAACTCCAGAAAAAAATATAACAATGTTAGTTGAGGAATAAGAAGTCCTTCATTTTTAAGGGGTGAGGAGAAAAGCAAAACAAAGCAACACAATATTCTGTTTTCTCTTTCATAAAAAATTTATTGCTTTCACATGTTAATGAAATTCATGCTTCTGGACTGGAATTCACTGAGAAAAAAACATTTCTTATCAATAAAATAGAGATATCTGTATTAAAAACAGGAGCTAGAAGCAGTCATTAAACAGAACATAATAGTAATATACAACTGAGTAACGCAAGAATCTCACACCCAACTGAACCTCAAAGATATTTGTGGTGTGCAAAATACAATTTTCCAACACAATTTCCCACCAAGAATCAGGTCTATCATCCCACTGCTATGAAGAATTCCACTGATGGGAGTTTTTACAACAGCGCATCCTGCATCTGGTTGTTTTCCGAACAATGGTGCTTTCTCTCCATAAACCAGCAGGAATCGATCTTCGCATTTGCGTGATATGAGGGTCCTTTTCCTATCTCTGATACTCCAAAGCATTCAATGAGCTGTGGAGGGGCCTGTTGCAAGATGAAATAAGTTGCACAGCCATGGTAGAAAAACCTAAATCTCTTCTTGTGAAGGTAACTATGAGTCATGCAGAAAACTATTGCAGTGATCCAGGAACCACTGATGGTGCTCCTCATCTAAGAGAAGGGTGAAGGCAAAGGCTGCTTTATTCACCCCACTGGAAAGTTTTCCTGAATTTCAGTAGTGCTACACAGTTCCAAGGATAAAGAGAATTCATATGATGTTCAGAAATTAGGGTATTCAAGTTTTCACAAAATAGGTTCTTTGCTAGTGACGGAAGACACAGAAGCCAATGGATTAAGATTCCCTTGCAACAAAAATCATCTCCAAATTTGCTCATTGGAGTTTCTGAAGGAAAAGTAGGACCATACCTAAGGGAAAAAAGAGACATCATACGTGCAGCCTCAAAATACTGGACTAACTGGAATTCCATGCTCCACTTTCCAGCAATAATGAAACCAATGGAAAATACATGTGAACTGGTAGAAACTCGTTCCCATCCAAGGTGTTGAAAACTTCAGTAGTCATTAACAGAGTTGTGTGACAATCATCAAGTGGCTTTCTAAATTTCATGTAAGTGGCTTCCTAAGTTTCATTTTCAAATTTTTATTTTGTTCCTCAGACTCACTCTGAGAATTTTGGCTTCATAAAACTCTTAACACTCAAAGGAAAACATAGGGTAATATTTTATGTTCCCATGTAGAACTGCAGAGCTTTGTAAGGTTTCCAGTGGAAACCATAATGCCTTTTCGGCATATCCTCCCCTGGTATCAGCGGGTGTCCTGTTTTGTGGATTATTTAAATCACATTGGAAGGTTATAGTTAGGAGCCAGCATGAGTACAGAGAAAAGCAACAAAAGGGTTTCAATAACTTATCAAAACTGCTATTTCAATTAAACACAGAAAAGAAAAAACAAACAAAACAACTCCTGAAGTCTCTCAGTAACTATTGGCAAGTCAATGCGCTTTAATAGAGATCAACAAAGCACACCTTGTTATATCCTGTCACTTTCTAACAGAGAAGTTCTTACTATGCTGGTAATAATTATTATGACTTCATCTTACTGACTGTGGTGGAAAACATTAAATATTCTATTCCTAAATTTGCAGTTATATAACAAGAGCACATATTTGAATTGGTGATAAAAGTATATCACAATATCACAGATAGTGACTTAGAAATCTAATTCTTTCCTAGCAGTCATAAAAAAACCCAAAAAACCCAAAAAAACTCCCAAAAAATTACTTAGGACTTCTCTGTCATTCAGTCTTGATTTTCTTTGTTCTGTGAAAGGCTGAAGTGTCAAATTCTTCCCTGCTCCAGTGTTCCCCTCTGCTGTTGACAAAAGAGCAGGGGAGGAAAAGACTAATGAAAGAACAAATCCTAAATCACTGCACTGGTTATTTTATTTCTTATTATGAAATTAGGTGTCGTCCTCATTTCATTCTGAATACTGTGAATATGGAGTACAAATGTTCCTCAGATCTCAAAGATGAATGTTTACCTACTAGGAGACAGACAGAATAAATAAGCATAATACTGAGAAGTGTATATATTTTGTATTTAATTAATATCAAACCCTAGTCAAAATTATGTTTTTTCCTGCCCATGTTATGTCTTATCAGAAGCAACACCAGTTGTCTAGCTGATTACATTAGCATGAATCAATGTAGAGTAATTTGACATTTAGGTCATTATTTTGTAGCTGGGAAAAACAGTTTGACATTGAAGCTCAATACATATATAGCAATAAAAGTGGGGGACTAGGGAGATCTGCAAGAGGCGCTGCAATTAATCCCATATTGTAAGAGAGAATTAAGTATATACTACACATGATGTCCTCCAAAATAATTGCTCAACTAGTTCTTGAAAATCCGGTTTTATTTGAACTTGTTGACCTGGTGATGCAGTTTGTTTAAGTGCTTTAGCTAGCCTCAAGTCAGAAAGATTTTTTACTAATTTTAATAATATTTCTTCTGAATAGGATTTTCTGTGAAGTAAGTTGGTACAGCTCATCCTGACCATAAGAAACACAACAGATGGAATAACCTATCAGCATTTTCTCTTCAAAGATATGTTCAGGCCTTCTGGTTGTTTTTCCAAGTCAAACAAAATTACAACCCATCCATGCTTTGCTCAGGTATCTTGCTTTCTTCTCTATTATACTTTTCTTTTTCTGTCTCTTGTTCGTCTTCATTACCAAGATACCTATGCCTTTCCTAATGCATTTTTGTGCACCTTCTAATGTTTTACAGTTCTTTGTATATTTCATTATGTACTTCATTTTTTCTTGATTTTCTCACAACAGGCTTTTCTGTGCAAGCTTAGGACTCTTTTAATAGACTGACACCAAAATTGACAAAACTGGCAATACTTCAACAAAGAGTGGGGATGCTGTTGGTTTGTGACCCTGAAGAGGTTTAGTCAAACCACCCTCTGATACACTGGGCTGTTCAGTGGGGTCCCCATAACAGGGCACTGGTTGGGTGTAAGGGTCTTGACCTCCCTGGGGGCACTGATAGATTGATCAAATACCAAATATAAAGAGTTCAAGGAAACTCCCCCTTTTCACATGACACTTCCCTTCAAAATCTGCTTGCTCCCCCGAACCATGTTGTCCTGTGGAACACCGCCTCAGGAGCTCTCACCATTTTCTTGGGTTTTTAGAAAATTGCTGTTTGGGGATTTCTTTCTCCTCATTTACAGTCATAAACAATTCTGTTGGAACTTCTTTCATACGAAATGCTTTCCATCTTCATATTCTTAATCACTTCCTCAGAATCAGCAAAACCTGATTCATTTTTCCACCTTCTGTATGAAGTGTCTTTTCCAACCCTTTTGAGAAGGTTTTAGCTCATTCTGTTGCAGGTGTTGATGGTCATGAGTATTTTAGCCCCCTCTCTTTTGATGCCTTAGGTTTTAATTTTTATATGTTTTCAAGTTCTGTACTATTTAGTGTGTAGCTCTGAGGTTTCTTGTAGCCTGTTAATTTCTGCTCTCTGATGCTAGTTAGACACAACAAAGCCTCTCCAGGCCTGCTTCTCAAGGACACTCAGACTGTCCTAGGCCCAAAATGTGTAAACCAAAGACTCTAAAAGGGGGGCAAGCTTGGGGAAATTGCATCATTGAACTGAACCTTTAATTGGAGAATTGACCCTGATATGTAAATGAACCAAACCTATAAAAGTGTGAAGAACTCGTGACCTGTCGTCCATCTTGGGGTCCATCTTGGCAGTAGCCTCTGGCTCCCCAGGGTGTGCCTTTGAAGGCCTTTCAAATAAATACCTACCTTTATTCCCTTATTCTGTCTAGTCTCTGTTTCTAGGAGGACCGTTAAGGCATCACTTTCAGGTACAATCAACTACCATCTTATCCTTAAATACAAAGAATGCATTTACAAAACTTTTGAGTACAAGAATTTTGTTAAAATAAGCTTATTACTTTTGTGCTAGGAAAATCTACAATACAATACTTTCTGTAGAGTCTGATACAAAGACCGCAGAGATTAACAGACTTTTTTACTGACAAAAATGTTCTTGAAGTAGATCCAGGATTACATTACTGACTAGCTTTTGCACTACTCTGTAAAAATGCTTCTATTGCACTAGCTAACAGCGAATTTGGTGTTCTAACAGTCAGAGGAATAAGCAACAGGGATAAGAGTTGCAGTTAGAAAAGCAGGGGAATAATATTTTCTGTGTACTCAACACTTGAATAAGTCTGAATTCCATAATATTGGCTTATAATTAGTAATCTGATATTTTTAAATTAATGACAAAACAGTGTGAAAATGTGTTCTTAATTGTTTCCTTAAATCAATAAAACAATGAAAATCATGCAGTTAGAGTCTAAAAATACCTTCCTTAAATTAAATTGTTTCAAAGTTAATTTTATTTCTAATTTTTTTTTTCTTTTTCTTTTTTTTTTTTGTGGGAGTAGAAAGCATTGATATGGAACATCTCTTGCAGGTCTTTTAAAATAAGTCTTGGGGGTTTTATTAATTCTGATTACTTGAAAGTTATGACCATAAAAAGCTGCAAGATCCTATATCTCTTAGAACAGTGAAGAAGCTAAAAAAGGGATTTCATGCCCTGTAGGATTTGTGGGAGCACAGCTGAGGATGTAGAATGTATTGGAAATAAGTTGCCATGGAAAGGGGATTCAGGTAAGTATGAAAAAGAATTGTTTATGTTTGTTCTGCCTCTGCAAAAGCACTCTGTACAATTCAGCAGATTTCAAAGCAATTCTGCTCTGTTTTCTCCTTGAATTCTACATCTACATTTTGTAGTTGAAAAACAAACCAGAACAACCACACTCCACATCTTCCTAGTGGAAACTGACTTTTGATTAAGTGCATTTTTCCTAAAACCAGACACGCTTCCATGAAAAGTTTTAATTAAAAAAGTGGAGAGCTACACATAGGAATCTCATGTAAACTCACTGAAAACATATATTTCCATTTAGAAATGCTTCATAGAAGTTTTAGTGTGATTTCCTACTATCAGCTCTTTCTCCTTCTGGTCCCATTCCCCAGTCAGACTCAGCCTTCTATGATTCCCTAAAGATAGAAGTCCCAGGAGGAGGAGGCAATAGTGCATTACAGAAAAATGTATTCTAGCCAGGGAATCTGTCATATGGAGGATGGCAATAACAGAAAGCATGTGAACTGCTTTTACTATCAGTCTGGGGTAAAAGCTGTCACAGTCTTTCTGTATAAAAAAGTCTGTTTTCAAATTTTAAAGTATTTTCATCACTTGATTCCCCAATTAAACGTAAACAGTTGTTATAAGGTGGAACAAAACTGTCATTAATATCTGATGAAACAAAATATCTACATTTGAATGTTTTATCCATACAGGAGTGAATGAAGCCCAAATGTATAGCAGCTTTTGTAAGCCAGCTCTAATGATACTTTTTAGAAGGTATGGGAGTAATTTTTAGGTAGCATGTCGTTGTCATCCAAGTTGAAATCCAGGCATTACAAAGCAGAATGTGGAAGCAGATATTTCTGTAGGTAGCTGAGAGGTGATTTTTCCATTTGAATGAGTCCTTCATATCGATAGCCATGAGTTTTAGAAGTCAGGAGAAGTATAATGTTTAAATTTCCAAACAGTGCAACAGCTCCCTGTCTTGGGGTGACTTTATGCTGTGTATCCCCTATCGCTACTCTATGCCCACCAATCTTTTCTGTGCCTTTAAACTGAGCCTGAGAGGGACAGAAAAAAAACCCCAAACTTTTCAAACCAGTTGTTTCAAGGACACAGAGATACATTCCTCGGCTTCTGCGGTACCCTTGGGCTTTTCAGCCAACTTTTTTCAGCTTTTATTTTTCCCGGCAGGAGACGGAGAGTTGAACTTTGTTTTCCTAGGATTTTGGGTTTTTTTTTCCTCTTCTTCTCTTCTGGACTGTTTCAACAACATCTGAACACATCAGGAGAATTTTTTCCCGGAAGCCCGGGGGGGGTGGCCCCTCGCCGACCCAGCTCCGAGGAGGAGAGAGACCGCAGCTACAGAAGGACTCTGAAATCTTCTCAGGTTTTCTCTCCACAGAGAGAGAGATCTCATTCTTTAGCATTATTATTCCTTTCCTGTGTGTTTGTTAAATAAATAGCTTTCATCTCTTTCACTTTCCTTCGAGGAAAATTTCCTTTTTTCCTGAACCTGGTGAGGGAGGGGTGGTTGTAACCTGCCTTCTATCAGAGGATATTTTCCTCCAAATTTGTCCAAACTAGGACACTCCCATAAACCAAAATTACAGCCAAAGCCAATGCCAAGAGCTTCTGAATGACCCTGTGAAGCCAGTATATTTGTCTATTTATAATAACACTGTTAAATATGCACCTAAAATGTGTCTGATTAAATTGGGTTGAAAACATAGTAAAATTCCATGACAGGGGATCTGTGAATATACTCTAACTGAGGAGCTGTGTCTAAGCCTGATTTTAGAAACCTTATAAAAAACAAGCCATAGCAAAATTATTGGTGGAAAAGGATAGTGAAGATAAAAAGTCCCTCTTGGACTTAGTATGTGAAATAGGAGTGTCATGGTCTGGCTTTCCTTAATTTGATGGGGAATACTCTTAAGTTTCTAGTACATTAAGTATCACTTCAGCACTTCAATTATAAGCCAAATATCTGTTTTATTTGGCAACCTCCACCACAAAAGAGAACAATAATGATGAAGAACAGCTCCCAACAAAGAAAGAGCCTTGTAATTTAAAATTGGTGGCACAGGATCACTAACTACATGTCTGCAAAGTATAAGTAGCAAGGAAGCAGAAAAAGGACAGATGTGTCTATATGTGCTTTGCTTTTTTATGTCTGCAAACTGTGTAATTTGCATGTTATCAAGGCCATTGTTAGAACAGCAGTAAAATGAATAATGTATTTTATTTCCAATACTGCTTAAACAAATGCCATCCAGAAACTTCCCTGTCAGAGACAACTCCAGGGGTTTCTGAAACTACTGTCAGGAGACGATAATAAAATGAAAAGCTGTACTGATCATTTCCCTCCAGTCTGATAGCACTACCCTGCTGCCCTTGGAGTGGATTTACATTACTACCTTTCTTGATTCCTTGTTAGATTGTGGGTTTGAGATTTTAAACATCTTCATGTACTTCTTAGTAGTAGCAGTGACGCCAGTAGTAGATTGTGATTCCTGGAGGTCAAAACTAGATTCTCTGCTGATGTCTAAGGAATTGATTACCTCTGTCTTGAAGACTGACTCAGAGATTTTATTCACAGTGGAGCAAAACTTATAATTATGTTTCATTTTGTCATAACAATGTCCACCTAAATACAACTAGCACTCAAAACAATAGCAATGATGATGTTCACTATTGATTTCCGCATACGCTAGCAGTGTAGGCATGTATCCAGGATCCTTGCTATGCTCCTAGGAATTTCACTGATGTCTGCGCTATCATGCCTGAATTAAATTTAACTGGAGTATGACTTCCTGAACACAGGTAGATGAAACAAATTAATATGGAGAATACAAGAATGAATAAATATTAACTCATCGGTATGATGAAAATTATTATAGAAAACCTGTTAACTAGATTTTCTAGTTTTGGCAGACATGTTGGCAAAGAGTATTTTGGGGAGGGATCTAGGAAGGATAACAAAGCAGTGTGATTACATGCAGCTGGATTTGTTATTCAGACTTTCTTTTTTTGGACTGTGACACTCCGTAGGAGCCTTGTATACAACAGTATGTAAAAAAAAAAAAAAAAAAAACAAACCTACAGAAAAGCTTAAATAATTGAGTGTGGAAAAATCTTTTTTTTAAGAGTGACGTTTCAAATTATATCTAAAGCAAAATACATTTTTCTGCCTATTATTGACATGAGGAGTCAGTCCTCTCGATGAGACATTCACTCTTGCAAGGAGAATAACAGGAAAACATACACAATGCTTTAAAATTTTATTCTGGGCATACAACAGAAGTAAATGTACATTTCATCGGCAGAAGACAAATGTAATGATTCATTATCCCTTGCCATTTCTGAGAAGTACAAATAAAAGTCTGATCTCATCAGCTGTGTCTCTGGATCAAACACATTGCTATAGCCTCTTGATTTTTCTTTCTCTACATTCAGTTTCTTCTGAAGCAGATTTATGCTCTTTATTTCTACAATTTAATCAGGCTGTGCAGAAAGAAAATCCTTATCAAAATGCTTACAAATTTAGACAGACCTTCATCAATAATCCATTGAAAGAATTACTCTTCCCATATTATGATCCTGTGTTCTCCTAATATTGTTGCTTTTCTGTGTTTTCCCCTTGAAACTGTTGAGCAGCCTATTGGAGACTTATCACATCTCCCATATGCAGTGAAAAATAAATTTGATCACGAAGTTGAGCCTCTCTTTTATTTGTAGCAGGTGTTGGCTTACTAGCACTTTTAAATTTAGTCCCTCCTGACTATGAGAACAAAATGTTTCCAACTGGCCTGGTTCTGACTTTAAAAGCACTGTTTACATCTGAGTTGGGAGATAAAACCAAGGGGATTTACAACTTTAAAATTAAAGGAATGGCCTTAAAAGGTTTCAGGAAGATATTTTCTATGACAATACTCATATGTCAATGGCCCTGTGCTGGGAAAATTATTGAACACAGACAGTTGTATTTCTCAGCCCATTAAAACTTTCAAGACTTCAAAAACATTCCCATTTCTCATCCAGTTTAAAAAAAAAAAA
>VZTI01005702.1:254358-566305 GCA_013397865.1 Struthidea cinerea | reverse complement strand
AAAAAAAAAAAAAAGATTTTTATCTCCAAATTTTCCAGCAAGAGGTAGATACAAACTGAGTCTTGAGTGGCCAAACCTCTGTGGTTGTGGAATTCTGCATCCCACATAATTGCCTTTACCATTAGATTTGTAGGTGTTCAGGGCTTGGTTTTCCTTCCTTCCTTCCTTCCTTCCTTCCATCTCTTCCTCCCCTACAGCTTTAAATAGTCACCCCAAACCTGACGGACTCAGCTTTTGTTCAATCATTGTTTTATCACCAGAAATCTTAGAACAGAAAATACTGAAAGAAATTCCTGAGTGTATGCACATGGTAAAGCAAGCAGGGCTGGAGTGTGGGTTTGCACATAGTCTCAGGTCACCCTACTGGGGCAGGAGTCAGCCTGCTCCCTGCTTGGACAGCATCCCATACCAGCTGGCACTATCTCAGTCTCATTTAATTTTTCCTGACAACCCTGGACAACAAAGATTTAGTCAGGGCAGTCTCCTGCTGACAGGGTTCACACAGAACCCAGCCAATCAGTAAAGCTGAAAGTCCTAGCAAAACAGGTTGGAGGGAAATGTAAGGAAATGTCATGTAAAAGCAGGACAGCTGCTCCACATGGATGCACTTGAACATCAACAGAGGTTAAGTTAGGTCACACAGCTTGTCATAATTTTTTCACAACATACAGGCTCATCTTTTCAGTGTCAATCCAGTTAAAAAGGTAACCAACCATGTCCCACTAAGTTTAGTTCAGTTTCTTGGTTAACAGATGGGGAAGGAAGGGGAAGGAAGATTTAGTGATACACTTACCCAGCACATATGTATTGGTACCCACCTGTTTCAAGGAGAAGCCATCAAGAGAATTTCCTCTCAGAGGAGGGGGCTGAGCGTGTAGTAGTAAAGTGGTGTCTCATTTCAGCCTCTGGTTAGAAAACTTCCTAAGAAAGTTGACTTAATGAAGAAAATCTGTTGAAAGAAGCTCTTGGCGGATGAAATGTGTGAAGTTCCAGGTATAAGTACCGATAGTGGTTACCAGGAATGGGACAAATTTGGGCCTTCCTCTCTCTGCCTCTGCACATCCCCACTTCTTATTTCTGCCACCACCTGTAAAGAAGGGGAGTCACTCTCCTACAAATGATGAGAAATGTTTTACTTAGATATCAGAGGGGCAAAAGCTCAACAGCTGGTGTGTAGGCTGGAATGGTGCTTGTAAGAGACAGACTGTGATGTGGGCAAAACACTTCTAGTCTTTTCTTCATTCTTTAGAGATTTTTTTTCAGAGCTTTAAAGAAATTTATAGCCTTGTTTAGATCCATTCTCCAAACAGTGTGCTATCACAGTGCAACATACGATTACTATGATACTCTTCTATACTATGAGCTACAATGTATGGCATGATAGCTCTGAATTCAGTGCATTCAGTAGTCTTAATTCTGAATTTCACTGACTCATATGCTTTCCTATCTGTGGGAAGTTGGTGTCATCCAGATTCAACACTGAATTTGTCTCGTAAGCTGGTTTTATGTCAGAACATTAAGTTCTGCCACAAGGAAATGGAGTATTTCCTGCTAGCCACACAGATTGCTCTTGTACCTACTGACTGATGCATATGGCAACATACCCTGGAATCGTGGTCTGCGACTACAGTAAATAGTGGGATGGCTCCTCCTCCGAGGCTGAGATGTGAGATGTTATCAGAGCATGCACATCGAAACAAGGAAAGGCTCTCACTTCTATTACACAGCCATGATTTAAAAACCCCCGGTATTTGCAATCTCTTGCATAGCTTGGACATAGTTTCTAGCTGGATTTATCTGTATTTCCATTTGCTCTTAATTTATTTCTCAGATAGCTATAATACTCGCATTTTAAATGTTAATACAAGGCATCGAAATGATGACTAAAAATATAATATAGGGTAAAAAATGTCAAAAACAAATATATGCATGGAAAAAAGCATTGTTTTCTTATTAAACAGCAATATAGACAAATACACAATTAAATAATAATGCTCTGCAAAATGTAAACTAAAGCTTTCAGCCAGGCTGAAAGGTTCAGTCTTGGAAGAGTCCCTTAAAATAAATAGATTAACATGAGGAAGATTAGCAGAATGGAGCCCTTAATCAAATTAGGCAACACTAGACATAATAATGTTTAAAAAACCTTCTGAAAACATGTGCTTTCTTCTCCTTTATGGGTATTTGAAGGAAGCCAGTATTTTAACACTATAATTGGAGCATATAACTATTTTGTTTCCAAATGTAATTATTAACCCCTCAAACTAATTTTCATGCATCCATAATATCATGCAATCTGATTTCAGAGGTTGGCCTGTTTTTGTAACACAGTTACATTTAAGTTTAGTTAAAACATGGTGACTTATATTTTACAATACAATATCTTTAGAAATGGTTTTTCTCTCAAAATGATTCTTTTCAATAACTTTTTACTGCTGATTTCAATGGAAAACTCTTATGTTCTGGAATAAAAATGATCCATGCTTCTAAAAGGAATATAAATATTTCCTTTCCACTGTGCAAATAAATCAGTTTCTCTAAGTTTAATAGTTTTCCAAATATGCAAATAATTCAAATTGTTCATGGTTAGATCAGATTTATTTTCTCACTTCCTGGCAGAACAGATGAAGAAGCAGAACAGTTATTTATCATTGTGAATAAATTTAACATCAGAAGATTATTTATCAGATTTTTTTGATCTTCAATTATACATGAGGGATTAAAAAGACTGATTCAGAATACAGTTTATTCTTAAACAGCGTAAAATCAAACATTGTAGTTTAGACATACAGCAGATTGTCTTCATGTCTGAAAATGAGTAATATGGGAACAATTATTTTCTGTAAAATGATAATTCGTATCAGATTTAGTTATTAATCAGGATTTTTGAATGCATTGTAGCACTGAATATTTAAAATTAGAGGTAAAAAATGGTAAATAGTACTATATCATCTTAGCTCAATGTATTGATTATTTATTGGGTTGCCTAAATGTAGTTTTGATGCATGTATCAGTAACCTTCAGTATTTATATCCACCAAAACTTTGGCAGAAGAGATTTTTTTATTAGACCAACTGATACAATCAGAAAAACAAACAAGATTTTTTGGCACGAAGTCCCATCTTAGAGCCTGAAATGAAAAAACCAAACCAAACCAAACAGACAAACAACAACAAAAAACAGGAAACCAAGCCAAAAAAGAACCAAACAAATAAAACCACCGCAAACTCCTTAAATCAATGAAAAATTATCTTTTCTTTAGAAGAGATGTGCTGCAATCAGAAAGTCTTCATGTCTGTCACAGCTTTCTACAACGTACAAAGTCGTTGAAGCTGGGCAAGGTGTTCTGTGAGCTTTGTTCACAGGGTAATGTACATAATGTTACATGATTTCCTGCCATATTTATCAAAAGCAAAACCATTTCTATCAATATGATACTGCTCTGCTTCACCTCACAGTGTCACTTTACTGTATAGTGTTATTCCTGAAAAAGAAAAGAGGAAAACCAGAGGTTATTCACTTTCACCATAAAAAACGTCTTTCCTGATGGCTCTACAGCAGCTCAAATGCATTTAATCTTTGATTTTCTTCTCCTTCCAACAAATTCAGCTAGATGACAGAATAGATTTGGAGCAAAGCTAATCCATTATATTTAGGAAAAGAAATCCTTTTCAGACTAAAAATAAATCCTTCCTCACATTATGGTGAATTTATTTGGCTCCTGGAGAGGTCTAGTGAAGATGATGTATGGGGCAATGAAAGGAAGATGACCAACTCCTATAAAATATGCCAAGTTAGAGCCATAATAGGCCTTGAAATCGTCAGGTATGCTAATGGCCATTCATCAGCTTAGCCAAACAGTGAGCCTATGAGCAAAACAATGTGGGAACAGTGGTAGATGTTCAAAAAGCAGTTTACCTATTTAAGCAAAACAGAATGAGCCTCTTTTAAATTTTATTTTAAAGGCCCAGAGGTTGAGGTTTATTTTGAGAAATACCAGTTGTAACATTCTCTTCAGTGCAAAAAAAGGTGGTGTTTCCTTCCAGCACCAATCTTTGAGTGGACAGCCCCTCATGTTTTCTTTCTGAAGGCATTTTCTCCCCCAGCTCAAGGAATGACATAGTAAGGCAAAATAATTGCCTTTGATTACATGTCCTCGTGTGTATTCTGACAAATACGTTGCCAAAATGCCTAAACTACCCCCTACATTTATTGAAGTGAGATCTACTTCAAAAGCTAAGACTTGATTTAGTTTGTACCTTTCTGTGAGAATAGAAGATCTGCAATTGCTCACAGGAACTTGTAAAACTTAGTAGTACTTCTTTGAGTCTGGTGTGAAAATCCTATCTTCTGGGACTGGGTTTATTTTTTTCTCACTGGAAATGCATCTGTCCTTTACACCTGTAAGATTTAGGTTTAATAAGAGGCAGAATAGCCAAAAAGGAATGGAGGTAAGAAAATTAGCCTGGTAAAGAGCATCTTAAAAGAGGGAGCATAGTGAAGATCACTTGATCACTTCTGCAGCGTGAATTTTCAGCATCATAATGGCATCTAAAGTAATGGTCCTGCAGCAATCCAGACTGAGAACACAAAGGCTCAGAGAATCAGAAAATATAACTCATTTGCAACTGGACCAGTTTTCCTTAATTTCTGGTGGTGTCTTGTCTCATAGACCTATAGAATAAATGCTGAACACCACTTTTGGCATCCACTGGTGTGCTGTGTCCCTTGCAGACCCATATTAACCTTATGTAGCCTTTTTGTTTCTCCTTTGATAGTGACCAAGGAAAGAAACATTGTCTTTTTTCCTTCTTTTACTATTGTTTGAGCAGTATGATCACCTTTATACAAGAAAAGCCAGGTTTTTTCTGACTTTAACAACTTGCCTTTGGCTATAGTAGATGTTGACTCTAAGGGGTAATGGATTATAGCCCGTAAAGCTAATTCTTTTGATATATTTAACCTTTTTGTTTGAGTCTACACATATTCAAGAAACACTAGCATTTTAAATTAAAGCCTTTCTGTTAACTTTAAACCCTGAATATTTTAAGATTAACAAAATTCAAAATATAGGTTCTGAAAGTCTTCTCGATGAAAATAAAAAACACTCCATCCAGGTAGGCATGGAAATCCAGGAATGAGCTCAATCCACTGCTCATGTCTTGCAGTTCTTTAAACTGAGAGAGATTCTTTGATTTTTAATGTCACCTGAGATTTTTCAGCAGAAGGCAAAACAGCAGACAGCTTCATACACAGCTCTAAAACCATATGTTTTGCTCATTTTTTCTAGTTCTATCACTTTTCAGCAGGTAATATTCAGTAACAAGGTCAAAGAAAAATGTTTAGGAATTTGTGTAAGTGGCCTGCCCCTGTATGAATATTTTTTTCTGAAAACCACTAATTTACTGGTATCATTAGCAAAAACCGTACTAAGTACTTATTATTAGTAGGTTAATGGCATGAAGCTGGGTCAGGCGAAGTTTGGGTTGGATATCTGGAAAAGGTTCTTCACCCAGAGGGTGTTTGGGCACTGGAACAGGCTCTCCAGGGAAGTGGTCACAGCACTGAGCCTGACAGAGTTCAAGGAGCATTGGACACTGCTCTCAGGCACATGGTGTGACTCTTGGGGTGTCCTGTGCAGGGCCAGGAGTTGGACTCAGTGATCGTGATTGTTCCCTTCCAAATCAGCATATTCTGTGATTCTGTGATTCTGTGATTCTACTTTTGTCACTTTATTGGGATATGGACCCAGAACTACACTTAAATTTTGTTTTGGTTAGGGTTTTTTTGTTGTTGTTGTTGTTGTTGTTGTTTTGGTTTGGTTTGGGTTTTTTTGTTTGGGAAAAGAGGAAATACATCTTATATACAAAGTCAAAAGTTAATTGTTAGTATATTTAAAATTATTACATTTTATTACAGTCTAATTCAAGAATCATTGCTAATCCAGGAGTAATTGTTACAGAAAGAAAAAGAATACACCTATGCAGAAAGAGTTCCAGTAATTATAATAATTCAGTTAGACTCATTGTGAAAACACTTCTTATTTTCTATGCCTTTTCCTGATTTTCTGCTCACTCTTCTCCTCAGGATCATAAACTCGCTAGTCTCACCCTGGTCTTGGCAGTGAGGATGTTACAGGAAATTGTCAGTATCTAGAGTCCTTGGTGAGAAGAAGAGGACACCCAGGTTGACGGTTTCTTCTTCCTCACTCTAGCATCCATACAGGTTCATTTTTGTATGTTTGGTAATACACTTCTACACCATAATCTTTCTTGCCTGGCCTGCAGTTCTCTGTCTCACTTGAATTTTTTAGCTACTACTTCTTTGTTCTCTGCGTAACACCCTTTACTTGAAATCCAGTCCTGTGTTTCTGTAAGTGAACACTGGCAGGGTGTTTATGGCCATAAGGTCTCCAGTGCCAGCCATGGCCCCATCTCTTACCATCCCGTTCCCATACCCCCCTGACACATCCTGCATCTCCCCTTCCCAAGGCCTCTGCTGTGGCATTAGGCCTATATTTCTCTACACTGCAGAATAAAATTCCTGGGAAAACCCCAGCTGTTGATCCCTACTCAAGAACTGCCGGGTTGCAACTTCACAGTCAAATACCCAGCTAGGAACTACTCTGAGGCAGTGCTGGCCTGTGGTGATGAGAGGCAGTAGCAGTAGGCCCCCACAACTTCTATATGCCCAGATGTTTCTTCTGCTTAAGGAAAGGGATGGGGAGGAGGGGGACTGTCTTCAGAAATCAGAATTACAGGCAGCAACCGCTGCCTCCTCTTTGACTGGTGCCGCAAGTCCGGCGATGCTGGCAGAGCGTGGAGCTGAGGACTGGGGTAGATCATATGGGAGGAAGATGGCACAGAAACAGTAGGACACCTTGAACTGATATTTTGCTGTTTCCGCACCGTGCAATTCAGGGGAAGTTACTCCTTAGAGATGAAAGAATAGGCGGAGAGCCTAAAGACTCTCAGTTTTGCATGCCTTTATACCTTGGAGAGGACAGAAGAGATAAGGAAGACATCATGGAATGCTGAAAAATTATAAAGCAAAAAACCTCTTTTTCTGGAAGATTTTACAGAGCCAGTTATTGCATACAGAGGACACAATACGCTGTGAGCTACTGACAAGCTTGTGAGCCTGATTTTTGTCATGAAGCACTTGTATTTCAAAGAATAAAAGTTAGGGCACAGCAAGCACAGAAATATCCAGAGTACTTCAGTGAAGAAACATTTTGCTAATATTTATTACAGGCAGTTATGTAGGGGTGATAGATTACTAGGAAAAGCACCAGGTTCATTTTGAAGGTGTTTGGGAGGTTAATATAAACTGACAATTTGAAAACACCTTTTTCTTCATTTCAGATCATTCTGTAGAAAGCATCTTTGAGAAGGGTGAAAAACTTTGGCTTGCTCCACCAGGTATAGCAGCAAAAGTAAAGACTGTGTAATCTTCTGGAAAGAGTTGCTGGAAATTTCTATTTATTGTCTGTCCTTCCTTTTTGATCTTCTTTTCTCTGTCTTCTTTCTATCCATGTTACCAAAGGATCTTTATTCTCCGGCATAAGTTTGAAGAAGGCAACACTCACCTTGAACCTCTGGATGATGGGGACCTGAGCATTATGAAAGATTCAGACTGGAAGAGCATTTTTTAAAAAATTAATTTGAAGTGAGAAAGTTTAAATGAGGGAAGGGCAGAAAATGCTATCAGCCCAAAGTGGTGACTTTTATTTTTTCCATCAGAGTTTTGTTTCATAAGGCAGGATGGTTTCTTTAGTCTTGTTCTAGTGTAAAGAAGGAAAAAAATATAGCCAACTGATAATTTCCCATGAGCCAGAAATACAGTTCTCTCCCATTTCTTCCTTAGGTTCAAATGATACTGGTCTAAAAACCAGCAAATAATCACCTTGAAAGAAGTAGCATTTTACCTTCAAGAGTTCTTTTTATTTTTCAAGAGTCCTAGAAATATGGTAGTTATTCTGTTTCTGATATTCTCACTCCTTCTGGTTTCCTTACTTGTATTGTGTTGTATTTCTGAGGGTTTTTTTAGTTAATTAAATTTCTAGAGCCATATGAGCAAAACCAAAGAGATTGTATTGCAGCCTAAAGAGATTTTTGACCCCACAGGAATGCCATTAAAAAAAATAATTTTATTTGAAATTCCATTATAAATGCTTCCATGATTCCTAAACATTCTTGAACTTGTTGCTTTTCAAAATTCTCACTCTTTAATTTAAAACTGATATCTTAGAAGTTACAACCCAGGCTGTTTCTAAAGAGTATAGAAGAACTTTGCACAAAATATGTGTTTTATTTTCAGAAATTCAGAATCCTCTCCTTTTCTCTCTCTATTTAAGTTGTCTGGTAGCAGATATATTCTCATGACAGTATATTTTTCATTGTAATCTACATGAATTCTGTTTACTAAAACAACACAAACTTTGGGGAGAGGGTTTCAACATTATCTATCAATAAATTTCAAATTTGAATGGCATTTAAACTATAAATAAATTTTAATTTTTTTAGCAAAAAAAATTTAATTTTTATAGTCAAAGAGTTTCAAGTTCATATTTCAAAATGGGACATTATTTTAGAAAATTACTTGCACACAGCTAGAAAATGCAATGGAAAATATCCTAAACCACCTTTGGATGTGTAAGTTTGGGGTCTGTTATTTTTTTACTGGATAAAGCACTGTTTTGGTGAGGGATATTGAAATTACGGCCAGTTGGGGTGTGTCTGTGTGTTATACTCTGCTGGTGGAGAGAGTACATAAGGTTTGCCTCCTTGGGCAGCATCTGCATCTGTTCCAGCACAAAGAAAAGTCTTGAAAACCAGGCTCCAAATTTGGTCATCACTCTGCGCATATTACCCTGTCCAGAGGGTCACTCTTCATTGGCTAGACAAATGTTGGAAAGCTAATTTCTGCTTTATGGGGTGCTGAGCAGCCAGGCAGTGGTGGCACAGCACTGGCATGGCCCACCATGGCAGAATAGCTGTCACATGGAGGAGCGATGTCACGGACACAAATTGTTGTGAAGACCAAGAACCAGCCTGGTGTCTGGAGCGCAGGCTCTGCCCAGGATGGTTGCTCAGCTGCCTGCTGCAACCATACGGGCAGCCAAATAAGCTGGCATTTTCTGGAGGAAAAAAATCACACCAAAAAAAAGCACATTAAGAAAGTTTACATCCGTTTGTACTAGAAAATACCTTTGTAGCAGTCCTTGGCATGGCATGTCAGAAATGGAAGCTTTCTTTGAAATGTTTGTTTCCATTTGCATTTAATTCTAGATTTGTTGGCGGAGTTCAGCTGTCATCCAGTGCAACAGGAACAGCAGAGTTCAAACTTAAAACTCCTCCTAGACTCAATTTTAAACAGTCAGAACTTATAAACTCTTTGTTAACTGGTATTTTAATTATAAATCAGTGTTTCACAAAGGACATGCAATATCAAGACCCAGAAAAGTGCACTTTCTGTGTAGCAATAATTTAAAAACAATTGAAGTCCTGAGGGAGTACCAATCTGGGGATGCAAACATTAGAACAATTTATCTTCTATATTACTTATCTTCATTTTTCCTGGTATTCCAGTCACCATGACCTGTTGTTGTGAAAGCCAGTAATAAGACCAGTGTACTAACGCATGTAAAAAGTAACGAGGAAAAGAAAAACTTGCAGGTATTGAGCCTAGGTTGTAGGGAAGAGGTCACCATCATACACATTACCTGCTAGACTTTTCTTGTCCTAGTGTTGAAATTTGTAACACCTTTTGTCCCCTTGTAAACATAGGAAACTTCTTTTATACTCTCAGGTACAAAAACTTCTTTTTTTTTTTCAAGAAGTGACTTATTTTGTACATGAGAACAATATGCAATAATAAAATATCTTAAGGTTACTTTGATAACTTGAGCCTGTTCTGAGACATGAATGTATAACTTTTGGCTTCTAAAAAATCTAGAAATTCCACTTTTCTGAGTTCTTTTCTTAAACTTGTATTTTCACAAGGAATTGAGTTAACCATTTAGGCAATGTCAGGTGGGCCAGTTAAAAGTTATAACTAATAAATCTCTGCTGGCTATACCATTTCCAGACCAAATAAAAAATCTCAAATGCTGACATAAAAATGGTCACTGAGACACAGGAGGATGCAAGTCAGTGGAAAGGAGACCATTGCCAGGCACAGCCTTTGTCAGCTTAAAATAAAAAGAAGGGCCAAGTCCTGATTGCATTACTTTGCAATGGGTGATTGTACTGAGGCAAATGGCGCTTTCAGAGTACTGTTAAAATAACCTGGGAATAAAAATCTGCTCTGAGTACTGTAGTTGTTAAAATAATCTGGGAATAAAAACCTGGTCTGGAACAAAATAAAGTTAGGGAAGAGATCCAATGAGAGTATGGAATCTAGATATGCCAGTACAGAAGTGCAGTGGTCTTTCTAAGACCATTCCAGGTCTGGCTTTAGAAGAGTGGTGGTTTCTGACAGTGGGGCAGCTGAACTTCTTTGCTTCTCAGGTCCTCTTGCTGCCTTAACTATGCATATCAACTCTTGCGAAATGTCTCTTTAAATGCCACAGTATGGAGGGTGTAGTTTCAAAATTCAAGCTGTTTAGCTTTAAAAATGTACTGTAAAATTCCATGTCAGAGGAATAGTTTCAGTGACAATTCATCTGTCTTCACTGGGGTGGCAGAAAGGTCAGGTTACAAACCCAGCGTAAGTTGTCCTTGCTGCTGCGTCAGAACTATTCACAAGTATCTTATGAGCTAGAGACTGGTCATTCTGCACTGCTATTTTTATACACAGCACATGATATGGCTGACTCTCTTCTAATCTTCTGGAAGTGCATTCAGGGCTTTAGATCATGTACAGTATACAGTAACATGAAAAACTGTCTTCATTAGGAGATTTGGCACACAGGGAGGCTGCTTTGAAATCTGGTTCTGTAACAAATCTTGCATAAACTCTGTTGTTCAAATGTTGAATACTTATTAGTGGTCCTTTTGCTGGAATAGAGATGCATATTATTCCAGTCTGGATAATGTGTTACCATAAGGAAAATATTTAAACCACAAATACTCTTTAGTTGCATGTCATGGAGTTCTCAGACACAGCAGAAAAAGACAAAAACAAAACAAAAAAAACCCCACAACATTTTAAGGTAAACAGATGCAATTGACCAAAATACAAAAATTTTAGAAACTGCAAGAGATTTTTTGTCTCAGCTATCAAATCTTATTCCAAATACCTACTTACAAGTTTTATATTGTCCACTGAAACAGACATCCCAAGAAATTGATTGCCCTGCAGAAATACTTCTAGCTGACAGTGTTGTGAATTTATTCAATGTTTATGACTTTAAAAGTTAGAGACAGTGGGAAAAAAAATAAACTAAATCTGTTTTGACAGAAAATTCTAGTCCTTTGAGCCTGAAATGTTTACTTTTTAGCATGTCAGGTTGGAAGTATTTTTATCTGGATCCTTAATGAACTGCCCTACAAAAAAAGTTTGTGTTTTCAGTGTTTCTAGATCTGTGTTAGGCAATTTGGCACATTGGCTTTGGAAATGAAAATTAATTGCTTCAAAACTGTGGAATCAGTATGTTCCTAAACTATAATAGTCTGACAGAATGACAGGGTTTTGACACTGGGATAGCTACAGATTATTCCAGGACTGGCAGCTTTAAACTACTGAAGCATGGAGAAAAACATGTCTGAGTGAGGGGCTAAGCCCCAGCCCCACCTAACATCAGAGCTTCCAAGTGCAAGGCATCCTGGAACCGCTTCAAACTTGGTTACCCAGAGAAAATAACCCTTTTTTTTCCCGGTGCTGCTATTCTCAGCTGATAAAGGTGTTCAGTGGATGTGGGCCCCGCGAGTAGCTGCGCGTTCGGAGTGGACGCAAAGGCATGTGCACTATACAACACTTCTGTTATTCTATTTCTTACCTGGTAAAATAAGACAGCACCAAATAAACCCCCCCAAAACATCTTCCATGATAGCAATATTCAATCTCCTTACCCAGTGCTACTTGTCAGGATAGGAACGTCTGCGAAAGGACAGAACAGCTACTGTTTCACATAGCATGCTGTGCTTCCTAAAATGTGCTTGTAAAGAGGTCTTCCTGGGCAAAAGAGGGGCTGACACACTCTTTGGATAACACAGCTCACAGAATGTTAAAGGTGATGGTTCTGGATGCAAAGTCTCTGTCCCTGATTGAACTGAGTATGTTTGGCACATTTGAAAGCATTCTTTTGACTAATACACTTAAGAAGAAACATCCCTGACAAGCAAAATGGACTGATATGAACTCTGCTATGGGATGTTCACAATCTGTCTCCTGCACTGCAAATAATGTTCCCAGATCCCAAAGAGTTTTATATTTCTGTAATGCTTTTGCAACTTAATATCTTATATTGAAGATAAAATAAATGAAGCCAGTAGGTTTCGATTATGCTGTGCTAGATTGACATACCAAAAAACAAGTCCTAAATTATGAAAGCTGTCCTGACCACAATAAAAAATTGCTCAGTGGATTGGGTCTGGGATAGAGAAAAATAAGGACCTTTCTTTTGCATATTACCCATCCTAAGGAGCCAGATTTGTTTTGCAGTCTGGCTAACACATGATTTCTCATGTCTCCAGCTTCCTTGTCAGGAAGCCTATGGATGAATGGTTCTGATTTGAACCCACTTTTATGGGGAAGGAAACACCCACACTAACAAATATCTAGGATGTTTTGAGGTAATGTTTTAAAGTGCTGAGCAATTATGTCGGCACCACATGAAGAAAGACTCTGAGTAACCCTTTCTTGCTAGGTTACCGCACACCTAACAGATTTCAGCCACCTACACCTTTACCAGTGCACCAGATGAGAATTTTTAATATGCCTGAAAAACATGTTGCTGTCCCACTCTTCTTTTTTACCACTGTCTTTTCTTTCTTAACTACAATTTGTTAGGAAGTTAGAAAAAAACCCTCAACACCTAGAATAGATGGCTTAAGTTTTCTTTCAAGTTTTCATCCTGGTTAAATTAGGAAAAAAATGGCTCATTTTTAAACAAATAGAAAGAGTAAAGCTGAGGTAAAAAAAAAGTGCCAAAAAAATCCTGTGAAATACATGATTGTATCTGGGCAGATAGATAATTAGGGTATATGAGGCCTTATTTTTTGAGCATCTGTAGTGTAGGTGGACTTGAGGAAACAAAGCGTTAAAGCTCAATTTTACATTTATTTTATTGTCTTTGCACACTTGTCTCAGTTTCCTGCAGTGCCAGCCATCTGTCCAAGTCCATGTGTTTGATAGGGCATGTCACGGTATGCCACAAGGATCTTGGGTACCATCCTGTTTAGTCCAAATCTCAAACTCTGGGTTCTACATGCAATTCTCTTTTATTTTATATTTGTCATAGGCCTGGGTGTGAGTTCAAGTCAAATATAAAACATGAAGGCATGCTGTCCTTCAAGGAATGACAATCCCTTTATTTAAAATAAAGATATGGTGCCAAGAACACAGCTAAAATTAAAAAAAAGTATATATAAAAGATAAAGAGTGCTTCTCTGAGGTTTCATGGGCCACTTTGGAGACTGAGGTGTTGGCTGTTGCTATAGCAGGGAAATTTTTGCACAAGGAGATTTAGGTAGACTCCGTACTGCACAAAATAGGATAGCCTGCATGGCGAGATGTCTTAGCAAGTCTATAACAAAAATTAGAGCTATGAAGCATGCAAACTAAAGGTTTTGCAGTTATGTAATGAATTAATTTTCAAGTAATAACTTCCACAACTCAGTTGAGTTAACCACATCATGCATAGCACCCAATGTGGATTGAAGTCTGTTTTATCAGCTTAAAAGCTGATAAAAAAATTGAAAATGAATCAGAAAGAAAAGCTTTTGTATTTCTGTTGCTTATTTTCAAAACACATCATTTTCGGAATGGGGACACTGTTGAATTAGAATGATCCCCAAACGGTGAGAAAGAATAGTATATTGAGAGCACTGCAGATCACAAGTTAGTCTCTGCTAACAAGAAGTCTCTGCTTCACACTTTCTATATGGCCTTGGGTAAGTGACTGAACATTGGATGCTAGAAGATTTTGACACATTTTCAAGAATAAATTTATCTGCATCCACTGGCCAACTTCATGGATTCACTGCTGTTTAAAAAACTCAAATAAGAATTCCTAGAATTAAATACTGGGTGTGTATAACACAATCTAGGACATTTCACAAGATTTTTAGTTGAATTTCACTTTTGAAAATGAGTATCACATTCTAGTTTTAAGAATTCAGTGAAGCTATTGTTAAATTCTCCTCAATGAGTAACTAGGCTGAAAGCTGTAAAACGACACCTTTATTTTACCCTTCATTTGTCTAATCCAGTTTTCAGTATGGGTTGGATGTAGTTATAACTTTGGCAACTGGATTGAAGTGCCCGTTATCCGTGTTTGACTCTCAGTATAGGTACTTAAGGGAAGTCTTTATCACTCTAGAGTTTTTGATATTCTAAATAGCTTCAGCTTCCAGGATGCCATTACAAGGCATGACTTCTGATTTCTCAGTTTCCAGATTGTCAAACAGCCCTCATAAATTGCGGCCAGCTTATGTGGATATGGTGACAGTCACAGCTCTGTCAGTACAAAGGACATGTAGTCACACCAATCCTACTTGGTGTTGTATATTGGTCTTACAGATATCCTGTAAGAGATTCAGCTGTTGCTCCTCCATCTCTCCAGAGTCCTCTCAAGGGACTGTTGTGCTCTCCATTGCCAACCAGCAGAAGTTCTCCAATTCTCTCATCTGTTTTCCAGATATTTAACTTCCATTGATGGAATAAAAAAGCTTGTTGTCTGCTTCCACTCAGCAGATGAAGCAATCATTTTTTTTTAATTGGGAACTTATCCTCTCCTTTGTACTTATTATTTTTCAAAAATATCTGCCATCAGCAAACTTGATCAGTTTGCTTTGTTTGGCTTCATTCTAAGTTGTTGAAAGGAACTGCATGTTTCATAAAGCTAAGAATCAGCTCCTGTGGATCCTTGTGGTCCCTAAGAAATGCACCGGCTGATTCTCATTAGTTTTGAGATATGCCATCGCTATTTTTAATACAATCTTGGTGCATCGTATTAATATCATATCACTTTAGCTCTTAATCAAAATGTCAAGCAATATTGAGTCATGACTATTACAGAAGCGACGGTTTGTTACACCATCATCCATTACCTTTATTAGAGAAACTGGGATCATTAACAGAACAAACTACTTGGAAAAGATCTAACGGATTTTCCTAAAGCATTAATCATTTTCTAATTGTTCATTAATAGACTGACTGTCATTCTCATATTTACTGATGCTGGTCAAATTGGTCTATTTTTAATTACTTTGAGCAACACTGTGAAGGCATCATTACCCATTTTCAGTCTTTAGTCCCCTTTCTGATATTGCAAGAATTATTAAAAAGTAGTATTCATTAACTAGAGAACTCCTTAGTCAACTCTTTAAAAATTTACAGGTGGACATTTAAATTATTTTTACTAGTTGCTGTTTTACATTGTATTGAGGTACAGTTGGTATTTTTAGAAAATTTCTAGAAATATAGAATTTATTTTTTATCAGAGAAGATTACTGGAAAAGTTAGCCCTCCTTTATCAGCTGAAGGAAAGACCAAGCAGTGCAGGGAGATGGGGAATGTTCATTACAGTTCATTACAATTTGTCTCTGCCACTGCTTTGCCTTCAGGAGGAGGCCTCCTTTCTCTCTTCCCTTGCTCCAGCGTAAGGTCCCTTCCACAGAAAAGAGTTCCATGAACTTCTCCGTTGTGAGTCCTTCCCACGGGCTGCAGTTCTTCACAAACTGCTCCAGTGTGGGTCTGTTCCATGGGGAACAGACCGCTGCAGTGTGGGTCACAAGTCCGGTCAGCAAACCTTCTCCAGCAAATCTGCTCACTCTCCTGTCCAGCAGAGGTTTAGGGTATTTCCCCCCTCTCCACTTACATAAGTGAACACCACTGCCTCTGATGGACTGATTGGCCAGCATCAGGTCTGTCTTGGACACCTCTATCACTGGCTCTGTGGACATGAAGGAAGCTTCTGGCAGCTTCTCTCAGAAGCCATCAGTGTGACACCTGACACTACCAAAATCTTGTCAGGCAAACTCAATACAAACACGAAGGCAATTATGAAATTGCATTACTACAAAGAACTGAGTCACGTTGAGACACAGACTGTGGTTCTCATAGCATAACTTCAGTTATGTGAAATTTGAACATGTCTTCTAAAATAGCCATTCATGCCTTGTTTATCATTACTCACAAGACATGGTTAGAGTACAATTCATCCCACAGGTGCTGAAGGGTTGAGGCTGGCTCAGCTGTCTTTTGTGGGTGCCCATCTGTCTCCAAGCAATCCAAGGAAATTAGGTTAAACTAGATGAGTAACACTTATCTAGCTAAAGACAGTTGAAATAAACTCCATCCAACATGGCTGATCCAAGGAAACCTGCAATACAAAACAAATCTTTTAACATTCCTCACATCCTGTAGAAAAATATAATCATTACCCAATTCTTTTCAATTAAGATCAGAGTTTACTGTAGTAGAACATAAGCGTCAGTTTAAATGTAACCTGCATTCCACATTTAGTTTTTTTTTTAATTGGCTTTTCATAGAAAACAACCCTTAGAGAAATGCCAATTATTGTACAGTGCTTCTCTCTAATAAGAAGATATCATCCCTCCTAGATAATGGGGATATATTTATAATCATTGTATGGCTATTTGATTGTATGACTGTGTGTCAGGGTTTTTATTAAAAGGAAGGTAGTATTCATTTGAAATTATTAACTGAACACATTAGTTTACATTTAAGTCTGTATGTGTTTAGTCAGAGATTGTCCCTCAGGAAAAAGGTGCCCATCCTTCAAAAGTAGAGTCTTGAGTCTGTTTCTCCTTATTCTATGAAAGTGCAGTCGTGCTTCCCAAAAGGAAACTAGTTCCCTTGCTTTTTAAATTCCTCTCTCTCATCAAACCAAGAACACTGTCTAGCACTCTGAAACAGGAGAAGACAGTGAGACTGAGCCTAATTCACTCCCAGTGAAGAGGAGAAGGGAACTGACATGCTTGATTAATCATTGCAATCTCCCTGCTGCTATCAACACAATACAGCACCTGTGGCAAGAAGCCGAGTACTCCTTTATGCTTCTCACTTGATGCACACACTCATTGCATTAACACATTCAGAATGTGGTCTTTCATGAGTAAGGAGTTATGTTCAGTAATGAGGCATGTCCAGTAATGAGGAGTGGATTTTTCCTTAGAAAAATGTTATCTGTTTAAAAAAAAAAAGGCGAAAAACAGGCTTTCTGGCAGAGAAGAAATTGCAGATCTTTAAATACTCTAGTGCTATTAAAAATCTTAGACCTTAGCAAATGATTGACAATATTTCAACAACAGGGAAACGGTGACTGGGAACTTGTCTGTGGAAACAGATGGTGCTTGACACTTCTCTGGAAGAACCTGTCAACCCCTTCAGAACACCAGGTCATCTAGACCGAAGTATAAAAAGAGAATATTCTTGTCCTAAAATGCTTACTATGTAACTTTAAAGAAGCATTCGTATATTAATTGCCATGGGAAGACTCCAGCCTACAGAAGGTGTAAGTGGTGCAGCAGTCTGGAGAGAGCCTTGTTCTGGGCTCAGCTGGCACTTTGCTGGATGCAGAGGATTGATGTGTTTGTATAAAGGAAGCTGCACACACATGCAGCTACACCTGCACAGACGGGTGCTTATTTCCTTTGCCTGTGGGTGACAGACATGGGCGTGTGCATATTTGTGTGCATGTATGCACAGGGGAACACACAAACACAGGTACTTTGGCAAAGAAGGTAAGGACTAGCCTGACTTGTCCTACAGGCTTTTGGTGCTGGTTTGGATGTCCTCTTTGATTTAAGACACCTTGAAGATGACAGGTATTTACAGGCAGCTTACAACTTTCTCCATCTTCAGGTGGAAGTTGTCAGGCTCCCCCCTCAGTGCCTAAATGACAGTGGACACATGGGTTTGTGTGGCTGAATCCCACCCCACGTACTGTAGTGTGGAATGTAAACTGTTACCTTCTGCTTTATGTATTCACCTTGTGATATATGTCATGATGAATAAAAATCAGAAAATTGAGGGTTTTATCTGTTCTTCAGTACTTATCAGTTTTATTTTATTGCTGAGATGGGTTTCTCTCTCATTAATTTCATCTGGTCAAAGTTTCAGTTTTCTGTCTTCCATAATGAGTCACCCTGTTTCCACTGTGGCTTGCTCACTCGCTGAAGTGTGGGAAGAGATGTGCTACATGAAATAAATTCAGCTGGCTTCATACACCAGCTTTGATGTTCAAGACTGTGAATTAGAGAACCTGAAGTTTATTTTTGCTTTTGCTTTGCACTTTTACAAAGGGACTTGTATGACTGAAATGACTGACTTGGAATGACTGACAATGGGAAGTGACTAACAAGTTCTTAATTAAAAACCACTATAAAACTAGACCTGAGGCCCCTAAGAGAAAAAAACCTGCTTAATATATATAGAAAGTGTATACACCTAACTAAAGAAACCCAGAAACTAACTGCCCAGTGACTGATTTTCTCCAACAATTCACTCTAAAGTATCCTTGTAAGCACGTTTATGCTTTGAAAACAAGCTATTTTTATATTGCGGTCCATGTTATCACTTTGAATTGCAGAGGCGAGTATGTGTTGTGTCCCTATCTGCAACCCTTTTTTCTATTTTTCTTTTCTTTTGTTTTCATTTTTTTTTCCTCTATAATGGCATTGTTGACAAACTTGTCATGGGATTTTTTATAGGATCATATTGTTAGTCTACATTTCTAGGAGTGACTCTCTGTTTTGGAAGTATCCCTCCCAGTCTACAGCTAAGCAATGAAAGAGTAGAGCACGGGAATGTTCCTGGAGTTCAGGGAAAAGCTTGATCCATTTTGTGGCTTAAAATTTGGGATGAGAACCAGGCATGTACTGTATGTTTCTTATGTCTTGCTTTCTGTAAGTTCTCAATTCTGACCATATTATTTGAAATTTCATCTGACCCACTTCAACAGTGGATCTAAGTTTTGTCTTGATCGTATCTTGAGAAAAGCATTTCTACATTTGTCCCTGTCAGAATTCAATACTCTCTGACCAGGAGGAGGGTTCAGTGTTTATTATCAAATCTACTAATTTGGTGTATTTGTGATTTTGATTTAACAGAATGCTGCAGCAATGTACTGAAATCATAATAGAAAAATAATATAGCACTTGCATACTGGTTGAATCACAGAACAAACATGTTTCTCATTACCAGGCTCTGTGTGCTCACTGTCAGGATGCTGACCATCCCCAGTCCTTAGGAAAGCATGCATGGATTAAAGCCAGATCAAGCTGTCTTCCAATTTTGTTCTAATAATTGATCAGATTTTATAGTTTATGTTGGGCTGAAGCATGTACATGTCCTCCCAGCCCTGGCACACTTGTCTGGGTAGCTCAGGAAGACATAATTGTGTGTTAATTATCTCAGGGAACCTGATGATCCAACAGTGCAGCTGTCTTATCTAGGAACATTACCCTTCATTCTCCCTGGTGTTGAGATAAGCTTAGCTTTCTTTGTGATACATTTTTCCTGAGCTCATTGGGGTTTTTGCCTCATATCTGAACATTCTTCCACTGTGGAGGTGTGCTGGTCAATCACAGCCTCGCAACAGCTGCTTTCTCCCATGTATAAATTTGCAATACATTTTCCCAAAAAATGCATTTCATGCAGTAGAAATATTACACCTCAGGTTTTTCTTCTGAAATGACACCATGCAAACTGCAGAACACATCGGCTACTTTTACCTGCTGACCCCTTTTAATTATGACTATCGCAAGTTGTTAGTCACAGTTCCCATTCCGCAAAATCTTCTGAAAAGTTATTTTTAAAATCTTTTAAGGATTATATTCTGATTTAAAACAGGAAAATATAATTACTGTGAAAAAGTAGATACCTAAGAACCCATCATTAGCACTGAAGGAAGACAGGGAGTCAACACAAATAGCTGGCTTGGAAATCTCCTGCTGGAACCGATGCTTTTCTACAGCTGAGTCATATAGTACAGAAATTCATGTAGAGAGGTCATTGCTCACGTGAATCAAATGACTAACAGTATGAAAAATACAACTCCTCTCTTTCAAAAAAAATTCAGAATAGAATTTTTAGTCTATTTTTTTAAGCAGTGGGTGCAGAGTATACAGAAAGTGTTATTTTTTTAGTCCTTTTTTCCCTAAAAATTCCTTTACAAAGAAAACATGCAGTATGATGTTTTACATTTTACATTTTTACATTGTTCTAAATTGGCCACTTCTACCTTTTTTTTTTTTTTTAGTTAGTCACATAAAAATGTATCAGTTATGAAATAATTTACAAATTTATTTCAGTGATCACTAGATTTATCCAAAGTATATGTCCAGGTTTGCCTTTATGTAAAGGTATGTGTATGGAGCAACATCTCTGCAGTTTCTGAGTAAGGCATGGACATACGAAAGATGAAGTACAGAGAATGAAGGGACTCACCCAGATACAGCCACAGGTTATGTCCACAGGAGTAAATTAAATATGCTTGAGAATATTTCAATGCAAACCAGTAATTATTAAAGTTGATTCAGTCACAGCTGGACAGTAGAGTTAGATGAATAAGAGTTTTCTGTAGATATTGGGTCTTATTCTGGAACTGTACATCATATTGCTGAGCCTCTCTTTTGACTCTAGGTCTAAACTCCTTGGCTGTCCACCTTCTCCAACTCTTGGAATGCCTTTACAAAAGTCCCTCCATGGAAGAATAAGGTGGTATCCTGCAAGTATCTATCCTTCCTAATCTCTTTCCAAACACTTCTACAGGCAGTTTTCAGGCAGTTCAGGGGAAATTAAGGATCATTTTATAGGATCTCAGTCTGAACCATTAAATCATCTTCCACCTGCTCACTCTCTGCTGAGTGACTGCTAATGGTGTGATGCTTATTTTGGTTCTGAGTCATTATTGGTGAATCTCTAAAAGCCGTGAAACTGACCTTCTGTTGCCACCAGAAAGGCAAGAAGAATTGGTCTGATAACAGCAATGAAGAGCATTTTGTGAAGACTTTCCTTTTCTTAGCTGGAGAAATGGGGTTATTCACCACGCTGGTTTAATTTATTCAAAATTCGTGTTTCTATATTCATTTTCTTAATTTGCAGTCCAAAAGGGAGGCAGTGTGATGCTTGTATGCGAGAAATGACAATGATTGATACGTCTTGGAGAGAGCTGTAATTTTTCAGTGATTCTCTGGTCTTTCCTTAATTTCCATAATTTACAAAACTCTAAGGAAAATCAGGTTTATTCTAGTTGGATGGTCTTATTATGGTTTATTTTCTCCTTTTAGGTTAGGGAAAATTTTGACCTACTTCTTTGATTAGAAACCTAAGTTCTTTGCTTCTCTTTAATTTTGGATAACTAGAGAATCCCCTAGATTTATTTTTCAATAAGCTAAATTAGGGAGGGGTAGACTCTTCTATGTATCTGATGTGCTGATGACATAGAGATGTCTTCAGATAGTACTTTATAGTCTTATTATATGTAACATGCCAACTGGGACTGTTAGGCTTCAGAGAAACACCTATAATTCCTGTATCATACTGTGACTGTGATATGCAATAGTGTGTGAAAACAATGATCTATTTTTCCTATTTTAGTTGCAGAGATCTATATATGGGCCAATCCTCTCATCAAAATCCCATACTTGAGAAAAATGGGCACTTCCCAGAAGTGATTCACCCGACCTATTTCAAATGACTGCTTTAGGAAAAGGTTAATAATGCCCTGCTAGGACTTAATGCTCTCTACTGCCAACATGACTGTGTTACTACAGAGACAGGCCCCTGCATGGTAAGCATCAGCATCATATCAGACTCCTACTTCAGATTATTCCTTATCTGGAACTGTAGTATCCATAAGTGTTGTACAAGCCTGGGGTACCCTTTGTCTCCAAAGTGGTGCTGGGCTTGGGGCTTCGTGCTGTGGCTGTGCCAGCAAAGAAGATCAAGAATATAAGCAACTGAAAATAGTCCCAATCCCCAGATTGCGTGGGGGCCTAGTGAGTGCCTTGTGCCTATTTTGCAGTCTTTTGTCTCTTTGCTGCTACAGGCTCTCTTAAATACACTCTAAACTTGAATGTTTCTTAACTCCATACTCTCAATTTCAAAGGGTCTAATTCATGAACCTTGTGAGCTTTTGTGCAAAAGAAGTGAGTCTACAAAGTGGGAATACATGTTCTGCAAGACAGATAAAAGCTATAATTGTAATTTTTCAATTCAGCCGACATAAACTATACCTCAAAGACAGGCTAGCACAAGGTGCAGATTTGTTGCATTAAGCAACACTTTATTTACAGATTTTTCTGACCAATAAGGTCAGAAAAGGACTTTGTTTTTGTGGACAATTTGCCACATTCTTGTATGCTGTGTACTGAGGGCTACATTATTTTGCCTTAGCTACGTGTATAACTACATAATTAACTCCGTCATTATCTAGACTGTTTTTTAATCCAGATTTTTTTAAGGATATACTCAAGACAGCATAAATGTGAAGTACAATAAAACAGAATTCCCTCTTTCTCTCAACTGCCCCAAGAATTGTAAGTTCTTTGCTATGAAAAGCTATAGCTCAGGGGTTTAATACTTAAAGCTGACTTCATCATGTTGGGACTTTCTAAATATGGATTTGATGAAGAAAATAAAACACTGATTATCTTTTTTAGAACTAAAAGAAGACAGAACAAAATCAAATGTCTCATTCAATGAACAGACACATGAAAATGCTGGGTTAACAGTTGGACTTGATGATGTTAAAGGTGTTTTCCAACATAAAGGATTCTATGATGCCATTATATATACTGTTCAGCACATCATCTTCCTTTTCATTGCTTTTCTTTTTCCTTCTTTTTTTAATGAGCATTTCTGTTTGAAACCTTCTGTATTCCACAGGCTTCTAATTATTCTCACAATTTCAGCAAAATTAATTTCCATCAAATGTAGAAAGATTAAACAGTTTATCAGAGAAGATCCTTTGGACCCTGGTATTTTTCTTAGTATCCAAATTACTTGAGTTTATGCAATATATTTTTATTCTGAGGAAAAAGTATGACATTTTTTGTGTTGAAAATAACATTAGGAGAGGCCAGAGTCATGGGAGAGGGCCATACCATTAACTTATACTCTTCTGGTGAATGTGATCATCCTTAGAAAATTAGAGAAAGATAGAAGTGAACATGGCTCATGAGCCAAAACAAAAACTTATAAATAAATTTCAACATCATCTTTCTTAATATGATGGATTAGTTAAAAAGGAATAAAAAGCATCCTGACACCTCAAATACATAATGGAAGAAATCTTTTCCTCTCCAGTACTACATGCAAATGTATACTTGGAAATTTCATATTCTTTGTGTAAGAACCATTTAAGTTTCCACATGTATTTAAACAGTGAAGATGACTGGATGATGGACAGAAACATCTTTCTTTTGTACATCAGGCTGCCTTGTAAGCACTGATATCATGTGGGTGTTGAAATTTAATTAAAATGCCTATTAAGAATATATCTCTAGAAATATCTTGTCTTCAGTGGGTAGATATTAAATTTATTTTTAAAATGTTGGTTTAAATGTGCAAAGTAGAGCTGTCTTCTTCAGAAAGATGAATATGAATGAAATCCTCTCCTTTTGTTTTCTAGTGAAAACACTGCTGATAATGCTTTTAACTCAGATTTTTTCATTAGCCTATTGCCATCGGCAGAAATTTCACAGCAACTTCTGAGTCACCAAGTTCAGCCCTGTGTGATAGACAAACTGAACAAACTACTATAAATGCAGGATATTCTGTTTAAAACAAGCTGCATTAAGTGCTTTGCATTACACTTGAAGAAAAGAAGGTTTAGAGCCTCACGTTTGGACAACTAAACGTCTCCTTTTTCTAAATTCATGTGTAAACTTACCATTAAGTCCCCAGATACGTTGCACATTTTAAAGCTATTCCTTACCTTGGATTACCTTGCCCCTGGATGTGCAGCAAGCACTGATGTGACTGAATTGCACTTACGTGGCAAGGTTCTGGTGGGTGGTGCTGCAGGGGTGGCTGCTGTGAGAAGACACCAGAGGCTCCAAGATGGACCCTACTGCTGGCCAGGGCTGAGTCTGTCAGTGATGTTGGCAGAACCTTGTATGTGATAAGGTATTTAAGAAGGGATGAAAAATTCTGGAAGAGAGGAGTTAGAACATGTGAAAAAAAAGAAAACAACTCCACAGAAGGAGGAGGAGGAGATGCATCAGGCGCCAGAGCAGACACTCTCCTGCAGACTGTGGTGAAGACCATGGTGAGGCAGCTGCGCCACTGCAGTCCATGGAAAATCTCTTACCGGTGCAGGTGGAGCTTGTAAACTGGAGCTTGTGAGAGCCTTCACTAGAGAAGGCTCCTGGCAGGACCTGCTGACCAATGGAGAGGGGAGTCCATGCTGGAGCAGCTGTTCCTGAAGCACTGCACCCTGTGGAAGGGACCCCTGACGGAGCNTGGAAGGGACCCATGCTGGAGCAGTTCATTAAGAACTGCATCCCATGGGAAGGACTAACACTGGAGTAGTTCATAGGATTGTGTCCCATGAAATCAGGGGAAGAGTGGGAGGAGGAAGAAGCAGCAGACACAAAGTATTACAAACTGGCCACAATCCCCATTCTCTGGCCCCCTGCACTTCTCACATGGAGAAGGTAGAGAATTGGGAATGAGGTTAAACACGGGACAAAGCAAGTGGAAGACAGAAGATATTTTACAATTGTTCTTGTTTCTCATTATCCTGTTCTGTTTGACTGGCGATCAGCTAAACTAATTTCTCCAAGCTGAGTCTGTTTTGCCCATGATGGTAATTGCTGGGTGACCTCCCTGTCCCTATCATGACCCATGAGTTTTTGCGCCTTATTTTCTCCCTCATCCTGTTGATGGAAGGGGAGTGACAGAGCAGCTTGATGAGCTGTTGCCAAGGTCAACCCACCACAGTTCTTTGTGTTGCACAATAGGGAATGCTTTGGAATTGAATGTAAGACTAGTAATTGGGAAAGGTAACAGACAAAACATGGACTGAACAATACTAGATGGCAAAATCATTGCAGGGAATTTTATTCACAGCTGTGGTGAAGGGATTAGGGGTGGAGTGTGTGTAAATTGTCTGTATTTGTCGGTGTTGGAATGACGCTTTAAATTTTTTTTATTGTGTCTGTCAGAAACTGAGGTCTTTAAAGAATGTATGATTGCATCTAAATTTAATTGTTAGCAGTAGACAGCCAGTAGGCAACAAGTACTGAAATACCTTTGCCAGTCCATGAAGAAAGTTAAGCACTTCCAAAGTGCCCTCCTGTTTTAGGCCTTTTTTAGGCACCTAGCCTAGTGTTATTTTCTTTGCAGGCCTGTCGTTCCTATCCTTTTAGGCTTTTATTTACCTTTATGGCTCTTTTTGAGATACTGCCTTCTGCAGGATCTGCTCTGCAATATATATATGTACATCTTTCCTTTACGTTCTCAGGAGTCACTTTCAGCTGGAAGAAGCATTATAGAAGCTATATTGTTGTATGCAAGTTATCTCTTTGTTATAAATAAGAACTTGATTTTATACCTTAAAAAAATAATTTCTCAGTCCACAGGTAACCATAGTGCTGATCTTTATTATTGAAAATGTATGTTTCTTTTTCTTGAGCCAGTTTTGTGGTCTTGACCGTGGAAAGAGGTTTTGTTTTTTTTTTACTAAATCTAATTTACTTAAATATCAGAAGTTAATTCTATCAGCTTCGGAACAGCTGTAATTAATGATCACTTCAAAATGTAGCTCAAAGTGTAGGCTCAAAATGTAATTTAAAATGTAGTGTCTTCTGCTTTGAAAAATCTCTTTCTTTCCTAAGGTCTTCCTGCATCCTGGGGTTTTTTTGATCTCTATCGTGAATGGCTGTAGATTTATCAGCACCACAGTTTGTTTAACATTGTAAGTATTTTTTCTTCAGCAAAAGCTGAAAGCTCACACTCCTAACTACACTTGAAAGTAGATTTTTTATTTCTCCAGCACATCATTTTTCATCCCATAGATCAATGTTTAATTGAAGAGATGATTGGAAAACAGAGCACATTAAGAAAATTTAACCTCTGGGTCTGAATACATTAAAGTTCAAGACAAGTTCTCTGCAACAGTGCATACATACTGCAGAACGATAAAAGATTTGAAAAGCCCACAAAGCATTTTCCCATGACCAAGTTAAAAGCTGGTATGTGGTTTTGGACTTGCTAAAAAAAAAAAAAAATGCTAAAGTTACAGATGTTGATTGGAATTTTGGCCACACCAAAAGTCCTGCTGGAACCATTTTTTCACAGGTGCCTTTAGTGGGGCCCTTTTTTTTTTATTTTCCTCATTGGCAATAGCTGTCTATAATTTTTTTTTTTTTTTTATGTCTCACAGACATTTTGTTTTTATCATTTTGAGTTTTGTTGGGACTCTCAGCTTGTCCCAACACTCCCACTGCACCTGCACTGCTAGTACTTTATTGTCATGCAGAATTCCAGCCAAATTACTGGAGTCCTGCATTGAAGCAAAGATCCATTCTTATGAAGCCCTCTCAGCTCTCTCAGACAATACCTGGGGATAGCCAGGAATTAGAGCAGTGGAGGAACAGCTTTTAAGGGGCAGTTAACTATTTTTTTTTTAGTACTGGAATCTGTTTTGACTATGTTTAATTTTTTGTGTACACAAATCCTTAATAACTCATGGCATGGTCTCCGCTTGTGAATTACCTAAAAGTTAAGTGCTGCCTTGGAATCAGTAATCCAGGGGCTTCAGGAGTGGCGTGACACAAATGTCATGCTTGCATCAGCACTGACCAAGGGTGTGGATGGAATTTGTGCTAATTGGGTGCTGCCGTCTTGTCTTGGCTGCTTGCTCTCTGCAGTGTATTACTACTGATAGCTGCAGGTGACTTATCTTACAGAAACACTCGTATCACAGCACTCAAGAAAGACAGGACAGAAATAGTTCAGTGTTTCCAGCCCAGCAAGCTCCTTAGGCACTAAGATAAGCAAAAAGGAGGTGATGTCTTCCTATTGCATCAGCAGCAGCTACAATACAGAAAACCTTCTTTTGCATTTTTCTCACAAAGGTGTGAACCCAGTAACGTGAAGAAAACCTTTCACATTAAAGTACCTGAAGTAAAATCTGCATATCTATCCATGCTCCTGATCATGTCCATCATCCCTCCTTTCTACTCAGTGTGTCTCCTAACATCATCAGCTACCATTTCATCACCTCCTGCCATCACTCATTCCTGATCCCTTTTCTTGCTCTCCTGGGAAGAGAACGTCCCAAAAGCCATTCTCTGCCTTGATTTCCCTGTAACATGGTGTGGTAACTTCACCAGAAAGCAAAATATGGACTGTTCCAACTGGCCTGTAAAGATTCTCTTAGATGATGAAAAAGTGCATCGGGAAACTACAAAAATCTTTATGAGGTTATGACATATATGTTAAATGAGGTGAATAGGAATGTGAGAAGAGCCCCAAAGGAAAAGCAGTGCTATAACTGACTGTGCTGTATTTGCATAAGTGTTGTAGTCACTGTGAGTGCAGAAATGCTTTCCTTCTTGATATATCTAGAGAAATGGCATTGTGATGATGAAAATCTAAAATAAGATAAATAGAGATGTTTTATATCAACTTCTATTTCAGTGGTAATACTAGCCTTGCTATTACTAGAATTTTCAGCTGAAAACTAAGGACACTGATTTTGCAGCATAGCATATTTTAGTGGATATTCTGCATTAGAAATAGAAAGGAAAATCTATAAAAACGTATTTTCAACATCTAGTTGCACCAATTAGGAACAGTATTTAGTTCTGTAACTACGGTTTTACAGGTGAGATTATCTGCTTCTTTGTATTCATTTCCAACATAAATGCTGACAGACTGTAAAAGCAGGTGCCTGTCATTTCTCTGACTAGTTTATTGTTCATGGAAAGTTTCTTCCCAAGTTTTGTGTAAAGATGAAGTGACACTAAAAGAAGAAAAACAAGTTTCAGAAATTATTTTAAACACAGGATTCAAAATAAAACTACTCAACTAAATCTTACATTTTCATTGAGGTCATTGTGTGAAATCTTGTTTTATTCATAATAAGAAAAAAAAATTAGGATTTTATCATCTTACTTTTATCCTTTGACTTTAAAAAGTACTGTGGTTCTACATGTTGGATTTTTTAAGTACCTAAAGCAACTCATTCATTTTTGGTTTTCACAATCCTGAACGCACAAATGCATTCAGAAAGCTTTTAAAAAGAAGAAAAGCTGAAAAAGAAATGAAGCTTTGCCCTATTGCTTAACTTGCGTTTCTTTTTTCAGTAAGTGTATGCAATTATTTTTCACCATTCTTGCCTTTTTAAAAAATAATTTGGTTCCAAAATTTTTAGAGTTGCTAAATGATAAGCGCGGCGACAAGAAATTTTGATTGCACGTTCTTAACTGAGGTAGATCTAATGAGAAGAAAAGGTAGGTGGCATGTAAGGTGTCTGGTTTGAGAGGAGACTACAGAGCAGGACACGATCCATGAGTTTAGGAGAAGAGTAAAAAGGTTCAGAGTGCTTCATGAGAGGATGGAGGAAAACCCCGGGATTCTGTCTCACTACTGTATTTCTGGTTTGTCCACTGTATACCACATGCCCATCTTCTATTTCCATTCTTGTAAGGTGTTGGTGATAAGGCTTTGGTAGCAGATGGGGAAAATGCATGTGCAAGGAGTGGCCAGGGACTGCCACTTGATGGATATGGCTGAGTGCAGATGTCTCCTAAAAAGACCCACTTCAGGACAGAGCTGAACCTGTCAGCCAGGCTGGTGGTGTCTCTGGAAAATCATATTTTAGAAAGGGCAAAATGCTAGACAGCACTTATTTTGTAACAATGCATCTGTTTCCTTTTATCTCATAGATTGTCCTACCTAACAGATTACTGATGCTGATATTGCAATGCAAATCTTTTTAAGAGACTATAAAACATACCAAAAAAGAAAAAAAAAGCATTGCATTATATCCTAGGAGTGCTTTGGGAAGTAGTAGTATGAACTAGGCACAGAGATGTCTTCTTTGCATTCCTCCCTTCCTTCAGAGACAGTAGCAGTTCCTCATTTAAAATTGGTCCTGGCAGAACACTGTATTCATGGACGTGGAGAAAGGCCAGACTAAAACACACCGTCGTTACAGAGGCTACCACTGTCCCAGAGATGGAAAAGGCTTTGAGGTAAACTGAGATGTGGAAAGTGAAAGCTTGTTCTCTTTGGCTTCTGTGACTACAGCTCTCTTGGCATATATGATGTCGCTGGGGTCTGTACTCTCTGTTCCAGTGCAGTTCAGTGGTATCCTATGCTGCACACCTGAATGTGAGAGTATTTCTTCCACAGAACACCACACATTTCATGGGTTTCATTTGTATCACATTTGCAAGTGGTGCCGTGAGACTCAGATCCAAAGAAGCCCATGAATCCAAACTGTTATGCAGAGATGAGCTTTTCTGCCTGTGTAACCCCTGATGCCAGGCTTGCACAACCGTTCCACAATGGGACACCAGCAGAAACTCCTTTTTTTTGCCAGCCTGTTCCCACAAAATGTATTCTTGAGAACATATTCTGTTGTACTTGGTTGAAACATATTTCTCATTAATTTAAATTTAGATAGCCTTTGATTATAAAGGATCTGGTTTCTGGAATAAAGAAGAATGGGAAACTTAGAATCACAGAACCTGCATCACAGAGGAAAAACAGCTAGGTATTTAGCCACTGGACCTAACAGAGCTGGGACTCTGGCAGGTTTGTAACTTTAAGTTCAAATACCTCATATCTGCTAAGGTGTGAACTAGATCAAAGCCTTTCCTGCATCTGTAGTCATCATGACTTTTCGGTTTCAAGAATAACGTTGGGTTTTTCACCCTGCTGCTCTTGCAGTACCACAGATAATATATAAGGGAAAAAATAAACTCTTCCTTCTGGTTCTGAGTCTTCCAAATTTAAGATTTTTAATTTATTTCGTAACTTTATGTCACTTGCCAATCATCCATCACCTGCCTTCTAATCCAAACTGTGGATGATAAACAGGCAGAATTCTCACATTGTGACAGGAATGGATTTTGATTCTCCTCTGTCAGCCAAGCTTCTCATATCAAGTATAACATTTTTCATTGCTGAAACTGAGAACACTTCAAAAAGATGGATGATGCAAGAAGTTCATGAAAAGCTGCTGGACAAGTTCCTGAAATTATAGGTAACAGTCTAGAAGAATTTCATACAGGTATCAATAAAATTATTATGAGTGCTATGAGTTCTTCACTATAGTGCAGAAACTTCCAGTACAATGGTTTTGACTCTGTGTGCATTCCCATGTTTGTGAAAATGAGGTGAGAAGGGAGGGCTTAAGTCAGATGACATGAAGAATGAACATATCTGTAACTGCAGAGAGACTGTCACAGAGCATTTGGCTTATGTGGGGGATTGCAGAGGTGGCCCCCATGAGAACAGTCCAGAGCCCCTGTCAGTCCCAACCAGTGACCCCATCTGACCCACCACAGGATACGGCTGAGCTGGTCAGGGAGGTTGGTGGCACTGCTGCAAGAACATATTTAAGGAAAGGTAAAATCCCTGCACAGCAGCTGTGAGAGAGGAGTGAGAAAAATATAAGAGAAAGAACCCTGCAGATGCTAAGGTCAGAGAAGGAAGAGGAGGAGGTGTTCCAGGCACCAGAGCAGAGATTACCCCACAGACTTTGGAGGAAAATGTTGGAGGAGGTGTCCACACTCCAGTCCATGGAGAACCACATGCTGCAGCAGGTAGACATGCCCTGAAAAATGGTGCATCTCATGAAGAGAGCATGCAGGAACATGGAGAGGAGCCCACAAAGAAATAGGTTTTTTGTCATAATTGGTGGCCCATGGGGAACCCACACTGGAGCAATGTGTGAAGGACTGTCTCCAGTGGGAAGGACCTCACACTGGAGCAGAGGAAAAATATGAGAAGAAAAGAACCGCAGAGAGATGCTGGGACTACAACCCCCCTTCCTGACCCCACTGTGCCACTCTGCACAGTGTGTGGAAGAGATAAGGAACAAAGGAGTGAAGTTGAGCCTGGGAAAAAATGGGGGTTAGGGGGAAGATTTTTGAGTTTTGTATTTACTTTTCACTATCCTACGCTGTTTCTAATCGGCAATAAATTAAATTAATCTTCCCCAAGTGGAGGTTGTTTCTCCCATGCTGGTAATATTAAGTGATCTCTGTCTTTATCTCAGCCCACGAGATTTTCTTATCTTATTTTCTCCCCTCTATCCTGTTGAGCAGGGAGAAGGATATAGTAACTGGATGGGTGTCTGGCAGCAAGTCAAGGCCAAGTCCAGTACACAGAGACAATCACGAGTTAGTGAAATAAATAAGTTTTGATCACTTCCTCCTCCTCAGGAAACATTCCCATAATTTGGTTGCTGTCATCTTATTGTTCAGACCTGTGCATCTACAGGGACAGAGTGCAGCACATTTAAGGAATGCTGAGCCTTTCCAAAAAGAGAGAAAGTTTCCCAATACTGTGATACTTTGAAAACAGGTGTCTTAACTGTGACCGCTGTCAAGGATACTTGGGTTACTACTTAAGGACCACTTATAGTGGTACAGAAAATAGAGTAGCTGTATAGTCATTATATCTGAATTGGTGGTTATATGCCAGTGGGAGGGAAGTCAAATCCTCCGAGTAAAACCAGCTGGGTGCAGTTTTGAAATGTGCTCTCAAACAGAAGTGCTGACATAAGGCAAATTTCACAAGTAGAACTAACTGTAGGACTAACTCTCACTCATGGTGGATGTAATCTCAAAGCAAAAAAAATTAAAGAAATAGATATAAATGGAGATACAAATCAAGACAAAAAATTATCTTTTATTCTATAGGTCTTATCATTATGCTCCCTGAAGAGATGTGAGAAATCTTATATCTTACATGTGCAAACCCTGATATAGTTTCAGGAATCTTGACAGGAAGATATGTCTGCACTTTTCTAAACATAACCAAAGCTGCTGGTATTCTTAGCTTTTTCCTTCTTATCACCTAATTCCCAGCTGGTTTTGTCTTCTGTCTGCTCTGACTGCTGCAATCCTTACAGTTTTAGCACAAGAAGAGTCATACTTCCCTCTGCTTCATAAGGGTGGACAAAAGCCTGTCAACAGCCCATAAAAACTAAATAAAAATGAATCAAACTTTTAAACTAACATTTCCACAGATTTTGTACACATTTAAGTGTTTCCAAATGAAAAAGTATTTGAGGATGAAAAAAATCCGACTGAAATATGCCTCACTTAGGTTTTTATTTCTGTTGGTTTGCAGTGAAAATGAGTCCTTGCAGGAGGAAGGACATAATTATTTTTATTCAAGTTTCTGCAAGTATCCCCAGGTTTTTCTCTGCAAAGTTGCTTCTCGTCAGATGGACCCCAGTCTGCTTTGTTGCATGCAGTTATTCTAAAAGATACTTAAGTAACAAAGCTCTGTTTCTTTTTTATTATGAGGTTGATCAAACGCTGGCACAAGTTGCCCAGAGATGTTCTGGAGTCTCCCTCCTCGGAGATATTTAGAAATCATCTAGACACCGTCCTGGCCCAAGTGGCCCTGTTTGAGCAGGTGGGTAGGACCAGATGACCTCCAGAGACCCCTTCCAACCTCATCCATTCCGAGATTCTGTGAACTGCTCAGAGCTTGAGAGATTTGATCTGCTGGATAGGATCTATTTCTGTATCAGTGGAATGTGATTACTGAAAAAATATGTAAGTAACCTCATATTTTTGTGGCAAGATTATTCTTTGTTAAGAGAAGAGTCTTGATCGTTGTGCTCCTCTCTGTAGCTTTCACTCTGCTAATGTTGTTTCATCTACACTTTAAGGACATTTTTCAAGATTAATAAATTGATTTTTGTGTAAAAGCAGCTCCACATTTACCAGTGCTTCAATGCAAATACTCTTTAGGTCCCAGAAAATTGGAAATCATGTGAAGGAAAGCATCATTAGCTAGCAAAACGTTTTTCTCATTTTTGTTTCCATTTCAACCACAGTAACATCTCTTTCTTTCCCAGTCAGAACTGTAGATTGGCTTTGTTAGAGAAAAACCCTTCCCCATTGCCATTACAGGATCTGTTTTTACTGCTTGATAATCATGTTCTAACATAAACTGTGCATAATTAATCATAATTTTAGATAGCTATCATTTACCTCTAAGCAGGGGAGTTCTGAAAGACCTGTTTTAACCTTCCCGAGTTATAATTTTGAAGCAACACGTCCCAGTTTTTTAGTGGTAATGAAGTTTTTTTTGGATGTGTGCATGAAAACTGAAAATCAGTTTTTGTAGATGAGTAGAATGACCGTTTCTGTTAATTCATGAAAACAAGAAATTTTAGGATAAACCACTAAAGAAAAACGGGGAAATTTATCCATGTGTTAGAAATCATTGTACCATTGCAAAAAGAGCATTTAATTTTCATTGTTTATAAATTCCTACCAGATTCCAAGCCTATGAATTCACCACTGTGGGAAACTGCATTTTTGGGACCTCTCAGGTCACCAGGGGTTAGAAAGAGCAGCATTGCTATGATTTCACAGTGTTGATCAATTAGAAATCAATGACTAACTGAATAAAAGTTTCCCCCATCAGACTTAGACTGAGTCAGCGTAGTTGACTGAGTGATTTTTGAAGGCAGAGATGACAACAGCTTTCCCAGGAGTCTTCCTGGCCTTTATGGTAGTTGTATGGCCCCTAAACCTGGCTGACCAGTGCTTGTTATGCAGCCTCTTCTCCACAGGCTTGCTCTCAGTACACTGGTCATATGTGATATCTTTTTCTGGAAAGCATCCTTCAGCAGGACAAGAGGGTTGTTTTTGCAGACGGCATGGCATTTAACACTGAAGTCAGTGGGGGAGGTTTGAATTAGTGGAAAACAGCAACAAGAAATATTTAAGCAGATCTGTGTGTCTTTGTCATTACACTTTGCCTTATTCTGGTATTTAACCTTTGGTCACTCTGATGAGTCTTACTTGGTCTCTGTATCCATCATACTGTCAGACAGGGAACACCACCAGCAGCATAATGATGTTCCTGGTGCCTTCCCAATCTGAGTATTCCCTGTCTTTACATTGTGTTAGTCACATGAGTCATTAAATAGTGTTGCACATCTCGCTCTATGGACTGATAGCTACATTTGATTTAAAGGGAAGTAGGAATGCAAATACAAGGGAAAAATACAGGTATCTCAGCTCTTGTTTGAACTGCATCTAGCCCTTTCTCTCCTAAAGGTAACATCTCACTGCAATGCAGTGTGGGTCAGGATTCTCTACTTGAAAATGTCCAGAGAAGCTGGGCTTTGCTTTTGACAAACCTTTTTTTTCTTTCTCCTTGGAAATTTTGGATTCATTTCTGTGACAGGTTTTTACTGGATTGTTACAGTTCCTCCTGATAGCTTACAATTAGGACTTTATTGTTTAGGGTGCTGTAACAGAAAAGGTAGTCAGATCCTGCCCTGTGATTAGTTTGTGTGTGCAGGCTGTGGAACAGCAAGACTTCTGCTGGGCAGGCAGAGAGATGCTGAACATGTGGATTAACTTAATTATTTTCATAATGATGTGGTCAGTATTTTGGTATCTGGAAATGTACTAAAGAATAACAACATTCTACTACATTTTTAATAACAAAGTGAAAAGTTGGGCTTTCAGTTAATTTCCAGCTGCTGCTTTCTATTTTGCTGTCAATATAATCCCTAAACTCATAAAACTCTCCATATGAGTCATTAATTGATGCATCTCCTTTTTATTTGGCCAGACCTACAAGATGTTTATTGAGGGCCTCAAAGACTGAGGCAGAGAGGGGGCTACAACAGTGTACATACCCAGAGTTCATGTATTGCAAATAATGTACAGGAATGGCTTAAGAATCTGTGTTCCTATTACACTCAACAAGTGTACTGAACACACTGGATTGACATATAAAATTTTGTCTGTGTCACATAGGAAATTTTTGCTTGCCTTCCACGTTCAATTTGTTTCTGATAAATAATTCATTTGAGCAATTAGTTTGGAATCTTTACACTCTTGGCATAAGAACAATGACTAAGTTACAAGGTGAACAATTTGTGTGCAATGTAAGCTGAAATGAGTAAGAGAAATGCCAGTACAGTAAAATATCTGAATGCTGTGAGGGACTGGAAGGCTGGCTGTCTCAAAACATTTCGGGTGCATGTGTGGGGAAAAGGGGCAGGTCAGGCCTTGCCTTTGGTGTATCCCAGCCCTGCCATGGCCACCAGTCCCTGGCACACCAGAGGCAATACTCTACACCTGCCTCTGGAACCCCATTCTAGCCCCAGAATGGCCAGATGGCTGGGAGTCCCACCTGGGAGGGGCCCAGGAAAGACAAAAGGTATTTAACCCAGGACATGAAGTGAGCACATGTCTTGACCCTACCTCCTCTTGTTATCTGTATCAGCTAAACACTGCTGGAACCAGACTTGTTCTTTTCTTTGTCTTTTCTTTCTCATTCTCTTTCTTCTTCTAATTCCCTCTTCTCAGAGTTTCGAGTAGCTTAAAATTGGACAGGCTTGGAGTCTACTAATTTGAATGGGCTAAGTTAATGCTTTGAGAAGTGTTTTACGTGTTTTAAACTTTTGCAAAAGTCCTCTAATTTTCTGAAGTTGCCAGTAAAGTTTTATTGTTGTTTTGACCTCTTGAGAATATCTTGTGGGTATTTCTCCCTTGCATCTCACTCAGAGTACAAGAACAACCCGAAGCCCTTTTTAAGAGTCCCATTGAGCAAGTTTTCTGGGGCCTTACAAATGCACCCATGCATATCTGATGAGAAGCCCATGAAGGTCATATAATGAACAGATAAGTGTCAGTCCTTGTGGGAGACTGGAAATGTCATCGGATTAGTTACGTGATTTTGCATATATAAGCTCAGCTCAAAATAGACACATTTGAAATATCACTGGGACCCTTGAGAATTATTCTACTATCCTTCCAGCATGTGGTTTTTAACAATACATATAATTTTCACTGTTCTTAGGAAGCTTTTGTATACTAGCTAGGCAGATGTTCTAAAACCTTTTGAAGAGTCATTATTTGCATTTCCAAACAGATCATATCTCTCTATGTCGCCTTCCTATCTATCTCTTCAGAATACCTGAGCATGAGAGTGAGGGAATTGGATATGGCAGCTACAGGAGTTACTTGGTTATTTGCTTTGTGCTCAAATGACTACTGGCACAGGCAGATAGCAGTGCTAACAGAGTACAGGAGATTGCTCTCAATGCCGTGATTTTGGAAAATCAGTCTCAGACACTAAAGGCTTAGGACTTTCATGATACCAAACTAAATGAAACACAGCGATTCTGATTTCTCTATAGTCGTTTCAGCCATGTGGATCTCAGCCCTCTAAGTGCACACCTGCACTACGAGCCCTGCACAGAGGTCTACAGGCATCATCAGGCGTTTCCTTAGCAACAGGAGCCGTGTGTAGGCTATCCAAACTGCTCTTCCTGCACCAGGTTTCCTTGGCAGCAAGGATAATGCTTAGAAAGGAAAAAAAAGTGGCAGACCAATTCCAATACAGGAGTGAATTTCAGTAGTTTGCAGCTCAGGCTGCAAAAAGAAAGCTTGTGCTTATAGAAATAATTTTTTTTCTAAACATGGACCTGAGCTTTTCTCTGCTAAGACTGACAGAGAAGGTGCAGGGATGGCAGTGTGTGCCTGGCCCAGAGGAGTGCCACACTGTCACAGCTGTCTGTGCACCACAGTGTGGTCCCAAGAGATTTGCACACCTGCAAGTGCAGCATCTTCCCCTGCAGGTACAGTGGATACTGTGGCCCTGGGGAAGCAGCTGGCACGAGGATTGAGGAGTCGTGTACTGCCAGTGAGCTCCGGAGGAGCCCAGCAATTTGTGAAGGGTAGTGCTTAAATCAGTGAAGTTTCTCTGAGGAGCAGAGGCTGACCTTCACTACCAAAGTCATGAACCATTTCGTCACAAACCAACCTGTGCTCACCAATGCTTGTAAGATTAGGGAGGAAACAGTACAGGGTTGCTGTTGCTGTTACTGGCTATAAACTTACCCACAGTGCAAGTTGCTAGGGTATATCCATCCATCATGTAAATAAAAAGGTACATCCAGCTCCTTGACAAGGGTACTGTTGTATGGTACGGAGAATCAGGAATAAATGCACCAAGCCAACTAGCCTAAAACATCTGGATATTTTGCTGGAAGACTCCATCTGAACTGTAAACTGTTTCAGAGGTGTTTGAATTTAATTAAAATCTAAAATACACACATTGCTTCATTTAGCTATCAGATAATGAGATTTTATAATTTATTTCTCAAGTAAAGCACAAAATAGAAAATGTATCCTTTTATTATTTGTGTATTTGTATTTGACTTAGGGCAACAGTACTATCTGAAATGTCAAGTAATGAGACACCCTAGAAGAAAGAATAATGGAAGAAAGCTGGATGACTAAGGATACAAAAGAGTTCTCTGGAAGCACTTTCTTGCATTTCTACAGAAGCTAAATGGCTTAAGGGGCAGATTTTCATTTTTATAAATGAAATAAAGGATTAGATATATAATGTATATATTTATACATATATATAAACACAAAAGGCTCAAATTATCAATTATTTATATTACAAATAGAATATTTACTTAAAAAAAAAGCGAGATCAGAAAACTATGTAAACCAATTCATATATTTCAAAAAAGATGAGATCATTCTTACTGGTTTTTTTAGAAATCACGAAAGTTTAGTAGGAGGTCTTACCAATTTTTTTTTATGAACTTGGGTTTGCTCCCACTGAATTCACTGGACATAGATGACATAATTAATTTCTTCAGCGTTTCATGAAGACTTCTTTGATAGCCATTCTAGATTTTTCCATTTGCCCCTTAATAATGAATTTCTGTCCCAGACTATTGCTACCCTCTTCCTAATCACTAAAGCTTGCTCAAACCTCCAGGAATACTTCCAGTGTCTGAACAGGTGCCTGAACCAAGAAGCTGCTGAGCCATATTGCTAGCCAGAGATGACAGCACGTATCTGCTACAACTGAGGTCCTAGTTCAGTCAACCAGGACAGCTGCCGGAACAAGATGGGTACCACAGTCCCAAAAAAACTCATGCTCTTCATTAGATCCGCTCAGTAATTTGCCCTTAAAAAATTTCTTGTCAGTGCATGTCTCTTGAAATACACCTTTTTGTCTCCATTTTTGTTGATCTGAATGGTTGAACAATATTAATAACGGATTCTGTATGCATCTGTGGGGATTGATGCATTTTGGGGTCCTGTCAAAATCCCAGTTTTATCAGACAGCTGTATTGGGACACCTATTCAAGGCAAAGCTTTTGAAATCCTTTCACAGTCCCTCATAAAAATGTACTAAGGAGAAAAGTAAATGCATTTACTTACTATAATAAATGTCTCCTGCTTAGATGTCTCTAGCATTATTTATTTTAATGTTTTGTCTTTTTGAAAACTAATATGAAGGCAGCATAAGGGAGTCGTATAGCTATTTGTCTTCAGGGTTCTACGATCCCAAGAACAAATTTTATACGCACCCTGATGTGTAAGGATTATGTAAATCACCAGGAGAAGTAATGAGTAGGTCTTTGAATGTCCTGTCACTCAGCCTAAACTTTAAAATTGGAAATTAGTGACATAATTTCTGTGGCACGTAAGAATGGTACAGAGGAACTAAAGGGCAATACTTCTTTTACTTCTAATTGCAGTAGTCATGATCTCTGAAAACATCCCTTTAGCCCAGAACAACCTTGATTACCATGTAGAGTCAGCGATTTACCTCTTTTGGGCTACTTTACAGTACTGTAAAACCTATTTGTACAGCATTGGACCAATTTTGAAGAAGTATGTGAAAATACCTAAGCCCACAGAGTGCAATTTTTTAATACATGTTAACATTCCAAAGTGTGAAAATGGCATTATGGAGATAAGTATGGATAAAGAACACAATCCTTTAGACATAGCCTATTGTTAAAATAAGCATTCAGAAACATGCAGTCAGCAGTTGAAATCTAACCATATTTTGAATATAAAAATTTTATTGTAGTGTGTAGCATACTTTGTTATTTGTTTATTTTAATTCGCAGGATTTGGGGTGAAACCGAGAGTACCACCACAAGGAACAACTGGGAGACATGACCAGCCACACTCCTTTGGAAGCCAAGTGTTACAGAGCTGAGTCTGATCACTGACCATTTCATCTTTCCAGGAGGTCAAAATAATGATTGTGGTGTTTCCTTATCTAGCAGCTGAAGCTTGTTGAACAATCTTCCTTTCCTATTATGGTAAGGTTTTCCCTGGAAACCTCAAATTTTAATGATGACTTTGTTGGAATTTTCTACTCCCTGTATTACAGTGTTACATGCTGGTTAGCAGCTTTGCAATATGGTTTTATTCCAGGCAGTAACAGTAAAATAAACAGAGATTTACTGAAGAACTGAGGTAATAGTCTATGGCACTTCAGTTTAAGATTGATCACTATTCCTGTAGTCCTACTCAAATGCCCTGCTTGAGAATTCTGGCCAGTACAGTGCTGCACAAATGGAATCATAATACTGCGCTGAGTACTGTGCTTCTGAGCAGTTGTCTTGAGGTTTTCTTGTGTGAAGAACACTCCACTAGCAGACCAGGCTTTTAGAGACAAAGTTTTCTCTATTAATTTATCACTGAAAGCAATATTCAAGGTATCAGGAAACCTAGTGCATATTTTCTCTTTCTGTATCTGTCTGCTACAGCAGTGGAAAATCTATCTGATTTACTACGGGTCAGGTATCTCTGAATACCTTTGCTGCACGCAGACACTCGGGGGTTTTTTATCTATTTATCTGTTCTTAACATTGGCTATCCTGCAATTCTCAATACTGAATGCAGTCCTTATACATATAAACAGGGCACATGCTGTGGCACGCTTACCAGCCTCCTGAGATGCTTCATCAAATTCAAGCTGGGCAGGCACATTCTTAATCAGGCAGAGAACAGCCATTGGCCTCTGCCCTTCTGTGCAGATCAGGATGAGTCTCTCTGGCAGCAACCAGCCACTCTCAAAATTGCTGCTTCCCTTTTCTATCAGCTCAATTGCTTGGTCGTCGCTATTATGGCAATAGGTTTTTTCTCATTCTCCAGAGAGACAGAATTTTCTACTTGTCTTCTGTGTTTTATGACGGATGAATACATGCTTCTTCCCTTAATAGATGCTGCTGCTGAAGGTTATCAGTGAGACAGCAAAGGTATCTTTAAGCAAGCTAGCCAGGGTGGGTCATAACAAGGGTGTTTGGGCACTGGAACAGGCTACCCAGGGAAGCAGACACCTCACCAAGCCTGACAGAGTTCAAGACATTTTTAGAGAATGATCTCAGGCACATGGTGTGTTTTTTGGGGTTGTCCTGTGCAGGGCCGGGGGTTGGACTTCAATGATCCTTGTGGGTTCCTTCCAACTCAGAATATTCACTAATTCTATTTCAAGTGTGTCAAAGTCTCAGAAACATTAAACAGAAGATTGTAACCATTTATAGGCATAATGGGAATAAAAAGCAGCCTTTATTGCCTAAACTACACCTAACAATAACAGTTCCAGCTGTCCTAAAATATCTTATTGCTAGCTCACAGTCTGGCAGATTTGTGGGACTTGAGTAGTCTGTAGAAAAGTCATCATGATGGGGGTGGGAAGACATAGAAAGCATCTTAGTGGATGCACGGTATGTTGTAGTTGGATTGCTATTTGTTTTCAAGCAAACAGATGACTGACAGGAAAAATATGAACTTATCACTCTGCTCATTTCTGGTAGCTCTGTTGCAGCATTTTAGCTTACTTCAGGTTGTCTCCAGAGAGGCTGCTGCCATCTTTAGTCTGTCCCTGTGGTGAAGTACTGGGTTCTGCTGCACAAGGTGGGCAGAAGGAAGAACGTGCCTGTGAGAGGCTGTAGCTCTGACCCTTGGCTAATAACGCCCCATACACCCCTGCCATGGGTCTGGCAGGAGAGGAGGGTTCTACAGGGAACAGCCCTCAGTGATAGCCTCTGCCATGTCCAGAGCAATGCTGTATGATCTAAAAGCAACAAAAATGTGATGGACATGCCATGGACGAGCTCCAATATGGCGATCTTTCTGGGGCAATAAAGAAGGGATGTTTTAGTAAGACTGAAATGCATCCCAGTGCCTATTGTCAGCTTTAAAGGGAATAATTAGTATATGGATATCTGCTTTTCGGGGCTTACACAGGTGCAAATACAGAGAGAGAAGGTGAAGAACAGAATGAGCGAAAGGATCTTCTGGAAGCTTTGTATTGGTTTAATACAGGCCCTTCAGAGACAAGAAAGAATGTGTAACAAAGGAGTTTAATATTTCTTGTGCTGACTAAATCAAAGCCCTAGATAAAAAAAGCAGAAAACTCAGTTTTCAATACTCAAAGTCTTTCTAGGTGGTGCAGGAGGATGACAGGAGAGTGACAGGAGAGCAACAAAGACTTCAGGAGGAGAAGTAGAGAATATTTGTATTTAAAATATTTGTTCTAATTATAGCATGAAATAAGGAATGTGGGAGGCATTCACAGCTCCTGGTAGAAGCAGGTGGGCAGAGAAGGAGATTTTTTTCATTTTCATAAGTCTGTGAAATGGTGACAAAACAGGAACTGGGGTGGGCAAGCACTGATGGAGATTTAAGAAAAGAGCAGTTTATTGAAGGGCAGCTTTAAAATATGATCACCATCTTCAAGGTATACTGGAGTAGAGAACTCATCAAAAGAGAACAAATTACTTAACTCAAATTTCCTGCTTTATTTTAAAATTCATTTTAAGGTAAAGTAACAAGTTAATGAAGCTGCCTCAGACTGCTGAGTACTCCCTATTAATTTTACTAATTGAGTATGCTCACAATTGTTATGTGATAGAGTAGGCATTACAGAGAAGGAGTCTTTTTCTAAAGTTTCTTGAGCAGTATCATAGAATTTATCTTACAGAAATGGATTCTTTGGGGCTTATGGTATGCCCAGTGGCCACCAAGAAAAAGCTAGCTGATAACAGACATTTACAAAATATCTTGCTGAATAATTCTGGTGCTTTTTTATAGGTTAGCTTTGTTATTGAAGGGTGTTTGTTCCTTTCGGATTCTCCATCTCTTGATTTTGGTAAGAATCCTCATGCAGTAACAGCTTACTTGTATAAAGAAATATGGAACTCAGAGATATGAGAATTTTCAAAAGAGAAGGTTTTTCATAGTAACCTTAAGAAATAGGTTTCTGGTTAGTTAAATCAGGATCTCTCTCACAGTGAGCCTTTCACTGCATCGTCTCTTGGTAAGTGATGACTTGCAAGTGTGTGGAAGGAAGGATTGGAGCATGTGAGGCAGAGTTTGAAGGAAGAATTAGGGAAAACAGCCAGTGCAAATGCTGGTTACAGTTGTTATGATTCTCTCCATACTGCTCATAATCAGCTTTCTTCATAAAGATGTGCTCAGATTTACAATCTTGGGTCTTTCTGTACTTCTTGAATGTCAGTATGTGGTACAACCAAAGAAACCCAGAGTGTGGGAAAACAAAGTACTGGGAAGTACTTCACTTGTTTCAAAAAAAAAGTGACATCAGGGAAGACAGGTATGATATAAAGACTCATTAATTCTGATATATTCGATTTCTGTGTGGCTAATTAGCTGACATTGATTCAAAATTAATATCTTTTTATACAATTTCTCCTGCAGTGTGATCAGGCTTAAAATTGAAATGTTTTTGCATTCCACCTTAGATTTCTGGGAATCTTTTCTTGCTGATATAAGGTTAGTCCCAAGTAGAAAAATGGTGTGTAAAATTCTACATGGAAAATTTCAATGGAGTGAATCTGACCAAAGAAATATGCATCACCTCCTCAGCAGAATGTTTGTCTTCAGAGAACAGTCAGTATTTTTACAACATATCATCAATACCTTTTCCTGAATGTTTAGATTAGACAGACCCCCTGACAAAGGATTGATTTGCCTCTGCTGAAGCATATATTCACTATTAATAATGACAAAATCCTAGGAAAATGCCTCATCTTATTTGTTTAATCAGCAGGCTTGATACAGTGCAGTTTACAGATACTGAGTTAATTCATTCACATACATTTTGTGTTTCCTTTTGTTCTGGTTCTAAATGCTAATATAAAGAGAAGTTTTATTCACCTTGATGGTTTCCATCTAGCTTTTCCTTTTTTATGCTTCAACAGATCCATTAAGAAACTACATGCTGTACAAGGAGATTTTTCAGAGATGATGAAAAATTTCTCAGGCCTGAATCCTTGGTAGCACTTAGATCTGTCAGAGCTCAGCACGAGTTAAGTACTTAGTGTCTTAGACAGTCTGGTTCTCAGCCCTTTATGTAATAAAATTTTCCAGTGTTGTAGCAAATAGTAATAATCACTCACAAAAAAAATTGGTAGTGGTGGCAGAACAGAGAGAAAAGTAAACTAGTCAGTAGTCAGGCATTGGTCTTAGCTGTAATGGTAGCTACTTTTATGTGTTTTCATGCATATTTTATATAGCCAGTGGTGTGTGCTTGCTTTTCATCTATTTTTACAAAGGCATAAATGAAAATATTGTGAAGACAAGTATTTCTAGATCACTTTCACTTCTATGTTTTGAAGTATTGGCATAACACTTATACATTTCAGAGAAATTTCAGTTTCTCCTTCAGACACTATCTTTCAGAAGAACAAATTCCAGCAGACGCAAACCTGGAACATCCATCTGGAAGATGCATATATATTTTTGTCAGGTATACAAACAAAGAAATGTTCATCTTTAAAAAATTCTGTGAAATTAAATTTATCCTCTCTGAATGCTCAATAAGTATCTTGTGATTCTGTGAAACTGTAATGTTGAGAAGCTTTTCATACCTGGAGTTAATTAAAGGAACCTAGCTATGAAGTTACAGAAGCCAATACTCTACAGATATTTCTTATAATATTTTCAACTATACCCCATTTATGCCATGATTTCAGTTTGCCATGAATACGAAAACTAAGTCAAAATGGTTAAAAAAAGGAACTAAGGACTTGTGTATAATTTTTGGATGTACACAGTTGAAACGTTGTATTAAATACGTGCACCTGTAATGTCCTTATGTAAAGCTTGTATTGTCTCAATGTCCTTTCCTCCAAAACAGTGTTTGAATGTCCCAAGCACCCTTTTTTCTCCAGATATATCATCATCAACATCATCATCATTATCATCATGATCACTTAAATTAATGACAATTAACAAAGATGTTTTGATCTAGCTTTGATTGGATGTCTCCAGTTAACTGGAAATTAGCAAATGTAATGCCCATTGACAAGAAGGGTCAGAAAGATGTCTGGGGGAAATACAAGCCTGTCAGCCTGACCTCAGTACAAGGGAGAGGTCATGGAGCACATCATCCTAAGTGCCATCACATGGCATGTCCAGGACAAGCAGGGGATCAGGCCCAGTCAGCACAGGAGTGAAAGGCAAGTTCTTGTTTGACCAACCTGATCTCCTTCTATGACAGGATGACCCACTTAGTGGAAGAGAGACAGGCTGTGGATGTTGTCTACCTAGACTTCAGTAAAGCTTTTGACGTCGTCTCACACAGCATTGTGAGACGGCTTAGACAGGTGCACTCTTCACTGGGTAAAAACCAATCTGGATGGCCAGGCCCAGAGCATGGTGGTGAGTGGAGTTACATCCAGGTTGCAGCTTGTGACCCCAGAGCTCAGTACTGCGGCCAGTCCAGTTTAACGACTTTATGGATGATTTGGATGAGTGGATTGAATTCACCGTCAGTCATTTTTTAGAGGACACCAAGTTGGTTGTGAGAGTTGATCTGCTCTACCAAGAGATCTTGACAAACTGTGTCACTGGGCTGAGGCCAGTTGTATGAGGCTCAACAAGGCCGAGTTCCAGGTCCTGCACTTGGGTCACAACAACCCCAGGCAGTACTACAGGCCGGGGGGTAGAGTGGCTGGAAAGCCGCACAGTGGAAAAGGACCTAGGAGTGCTGGTCAACAGCAGCTGAACATGGTCCAGTGTGTGCCCAGGGGGCCAAGAAGGCCAATGGCATCCTGGCCTGTATCAGCAATGGTGTGGCCAGCAGGACCAGGGCAGCGATTGTCCCCCATACTTGGCACTGGTGAGGCCACACCTCAAATCCTGTGTTCAGTCTTGTGCCCTCCACTACAAGAAGGACAGTGAGGTGCTGAAGTGCGTCCAGAGAAGGGGAATGGAGCTGGGGAAGGGTCTGAAGCACAAGTCCTGTGAGGAGCAGCTGACGGAGCTCGGAGAGTTTTACCTGGAAAAAAGAAGGCTCAGGAGGGACCTTATTGCTCTCTACCTGAAAGGAAGTAAATATCAATGTATTAACAAGGTTAAATTAGAAGCAAAACCAGGTGAAATAACAGACAGACATTGGCAGTTCTTTGTTCTTGCTGAATTCCAGAGTTTCCACAAGTTTCTCATTCCCTCTAATGTAGTACTCAAGTATTGAGAGCTGCTGACCTGAAAAACTGCATTAAAGTGGTTTAAGCATCTGACTGTTATGCACATCCCTTAATGTTGCTGTCATGGAACCTGAAGTCTTATAGAGTTAGGACAAGTCCTCTAGACTTCCTGTGATTTTATTTTTTTTCATGAAATACAGTGAGGATAGCTCAACAGCAAGACAATATTTTTTACTGCATGACATCTATTTACATTTAACATCTAGAGTTGAGCTGCTTGATAAACATCTCTCTACTACCCCAAATTATTCAACTCTGCTCTCTGAAAATTGTTTCTTTTCACTCCATACAAACAGGAACTGGGGTTTGTGGGATGGTGCATAAGCTATACCAAATTGCAGAGAGATTATGTAAAAGCTTATTCTTTCACTGCAGATTGTATGTGCTATAACATCTCTTTGCCCTGTGCAGACTCATACTACTTTAAAGTTGTGGTTGGTTTGAAACTCCTGCAGAGGGCTTACCTAAGTATAAATAGGATGAAGAAAAATCTCTCTGAGGGCACATTTTCAGTATGATAGTAGAAGTAATCATTCTGATCCTGTTAACATCTAACAGGATTGTTTATAAAACCATTCCCCTATATACCACATGCTTTAAAAGTGCCTAGAGGACTGCCCTTAAATATCATGAGACTTAATCCTACTCCCAGACAAAAGAAGCAGGATCTTAGCCATAGTTTGTAAGCAGAACTGAGCGTAGTTCATGGAGGTGAGCTAACAGCAGGCATGGGGAAATATTTGGCTGCATTTTAAAAATAAATCTAAATGTGTAAATCTTTAATATTGCTATCACCTGAACTCACATGGTGAACTGATAAGGAGAACCAGCCAGTGGGGTTTCATTAGGACTAAGCTTAGAGACTGATTTTATTTTAGGATTAGTAAATACATTTTTTTTTTTACCATGTCTATGTACTAAGAGTAGGATATAGCCACCAAGCTAAGGTGTCACCGTTGAGTGCCCTTGATAGAATTCATTTCAGAGCTTGCTGAATAGTGCCCTCATATTACTCTTCTTCTGTTTCTGCTCATTTTTTGTTTGTTTGTTTGTCTGGATTTTTTGTATTCTTTTGTAAATTTACACACAATAGCTCAAGATAAAATTTCAGGCAATAGATGTTTAGACAGCTTTGAAACATAGCAAAATAAGAGTCATTTGCCCTCTTCTGTTGCATACTACACCAGTATATTGCATTTAATCTTTCAAAGTAATTATTTTGGAGAGAAGATTTTAGGATGCTTTTTTATCTGGTGTGGTGTGTTAACCCTGGCTGGATGGCAGGAGTCACTGAACTACTTCTCCTCAGATGTACAGAACAGAGAAATTGTAAGAAAAGGCTCATGGGTCAAGAGAAGGGGAGGGAGAGATCACTCATAGATTACTTTCAAGTGAAAAACAAAATTGCCAATCAGATTAGAGTAGGGTGACAAGAAATAACATAAAATTAAAAAAAACCTCCCCACCACCCATCCCTTCTTCCCGGGCTCAGCTTTGCTCCTGGATTCTCTACCTCCTCCCCACCAGTGACTCAGGAGAACAGGGAATGGGGACTGCAGCCAGCTCGTCACACATTGTCTTTGCAGCTCCTTCCTCTCCGGGCCAGAGTCTGCACACCCTTCTCCTGCTCTAGGGTCTGGTCCCTCCCATGGGAAATGGTCCTCCATGAACTCCTCCAATACGAATCCTTCCCATGGGCTGCAGTTAATCGTGAACTGCTCCATCTTGGATTCCCCTATGGAGTCACAAGTCCTGCCAGCAAAACTGCTCCAGCATGAGCTTCCCATGGGGTCACAGCCTCCTTCAGGCATCCAGACACTCCAGTGTGGGGTCCCTGCCATAGGCTGCAGGTAAATATCTGCTCCACTATGGACCTCCGAGATGGTACCCATGTCCTCATTGCTTTTGACTACAGCTACCCTCCTAATTATACAACATTTTGGAAAAGTGCACAGTGTTTCTGACATTCATTCTGTAACTGTTCTTTGAAGGCATCACATGAGGTTTTGTCATTTTTGACTCCCTACTGTTAGAAAGCATTAACAGCTGCTAGGCACCTTCAGAGTTGATCTAATATAAATTTGTCTTCCTTTGATAAACTCAAGGATTGTGCCAGCTCCTTGGTTTGCATAGGAGGAACCTTTTTCCAACTTGTCACTCAAGGCTATATGATGTGGGGAAAGATTCTATAACCCTTATGCTGAATTTTAGTGATTTATATGCAGCTACTCTTGTGAGTAGTCCCAAATAGTTCAACAGATGTATATGTTTGAGTAAATGGTGTAAGGATTAAATAATCTGGATGAAAATATCTCCTCTTACATGCTTATGTTTGAAAGTTATTTAATAATAATATATTCTCTGAGAAGTTTATATCCAACTTTTACTCTCTATTTAAAAATTCAGCTCTGAAAACTTAAAACTATTTTTCATTTCACTCTGAGATTATCAGGTTGCCTTTTAAATCATGACCTAAATATTTCCTCCATATCTCATGTCCCCACTGACTGTTCTGTGATGGGAGCTCCTTAGGCGTGAAAGCAAATTCTTCCTCCAATCCCAGGTAGAGGTTTGAGTTCAGGCTACTCAAAGCGCTGCTCAGAGTTGAGACCACACTTAAGTTAAATCACTCTTTTGGTTCAGTGGCAAACGCCGTCTTCAAGACATTTTAAAAATAAGGTGATGAAAGCAACAAAATCTGTTGCTCACAAATTTAGATTACTTGGAGTGTTCACAAGTACCCAGAATCCTGTTCAAAGCCTCAAGACACTTTTTCCTTTCTAATACACATAGTCCTTAAGAAATACTGACATCTGCTGTCAATATGGGACTGGAATCAGCCTGGTAGGAGGTTTTGTCTAGCTTACTACATTCTGCACCTCAGATGACCCCAAGTTTCTCTGCGCTTCAGAGTGTATTATTTCTCCTAAAATAAAGCATGCCGGCTATTAGTAGAAATGAGTATAACTTGGGGAATAATTTGAAGACGATATGGAACAAATTTCTTTGTTGTCATTGTCCTAGGACTACCTGAGAACTGGTAATGATCAGATGGAGTTCTGTGCTGATTTCTAGTTAATAGCTCATATAAAGAGCCATTTGGATTTTGCAGTGTCTTTTTAAGAGATTTTTACACTCTTTTAAGTGTAAAAATCTCTAAAATGATGTTTTACACTCTTTTTTTTTACGCTCTTTTAAGTGTTCACCCAATCACATCAGTAAAGGAAGTTATCTCTCATAAACAAGAAGAGCATCAACATGCAGATTTCTATAGGTTTTTATAAATTAAGATAAATGAATGGATGAATGGATAAACATAAAAGAAATAAAGACAATAAGTAAAATAAAAGTTCAGGATATTGTCAGGGCTCTGTTTTGAATGCCTCCATTTCTGCTGATCAAAAATATATACTTTAAATTACATACGTATAAGTAAGAATCTTCTTGTGTAGTGTCACTGTTCTTATTTGCTCACTAAGCTTTATGTGGGATTTAGTTTTGGGCAGTTTGGTTAAGCATCTAGCCAAAGGTAATCTGAGATTTCCTGACAATGGAGTAAGATAGACTGCTTCAGCAAGCAGCTCAAAATGTCTATGAAAGAGTCGAGAATCTCTTGCTGGATATGCCCAGAGTTTTCTCATTTTGTCTCTGCTGTGATGCCTAAAACTAAGTGAAATGAGTTTTGAATGAAAACTGTCACTGTGGCTTGGCAATCTGAACATATGGATAGTCTAACACTATCCAGAGGTTGGAACGGGCTTGCTTTTTAGCTCTTGGTGGCTGAGTGTGTCATAAAGAGAAATAATTATGTCTGGTTGCTGGGTTACTTATCACTAAAATATTATATATTGCTTGCACTAAAAAGTATTAATGAAAAGGTTTATTTTTCTAAATGACAAATATTTCCAAGTCATTTGTCAACTGTTCACATACTCCTTATCACGTACCTTGACACACGTCCTAAGTGACACATATTTCATTCTAGAAGACAATCACGTAAGAGCAGATTAGGATGCATTGGCAGTAGGAAGGCCACTAATTCCTCTTATATTATAAATATTCAAAATAACTTTGCTAAGGCCATAGAAAGGCAGCAAATATTTCAAATACATATGTGATAGTTATTTGGGTGTTTTAAGGATCATGAAATTATGAACATCTATCTGATTTGCTTTTATTTTTCCTACTGTTTAAAATATTCCATACCTTATAAATTTGTCATGGCTCTTAATTATAAGAAGTCCAGGTTCATCTTATGCTAAAAAAAAAAGCAAGAATAATGCAACTTTGAAGGTACAGAAGGTACAGAACAAAAATATACAGTCACTGAGTTATTAATCCCTCAATTCATTCTTCAAACAATAATTACAATAAATCTTCTTTTAAATTTTATTTGAATTTTCGTTCATGTTACATTATTTTTCTTGACAGAAGGACTTACTATACTGAAAAATAAGTAAACCAATAAATCAGAGATGATTGAAACATTTTTAACATGTAGAGTGGAGTGAAAAAAAGTCACACACTCATTTTCAGTTTAAAAAGCCATTTTGTGATTTACCTTTATTATTCATGAAATATCATAAAATATTCGCTCTCAAATGAAATATTGATTGGTGTTGGCAATGGAAAATTTCCTCTTTCTGATGTTCTTGTGTCTCCCATTCTCTGCCTTTTGCATGCCTCCATGTGCAAAGCTCAGTTCAGGCCCATTAGGTTCCATCTGAAGACAAAGGTGTCCATGTGTGCTCCCAGCCCAGGAGGCCAAACACATCCTGGGCTGCATCCAAAGCAGCGTGAGCAGCAGGTCAAGGGAAGGGATTCTGCCCCACTGCTCCGCTTTGGCCGCACCACACCTGCAGTACTGTGTCCACATATGGGTTTCCCAGTACATGAAAGACATGGACCTGTTGGAGTGAGCCCAGAGGAGGGACACAAAAGTATTCTGTGAAGGCTGAGACACCTCTCCTAGGGGGAAAATTTGGGAGAGTTGGGGTTGTTCAACCTGCACAAGTGAAGGCTCTGGGGTACCATATTGCAGCCTTCCAGTACCTGAAGGGGGCCTGTAAGTAAGATAGGAACAAACTCTTTAGCAGGCCTGCCACTGACAGGACAAAGGGCAATGGTTTTAAACTGGAAGAGGGTAGTTTTAGATTGGACATAAGGAAGATGTCCAATCTAAATGGACATCTAAATGACACAGAAACAGGTTGCCTGGAGAAGCTGTGGATGCCCTGTGCCTGAAAGTGTTAAAAGTGTTAAAAGTGAGGTTGGATGGGGCTTTGGTGCAACCTGGTCTAGTGAAAGATGTCTGTATCCATGGCACGGGGTTGGGCTGGGTGATCCTTAAAGGTCCCTTACAGCCCAAATCATTTCATGGTTCTATGGCTATCTTAAGGTGTAAATGAAGGAAAAATGGACAGGGGAGATAATTTAGTCATTGTGAAAAGAGCCACAACAATGTTACCTGGAGTGGTGGGCAGAACTCGATGCAGCTGTAGAATGTTTGGCATTACCTTAGAGAAGAAAGGTCATAGTGTCCCATAAGAGACTTGTTTCATTGTCTCAGGTGTTTTCCATTAGATTTTTCTCCATTCCTTGTGAAGCCTTTATCTTCTATGGTGCAGACAGCCAGAGTAATTCTATAACACATATATTCATTTTCTCAATTATGCATCTCAGCTGCTGAGATAAAGAAATGGCCAGCAACGTCAAACACAAGTATTGAAAGGATGAAAATGGGAGAACAACCTCTTTTTTGTAGGCTGAGGGAAAATATGATAGAAGTGAGGAAAAGGATCATAAATATGTGGGAGTACAGTAACAGTTGCATACGGCTGAAATGAGTGGACTGACAAGAAAGTGAAGAAACAGCATTATACTAAGAGCACTGCAGGGGGGGAAAAAGATTAGTATTAGGGAATAGAGGAGTGAAGGCATAGAGCATTTGTGGAAGAACAGGAAGAAGTAGATTGAGTTTATATAGAAAAGTTGATGATAAAAGAGGAAAATACAGGTTGGAAATGGGTGGTTGTCACAGCTGGACTATCCACAGGTCTTCTGTGGTTGCACCTCTAGTAGTAAATTAAACAGTGTCTAGAAATTTTCTGGGGTGCTAGCAATACTACTGTGTACTTTAGAATTATTTGAATGATCCTTGAAACAGCTTTCATGCATTTCCAAGTCCAGTAGGTTACCATACATCAAGCATGGTTCCCAGTAGGCTGTCCTCTTGCACACATCCTGTTTTGGAGATAAAAATATTTCATCAAGTCTGTATGAAGTGCTTTGTTCCAGGCTGTGGTCCTGACCACATTTCTTTTACCAGTATAGATATAACCAATCCATCTTGTTCTGAAGAGTAGCAGTGGCTAAAAGTCATTGTTTTTCTTCCAAAACCCTGAAACATTTAGCGTTAGCCACAGGCAGACACATAGGAAAGGGTCCAGGAGAGAAGTTCCCTGAGAAAAACCCAAATAGTCAGGGCATACACACAGCAATCTGCTTTGCCAAATGGCATAAAAAAAATTGCAGTTTCCCAAATGTCAGAGGGAAAGGATGCAACTGCTCTGGTTGTGTAAAGGCTGTGCTGCTGTTTAGGCAGTTGGACTAGATGATTGCTGTAGGTCCCTTCCAAGTGAACCATTCTATTGCAATGGACACTGAAGAGGCAGCCCTACAGTCGTGCAAAGATTGTCTTCCCTCAAAGCAAATAAAAAGTGGTTATTTTCCCTTCTTATCATTCCAGAACTTAATTTCTTTCAAACCCTTCAATTTTATGACTGTGGGTAGTCTCACATGCTGTGTGTACACTTACAAGGACGCTAGGAATAGAGGAATGTGCATGAAACCACTTTTTGCTTTATTCTTTTCTACATAACTTCACCTGCAGTTTTCAGCATCTCTTTCACATAGGCATAAAGGAAGGCTGAGTCAAAGAATTAAATGCATTTTATTCTTCACAGCATGTAAAGCATATGATTAGAAAGAAAAGAGCCTATTTGAGGTCACAGATTGCAGAGGAAAACAGCATTTACTCTCAGCCCACAAAAGGTCTTGATTTTGATTGACTTAATTTGAACCCCTAAGGTTCTGGGGGAGAAGGAGAGTTCAGTTTCCTTTGTTTTGTTCTGGGGGTCTTTAAAGAGCTAATTCCCACAGAGTCATTTTGAATATTACAGAGAAAAATTTAAAAGCCTTTTTCAAATACTCTTTGTTCCATAATGAAAATATCTGAGCATTCAAAGCTCAATTAGCTCTACACTTTAAAAGTGTTTTCTAAAAGTACAATTTACAAGAGCTAAAGAAGCACTATTTTCCTCTTTTTACAGCAGGATTATCCTACTCACTTCAAGGAATTTACAGACTAAGTATGTAGAAATATGTATGATAGGAGAATTTTAATTTAGCTGTTTACCCTAGATTACAAAATCCTGTGTTGCACAGAATCCTAGATCTCCCCATTGCCATAAGGCAGGATAAGTAGGCACATCCTTAAAATGTTCCATCGTGCTCAAAAAAACTTAGGCAAGGATCCCCATATACTTAGAATCATAAAAATGTTTAGGTTGCAAAAGACCTTCTAGATCATCAAATGAAACTGTTAACCCAGCACTGCCAAGTCCGCCACTAAGCCATATCCCTCAGTGCCACATCTACATGTCTTTTAAATACCTCCAGGGATGGTGACTCTACCACTTCCCTGGGCAGCCTGTTCCAATGCTTGATAACCCTCTCCATGAAGAAACTTTTCCTGATAAAGTCTAAACCATCCCTGTTGAAACTTGAGGCCATTTCTGCATGTCCTATCACTTGATACTTGGGAGAAGAGACAAACACCCACTTTGCTACAACCTCCTTGCAAGTAATTGTAGAAAGCAATAAGGTCTCCTCTGCAATTCCTTTTCTCCAGACTAAATGCTCCCAGCTCACTCAGCCACTCCTCATAAGATTCATGCTCCAGACCCTTCATCAGCTCCACTGCCCTTCTCTGGACTTACTCCAGCACCTCAGTGTCCTTCTTGTAGTGAGGGCCCTAGAACTGAACACAGGATTTGAGGTGTGGCTTCACCAGTGCTGAGTACAGGGACACAATCCCTGCCCTGGTCCTGCTGGCCACACCATTGCCGATACAGGCCAGGATGCCATGGGCCTTCTTGGCCACCTGGACACGCTCTGGCTCCTGTTCGGTTGGCTGTTGATCCACAGCTCTGAGTCCTTTTCTGCTGGGCACCTTTCCAGTGCCTCTTCAGCCAGCCTGTAGCACTGCATGAGGTTGTTATGACCAATAAACTTGTTACCTTGTATGTGCAGAATTAAATGCATCAACTCAGAACTTTTAACACTTTAGGGAGTAAATGAAGGAAAAACAGCTTTGCTCACAAATCTCAAGAATTTTCAGTCATCTTCTCCCTAAGGGTCATATTTCCAATTATTCAGCTATGTAGGCTCTTAGGGCACCTATTCAGTTTATCAGTTAAATTAACTTATTTAGGCAGTACAGTGATCAGTAAATGCTGAAAGTTTGCAAACCAGATGATATTATGCACTGGAGCATAGCCCACCCTCAGGATCTCACCGCCTTTTAATACACAATCACCCTGCACAAACAGCACCACACTGCCTTCCACAGTTTTGTTGGTTTATTCCTCCAATAACTGAAACCTCTCTGCAGGCTCAATGGTTAGTTTACAAATTGGAGTTACATGGTCAGATTGTGCATCTTCCCTCTTCTCCCCTCAAGATCTCTCTAACCACCCCTGGACCTCTAGTCTGTGGGTTCAGGCATACACCGCACAAGGTGAGACGCACTTCATAGCAAATGTTTCTATTCAATCTGTGAGACTCATGATAAGGTCTGTACTGAGATGGCCTTTAATATTTATTTATTATATCCCCAAAATATATTAAATTTTGTGATGAAAGAGAGGAGGAGAGGTCTCTTGAAAACATAATTTTAGAAAAGAAGCAAAAAAACCAGACTAGGAGATTGAATTGTTGTGTCTTCTTTAGTGTGCCACTGGAAGTTTTCTCTATAAAATAAAGTCCATTTATCTGAATCTGAGGAATACACATTTTAGGTATATTTATCTTGTTTTGAACTATTGCATTAATGAAAATCATATTCTGTTGTTCATGCCTTCCAGTTCCTGGAACAGCTAAGGACATATTGTAATGGAAGATTTCATGCTACATACTTCTCAACTTGTGTCAGCAGGGCAGTTTACAAAGTAAGGAAAGCATAAACAGGGCAAGGGTTTTTAAGCCATGACTAAACGAATTTCTACACAAAGTGTTTTAAAAGCACGAGGGCAGCTGAGTCCTGAGTAAATTTGCATTTGAAAATGTACCCATTTATTCTCTTCCTTCAGTTCTTCAGATACAATGAGTCAGGCCAAATGCTGATGTAAATGAAATCTAGGCTACTCAATTCAGAACATCCCACAGGTCATGGCTGTGCTAAGCCAGCAGTGCTGGGAAGTTAATTAGAAGCTGGATCCGGCAAATATTTAGTCATAATTTCTCCAGGAAAATCGTGGATTGGAAGGCTCAAAATACCATGGACAGATGCTGTCTTCTGGATCAAGCAGAGTGATTTTGGCCTATTCCAACTGTTCCTTATTTATCACCTTTTGGAGATATCCTGTTCTGTAGCTTTTCTGATCTCAAGGGCTGCATGGAAGTGGTTTCCAATGTGCAGGAGGCATGCTCAAAACAGGAAAGGGAACACTGAAATGGCACTGAAGCCAAGAGTTTGTTTTCCCTCCCTAGGTCTGCCAGGTAACTTCACACATTTTTTAAAATGCATGTGTGTATATTTATATATCGTGAATGGTTTTCAATCGTGCAAGGGAACTAAATCATGAGGGCACCCCTGAGGTAGTTTGCAATCAAGACCTTAAAAATACAACTTTCTCATACATGTGTTCTCATTTGAAAAGTACTGAGAAGGGATTAAGAAAAAAACATCCATCAAATTAGTGTCTCAACATGATTATTATCATTGACAGGACAAGCTGTTTGACACTGAAGCACACCAAAATGGTGACTTGTTTTCATTTTAAAATCTTCCTTTTGGGAAAGAAAGAAAAAAACATCACTTCATTCACTTGAAATAAATTTTTTTTTTTTTAATTTTAAATTACAAATGTGTAATCGTAACTATACATGCTGCAAACAAAAAGAGTGATTTAGGGCAGCTTCTTTCTCACTAGAAATGCACCATCGCTTATATGTAATGTTGATAATTAAAAAAGATACGTTTGAAGAGGCTGGAGCTCAGAAGATTGTCTAGTGATGCCCTCGAGTCAGAAAATTATTAATATATTTTACTGAAAATCAATTTTCACTATATTGTGTCCATGTTGCTTTAAAACACAGACATTAGTCTTGGTGTAAGACAGGATGGAAATTGTGGTGATACAGACATGTTGTCTCTTAAAAAGAAAGATTATTCTTATTTGGAGTGCAAAATGCCCTATTTAGTAGGCACTGGTTATTGGGATAACTAGAACAGTGTAGTGAGAGAGAAACATTAAATTTCTTTGCCAAAGGAATCATTAATAGACCTTGTACACAATTTTTTGTATAAATACAATATTCTTATATCTTTTGGGGTAGAAGGAGGAGAAAGAAAAGAAAGATTACCACGTTTCTAAGAAGATTTTAAAGCATAAAACTTGTAAGATATCTACTAGTGATCTGACTAATTGGAAGCAATATCTGTCATAATAACTTGCCCATCCATTAACAAATAGACATAGAATTATTATTTCAATTTTAGACCAAAGCTCGAGGGGGTATTTGGGTTTTAAACTAACACTTGACTTAGAGAAAAACGCTGTTTTGTTCAAATTACACTACTCAAAAGTAATTCCAGGATTCACACAATCACAGACCTAAGCAGTCATGGCAGCTAACATTTGCATGAATTGCAAACACCTCACAGAAAGGGAGTGAGCAACCCTTTCACTGAGCATCCCGTGCAAGGCATTGGCAATTCCTAGGGTAGGGAAGACTTTACAGCTCTGAAGGTTGGGGGAAAGAACCCACTTAAATCCTTTTTTCTTAACCGTCTACTGTAATGCAGAAGCCAGAATAGAAAAGGAATGATAGAAACATTTTCCACATGCTTGAGATAGAATGTCTTAGTTTTGTTTCCATACGTATGATGAAAGACTTTCTGAAACTTATATGTGGCCTAATATTTTGAAGGGTGATTCTGTGTACAAGTTAGATGCCCTAGTTATCAACAAGATCCACCAGGCAATCTGAATGGAAACACAGAGTAAGTTGAGACAGAGTATCACAAGTCCTTCTCAGTCAAAAAACCTTTTCTGTCAGTGTATATGCCAAAAAGCTGGTGTCACAATGAGAGTTACTTAGCATTGGAGCATATTTGAATTATTCAAACTGTGTTAATTTACGTTTTAAATACTCAGCATTTCCACCAAAGGGGTTGAGCAATGGCCATATCAGAAGCCCTAGTTATCACCAACTTTTTGACTATCCAGTAACATCCGGGGAGTAAAAAGGCAGCATTAATAAGATAGGTACCTTAGTCAATGCTTCCAAAACTGCATGTGGGCAATTACGGATCTCTTTCAATATTCAAGTACCTCACTAGAGGTGATTTACTTTTAGAAATGTGGAGTGAATTGTTACTACTAATTAAATAAAATCCAAACTACTTAATTGGTTATTAGAGATCGGTAGTGAAATCTGTGCCAATTTTGAACATGGGATGGATTTATTTTAAAAGATGCTCAGCATCTGATGTTCTTTGGTGCCTACAAGAACTGCATTAATGACAGCTGCCTACTCAAACAAATTTTGGAGGACTGAACCATTACTTATATTTAGGTTTTTTACTTTCAACAGGAATATGTGGGTGATAAAAAGGAAAAGATGTTCTAAAGATATCATAGAACAAGTATAGATTGTCTGATGAGTTTGGGGAGTCTAGATCATTTTGTTTTAGATGGATTTCTGTCAGAAATGGTTTAGGTATATCCTGATGGGGTGGATGGGATTACCTGTAGTACTTGTATTTCCAGCAGCTTTATAATTCCACAGATAGGAGAAGAAATATTTGTGGTTGGGATAAGAGGAAAATTGTTTCCTCAGCAAGATCAAATTAAGTACCACAACTAGAATAGTTTTCTAATATTTAATGGTTTAATTTGAAAATAATGACATTTCATCCCAGTGTACTGAAAGATCTGGCTGATGTTATTGAGAGAGCTCTCTCAGTTATTTATCAACGTTCTTGGGAATATGCAGAGGTTCCAGATGACTGGAACCTAGCAGATGTTATTTGAATCTTCAAGAGGGCAAGAAAGAAGACTATGATAATTATAAGCCTGCCAGTCTCAATTCAGTGCCTACTAAAATTGTGGAGGAGATTATTGGGGCAGTTATTGGAAAGCACTTGAAAGACAATGGAGTCATCACTCAAAGTTAGCATAGGTTCATAAAGGCAAAATCATGCTTCACTAACTTAATTTCCTTTTACGAGAGGGTTACCTGACTAACTGATAAAGAGAAGGCACCAGACATGGGGTTTTTATTTATTTTAGAAAGGCTTTCAATACTCTCTCTTACAGTATCCTTCTATACAACTTGTCCAGCACACACCCAGACATGTATGCAATACAATGTGTAACCAATTGGCTGAAGAGTTGGACCCTAGAAGTGTTGGGAGACACGGGTTAAAAACTAGAGGTTGGTGAGAAGATTGGCAATTGCTCAAGTGACCTTGCAATTGGGAATAACTCTTGACTGGCCTGTGAGAACCACAGGCCAGGAATCCTCTCTCATGGACCACATTTAACAGTCCCTGTGTCTTTGCTTGTGAGACTCTGCCCAGGTGTTGCTTTACCTGGTTAACAAGATAATGAAAATAAATTTACTCTTTCCATTCTAGCCACAAGTTTGTGGTTGTCCCAACTGCCTGCCTGTGTTGACTCAGACATAGAGTTGCAGTAAATGGGGCAACTTTTGGTTGGTGGCCAATCACTAATTATGTTCTCCAGGGCTCAATTTTATGGCAAGTTCTCATCAACATTTTTATCAGACTTGGATGCTGGAATTTAATGCACACTAAGCTTGTCAGCTAAGCTAAATTAGGAGGAGTTGACTTCCTCGAGGATAGAGAGGCCCTTACATAGAGACCTTCATGGATTAAAGGGCTGGGCAGTCACCAACCACATGAATTTTAACAAGGGCAAGTGCCAGATACTGCATGTGCTGTGGTGTAATCCTGGAGGAAGGTACACGCTGTGGGCAAAAGACTGGAGTGCAACCCAGCAGAAAGAGATGTTCTGGTTGATGGCAAGCTCAGTACAAGTCAACAATGTGCCCTGATGGCCAAAAGGGCCAAGTGTATCCTGGGGAGCATTAGGCCCAATACAGCTAACCACCTGGAAGAAGTGATTTTTGCACTGTAATCAGGATTGTTGCAGCCTCACCTCAAGTACGGTGTGTATTTTGATTTCCAAGATATAGGATGGATATAAAAATATTAGAATGTACCCAATTTTTCAAGTTGCCCTGAGTGGAGTCAATTATCGTTGTGGGTCCTTTCAGGATATTCTATGATTCTATGAATCCTGGAAACTGGGGTAGGAGAGAAAACATTTGTCAAGGAAACATAAAAGAAGAATTCATTCTTTCAAATGATAATATGTAGTTCAATTTTGAAAAAAGTAGCATGGTTTATTGCCTGAATTTTCCACTATGCATTTTTTAAGAATTTCAAACATATGTGTGTTCAGAAAAATGCATTTATCAAATGCTTAAGTGTACTAATTAGGCATCTCTTCCAGCCTGATATTGTGAGAATGATATGAACTACTTCTATGCATCTGGAATGGAATTTTGATCAAAAATTAAAGGGAAAAAACCCCCACTATATAAAGCCACACCCAACTTGGTTTCTATGAATGGTAACTTAAATATATATATTATCTCTGTCAGAACAGATTTCGCTTTATTCTTTACTGCTTGAATTTCTTATACAAAAACTTAAAGCAGATCTTATTCTTCATTTATTTATTTATTGCATTTATTCTCAGAATTATTTTTATTACATTCACCTAGATACAATTTAGGTTTGTGATTTACTGTCAAATTCATTATTTAGTATTTTGTGCTTTATAGTGTAGTGGTGTAGAGTTTATATCAAAACATTTATTGTGTTGATTGCACTGTATTTTCCTCAGTATTATGTATTTCAATCTATTTTAAGTATGCACGAATATATGTAAAACGTTAGAAATTTTGTTTTGTACTTTCTTATTTGACAAATGTTCCTTATGAGGTATTCAATTTAGGTGATTGAAAGTGATTTTAAGGAAGAAGTGATTTATTTATATTAATAAAAAGGTAACATTTCACACTTTTCTCCCAATTAATTATGTTTTCTAGTCCACCCAGTTTTTCTTACTTCTTTTTATTTTGTATTTAATTTTAATTTTCGTCTATCTCACTGAGTTCTGGTTGTAGTGTAGCAAGTATTGTCTAAACCATGTGAATAAATTATACCTCAAACTAAACTGTCATAGTTGATTAAAAAGAACTTCTTATATGATTTGTATGCCTTAGTGGGCTGACCAAATTTGGAACCACTATTGTGTTTGCTTTTAACTAAAGATGCAGAATATGGTTTTTAATTAAACTCCCTTAGGATAGGTTTAGTATTAACAACCTGTTGAGACTGTTACCCTGTGATATATCACAGAAGTGAGCAAAGATACTGCCTTACATGAAAAAAGAGGTGCTAGAGAATATTGCAGTGGGAGAGCTTAATGATTAATGCCTACCATAAAGGTATACCCATCATCTGTGTATAGTCCATCTTTCTTCTAGCAGACCTTGAAAACCTATTCAACCCACCTGAGCATATTCTCAAAGAAATCTGTTTGTAACATAAAGATAATACATTTCCAGACAACAGCAACAGAACAGATTACCTAGCGGAGAGTAGGCGACAATTCAGCAGCCTTTTCCTTAGACAAATGAACCAACTTGCCAGCTTAGAAACATTTTACTGCTTTATCTCATTGGCAGAGTTTTCTCTTTGTGCCACAGAGTTTACTCTTTGTGCCACAGAATTTATTTGCCCACATACACCTCAGATCTGGCTAGACTAATGACAGCTGCAAACCCCTTAAAATATACAAAGTCCTTACATTATGTCCCAACCGACTTTACAACAAAAAACCCATAAAACTCGATGCACGGATACTTGGATACACAGCAGTCCTATTGTGAAAATCCCACTTCTATCTCATCCTTTTCACAGCTGATATTACAGAAGCATGGAACGGTTTGAGTTTGAAGGGACCTTAAAGATCATCTTGTTCCAACCCACCTGCCATGGGCTGGGACACCTTCCACTAGACCAGGTTTCTCAAGAACCCCATCCAACCTGGCCTTGAACAGTTCCAGGGATGAGACATCCACACCTTCTCTGGTCAACCTGTTCCAGCGGAACATTATGATTCTCAGAAAATGTGGGATCAAAGGAAAAGAATTCTTTCCCTCTCCCCAGAAAACTACTGCATTACTGCAGTTAGGGAATTCAAAAAATCAAGCCTGTGTGGAACACAGTCCAGAGGAACAAGTGCCTAGGTATTCACAACCCTTTTAGTCATTTTATCTCTTACCCTTGTTATGTAACATGGGAGGTAAAAAGTAAGCGAAACTGAGCGCAGCAGAGCACAAGACCCAGAAAGGATATGGAAACTCCCTTTACAGTAATTACGCAGGTACAAAAGAGGCCTGCAAGAAGACACCTGGGAATTATAGCTTGCTGATGACCATCTATCAAACACTGAAAAAGCACAGCCATGTGACATGGCGGAAAAAATGCATCTGCTTTTTAAAGAAAAAAGCAGTAGTAACAAAGCATTGGAAATAATAGATGTGAAAAATCATTAAGTATGATGAAATAAATAAAAGTAATTTAAAAAATACCTTTGTTATATAATTATATTATTTCATTAATATGGAATTGCAATCTGTAATATATAATTAATATGCCATATCATTATATAATTAGAATATAGTGGTATGTTGTTATATTATGTATTATATTATATTACGTATCTTATTATATATAAAGTAGTATAATTAAAATTATAAATAAACCAGTCCACATCTGAATGAGGCATCAATTGTGACCTGTGAGAATTATTCCCTCTCCTCCTGCCCTAGGTATTGTGCCTCACATACTCTCAGGTGGAGGCCAAAGGCTGGGAACACTCCAGAAAGTCAAATATTGTACAAAGGAACAAGATCCCAAATTTAAGAGGGTGAGTGGAACTGAGCAGCCACATACACATTTAATTATTTCAATTCTGTCTTCTCTTATTGATATGCTTGCGAACCTGATCACCTTGACCTCAGGAAAAAAGGCCTATAGCATCAGTATTAAGAGTACGGGATTAGCCCCAAGGCATTTCAGGATTTGATTGATAAAGGCTGACTGCTTTGATTTCATGGCAATAATGAGTGAAAAATTAATAAGTACCATTACCACAGGGTGAGTTGTTAAGGAATTTCAGTCTCACAAATGTTTATTTCAGAGTTCAAATCTACTTTGGTCTATCTGTCTTCTAATAATTCCTATCACAGAATATTCAAATTCCTCAGCTGGTACACACAGACACATGTATGCATACATACGTGCATATCCATGTTTAATCTCCATGAACTGGAGTCAGAATTAAGTCTTTCAATGTTCTAACTCAATGAACTGTAGAGAGCTGGGCATATTTGACCACAGAACTACAAGGCCATCTTATCTTCAAAAATCTGAGCCCCGAAAACTTAACATTTGATTGTAATGCTTGGCTCAGATATTCCCATGTGTGGCAAACTTAGAATCACAGAATCACTGAGAATTGCTGGGGTTGGAAATGACCTTTAAGGTCATCGAGTCCAACCATCAACCTAGCACTACCACCACGCTCACCATTAAACCACCTCTTCAAGAGCCATACCCACATACTTTGAACACTTCCAGGTATGGTGACTCCAGCACTTCACTGGACAGCCTGTTCCAATGATTTACAACACTTCCCATGAAAAGAATTTTCACAATATCCAATCTAAACTTCCCTTGGAGCAACTTGAGGCCATTTCTTCTCATCCTATTACTTGTTACCTGGGAGAAGGGACAGACCCCTGCCTCACTACACCCTCCTTTTAGGTAGTTAAAGAGAGTGATAAAGTCTCCCCTCTTTTTCTCCAGGCATGAGAAAAAGTAATGGGAAACTGCTTAATAAACTCTTTTTCTTTTACTTGAGTGTATTTTCATTTTATCTCTAAAGGGATCTTCATTCTCTATTTGTGAACTAGTACTCTGAATTAATAAATCTTTTCTGTATGAAAAAGAAATAATTGCTTTAGATAAAATGCATTATAATTTTGTCTTTTTTTTGCATATATTTTCATGGCATGCTCATATACAACATTTATGTTTTGTATTATGAGACATTCTGTAAAGATTTTATTTAATATTGCTTAGATTTGCAGCAAAACTTCATTAGTACTCAGAAATACATTCATCTCATTGACTTCCCTGCATACCAGTGCACCATCAGGAAAAGACAGCTGCACTTTAGAGGTAATTCGAATAATAGAGCCTCACTCTTCGTACTTATCTGTCATCATCTGTTTTCACCTCTGCATCTGTAGTGCTTTGTGAAATGCCCTTTGACATTCCAGATGTTTGCTAAACTGAATGCTTTATGAGCTGCATTAAAAATACTTTTGTGATTGATTTATTACAATATTCACATAAAGTGGCAACAGAGGGGAGGAAGAAAGGAAATGAAGTGATTAATTGTATGCACTTCAGAGGTGAAAGCTCTTATTTTCTCCAGCTAATTGTTGCTTCCACAAAGTTCAAAAAATGGTCCTTAAACTGGATTAACACAAAGACACACTTCTGACTAAATAAAGCTTTGGTCTTTCAGACATTTTATACTTTTCTGTCATGGCAAGCAGTCCAGTGTTCATGGGTGTGCTATGACCAGGTTGGAATTTAGGCATCTCTCTTGAATGACTGCCAAACTAGTTTTTTTTTAATATCTGTGATGAAGACATTGAAATCTCAGCTAATCTTTCTAAATTTCCTGAATTCCCTCTATAGCAACAGAAGATACAGTAATTTCATTTCAAATTAAGAGTCTAAAATGAGTCTTCATGAGACTGTTTCTGCGTCAAAAGAATTACGTTGATTAAATTGAGTACTATGCTGTAAGTTATTTTTTCCAAATGTAGGTGAGTTGTACAAGCTGGAGAGAGCTTCATGAATGCAGGGATACAGAGGAGTAGGAAACAACACTTTGAAATCAGGCTGATTTTTTCCTGATATATCTTTTGTTGTGACAAGAGATAATTTTGAAGTTATCTGGCATGCAGTTTTGATTGCCAAGGACTAAAGAACAAAACTTCAATAAAAGTATAATAAAAAGGCTCATTTCTGCATATTTCTGCCTATGCGTATTTCCTCAGGAAACAGTTCAGCCATCTTGTACACTTTCACTGATACCCCTGAAGATTGTTAGGCACTGGAAGAATTGGCAGCCTGAATAAAAGTCCTCAAAAAACAGCACATCAAATTTCTTGCTCTTATGTTATAATTAAAATCCAACAAAAAATAGAATGTTCTTTGAGGTGTCATTGTGACTAAGGAAGAAAAAACGCCATTGAGAAAAAGGTTATCATGAGACATCACACTACTTTTACAGGTTCTGTTAAAGGACAGACCTGAGGTGAGCCAAGACAAAGCTCCAAATCAGCAATGGCCAGTAGATGCTGGATGAACAGGGAGTAAAAAACTGAAATGCAGATCTTTTGAATGACAAAAAAAAATATGAAGGTTTCTAAGCAATCAAGTTGGGTCTTGCACCCACATGGGCAATAGGTTGGTCTCTACAATTAATCAGATCTGAGTGCCTTGGAATTGGTGGGTGGGACACCAATTTTCCTGCCCAATATGTGATAACAGGACTGCGAGGAAACATTTTATTTGCCCAGGTATTCACCCATGGGCCTTTCTTGTGGAGCTTAAAGCACATTCCTTTCCTTTGCAAATTAATCAAAGGTTGTTCTTTTAAAACCTGATCTGAAATGTCGCAGCTGTCTTTTCCACAGCATCTCAGGTGTTACAGCACTTAGAGCAGATGGGTTGAGCAGCACTGATTCCCTCTGCTCTCTGAGATATTTTTAGGTCACTTTTGTTTCCTCCTCGTTGTCTGATCTCCTCACCAGGCTACCTAGCCCAGGAGCATTTTCCTTACTTTCCTCTGAAACTGCGACACTCCTTATAAATACTACCATGGACAGAGAAAAGATCATGATATAAGAAGGACATTGACCTTCCGGAGTGAGGCCCAAGGAGGGCCACAGAGATGATCAGAGGGATGTAACATCTCTCCTACGTAGACAGGCAGAGAGAATTGGGGTTGTTCAGCCTGGAGAAGGCTCTGAGAAAACCTCATAGCATCCTTTGAGTACCTAGAGGGGTCCTGCAAGAAAGCTGCACAGAAACTTTTTACAAGGCCGTGTAGTGATAGGACAAGGAGTAATGGTTTTAAATGAAGAGAGGATGGGTTTAGATTAAATATTAGGAAGAAATTTTTTACTGAGAGGTTGGGGAGACACTGGCAGAGGTTGCCCAGACAAGCCGTGAATGCCCCATTCTGGACGTGTTCCAGGCCAGGTTAGATGGGGCTTTGAACAACCTCGTCCAGTGAAAAGTGTCCCTGGGACACCAAGGGAGATTGGAACTAGATGAGCTTTAAGGTACTTTTCAAGAAAAACCATTCCAGGATTCTATGGTTTTATAATCCTATGAGGGAACCTTGTCCTCTGATTCAGCTGCTTCCCATGAGAGACAGCCACAGTTCTTTTCCTACCTTGAAGGGTTTAAAGACATTTTATGATCGGACACCATGTACTAAGCATGAGTTAAGCATTCAACGGCATAACCACTATGTCAAATTGGGGCAGATCTGGGCACATATACAACCAGGCCATGGTATCTGGTGACATGCAGTGTTCAAAAATAGGCAATAATATTGTTTTTTAACCATCGCTGGAGTTAAATAGATGCAGCTTAGTAGTTCTCAGGATCAATAGGGCACTAAATTCTTCCAAGTCTTTCTTAAGGCACATAAGTAGTTTTTTGGATCTGGCCCTTAGCTTCATCCAGATTTCTTCCAAAATCCATTTGTAGCTGCCCATTATGGCATATGACATAGCGCATAAACATCAATTTGCTCAGATGGACATACACTACATATATTCTCACTTTGACTTCGGGAGGAGAGAGTGACACAAAGTGTGCTAGAAGTTTATAAAAGTTGCAGACAAAGTAACATTTATGTGTTTCCAAGAAACAGGCAAAACTCCTGGTGGTTTGTTCCTTCCATACATTTCAAGAGTCTAATTTGAGAGAATTAATCTATTGCCTGTTTCTTGGAAATTCTTCCTATGAATTAAGTTTTGAATGTTAAAGAAATTAGTTTTATATAAATTTGAAGAATAGTGAGCTTAAAAATAGTCACAGTTGTGTTCCGGTCTGTAATGTGGAACGATAGGTTACTGTTGCTTTTTTACCCTTTATTATAATTAAGTGTTTTATTTTGCTGCTTCAAATACCCCTTGCACTATTTGTACCGAGAAAGGTGCAATAATATAATGGCTCATGGCAGAGATAATGTTCATAATTGAAAGGGACTGGTTTATTTTTGAAACCAATACTTTAAAAAAATGCGTATGTGTAGATATTATAACTAATTATGATTATATGGGTTACGTATTTTCAGCTTTAATACATTTTTCTTCTTTACAATAAATCCAGATAAATATTATGCCTACTAGATTTTTCGTGAGACAAGAGTGATCTCATACATAACAAACATCTCTTCTTCACTTCCCCCCAAAACCCTGGAGGAGTGCATCCTGTAAGTCAACAAATCTTTAACCTCAGATTTATAATGTGGATAGGAAATCAAGATTCAAAATAGCATACCCATTTCACATTTTTCTTCAGGAGATGCTTATTTTAAAATAATTGCCAGCTCATTTTTAAGATTGCCTGTATATATGGTATATGCTCTTTCTTTTGTGTAGTCTTGACCCAGAACCCCTCATTTTCCAGAACGTTCAAACAAAACACACTCTGGGGTGATCACAGACTGAGAGGTAATCAGGATAATGTCACTACAAAGTTGGAATGACATTAAGCTACGCAAAGAAGTTAATACCACTTTGAAATAAATATTCAGATTAAACAATGGCATGTATGGAAGGCCCAGATAAATTATTTCTGTAAAAGAAACTACTGAAAATATCACCATGTGCTTGAATAAATATCAGATATTTGCCATCTAATTTTCTGCCTTATGCGTTGTTTGCTTGAGTCTCACAATTACACAGTGATCTCTTTCAGCTTCATTACAGCTCATACTCTTTTCCTCCAGTGATCATTCTTATGGCATGATAGGTTTTTTCAACCTCATAGACGTTCTGTTCTGTGCTGGTTTTCCACCCACCCTTCCCTGGTAGCTAACTGCACAGCAGCCCACTCTCAGCAGCTCTTTTCACAGATGAAATATAGATCTTGTAATTGCAATACAGCTTCAATTTCCTGGGACTTTTCATATATTAACCTGAAAATTTCACTGCAGTAGTTAACAGCATCTTTAGTTTTACACTTAAGAAATAAAATATCCATATTTACATCGTCATAGAATCATAGAATGGTTTGGGTTGAAAGGGACCTTAAAGATCACCTAGTCCGAACCCCCCTGACATGGGCAGGGACACCTTCCACTAGACCAGGCTGTTTAGAGCTCCATGCAGCCTGACCTTGAACACTTCCAGGGATGGAGCATCCACAGCTTCTCTGGGCAACCTGTGCCAGTGTCACCACCCTCACAGTAAACAACTCCTTCCTTATATCTAAACCTATCCTCTGTCAGTTTAAAGCCATTATCCCTTGACCTAGCCAGGTCACATCAAGCTTCCCATCTACCAACACCACAAGATGGTCAGTTTCTCTTGATTTCACTGACCTATGCCTTTCCTAGATGGACCACACTATTTTATAGGAGTTTTCTATCCTCCAAGTTACTTCTAGCACATAACAACTGACTAATGTTCATTTCTTGAATTATCTAAAATCAAATATTCAAAAGCATACATATATTATTTGATTAAACACTCTTTGAGATCAGTGCTAAAATGCTTATTTCAGAATACAGAGGGAAAAACATTAGACCAAAAGAGCCACTTGTGAAAATTTTAACCTCGTTTTTTTTTTTTAATACACAGTCCTGAAAATACAGATATTACAGAAAATACAGAAGTTTTATTTCTAAAAATGTATTTCTCCTACATGTTCCTTCAAACCTCACAGCTCTAACCCCAAAATCATGAAGACAACTGGATCCAGAAAATTTCTGAAGCTCCATGGAACCTTCCATGAGGTACATTACTACAAAGATACTTCTTTGTACTCTCAGTGCATCCCCACATGCTGCTTCACATCCTTCATTTATATGTCTGAATCACAACACATAGCAGCAAAAAGACCTACCACAATCTAAAAAGATTATCTTTCATGGGATGTTTGGACTACATGTCAAAAATATTTTATCATATAGCATATCCAGAATAAACAGTGGATTGTACCTTCAAGATATAAGATAGAGGGGATGAAAAGTCCACTGAAACCAAAAGCACAGAGTTTAACAACAGACAATCAGTAAATCATGAACTACAAACATTCATGAGCCAGTCAGTACAATTATTTTTCAAAGAAATATTTGTTTAAACTATTACATAGTACTTCTATTTATATACATTGATTTTATTTCTACAGGCTATTTACAGATTCTTTTCCTCATGCTGGGGTATGTTTGCTTAAACACCCATTTCTCACTAAGATATTTTAAATAAAAGTTAGTGTCAAAGAAATATTCAGATGTTACTATACAGCACATGTATTACTGCATGTTACATTCATTTCTATTTCAGTCAGATTAAGGAAGCCCAAGCACTTTGCTATTTGTAAGGGACATAAGTTCAAAAATCAAAAGACCATATTTAACACACTCATGGCAGTTAATTTCTGTGATTTCTGGGGTGTCTAAATTCAGAACTGTGATTTAAACCAGATTTGCCAAGAAGTGCATTTTCTGGCTTTGTATGCATTCAATATATATTTAATAACATTAATGGGAATCTGGTCCTAACATCTGCTGATATGTTAATAATTCAGTATTTTAAAAAAAGAAACTATTCTTCACCTGATGAGACAAAATACGGGATAAGAAGAGTGTCACAATTTGCAAAATCACTTATCTTGTTCTTGATCAGATGGTCAGCTGCTGAAAAAGAAATTCCAGGACACATTCCATGTAATTTAAAACACAAACTTTTATTCTGTGATTCTTATTTCTTGCACAGTTTTTCTGCAGTTGTGCAGAACACTTCCTCCCATGCTCTCTCAGTAAACAGAATCTAGCACTATCTAAATCACAGTTTTCTTTTATATTCATAACCAAACTGGAAAAAAAAATTAAGAAATCAAGATATTTGGGGTTATAGTAGACCTATGCTTAATATTTACACAAACTACTAAATATCTTAAATTCCTACATCTTTAAAAATACAGCAAAACATAAAGGGTTAATCTTCAAAAAAGTGCTATAAAAAAAAAAGAGTTAAATCAAGAATTGCAAAAAGTTTGAACAAGGTATTCTGACTTTATTTCCTTTTTCAATTTTTGTCCAAAAATATTTAATTTTCTTCACTGAAATGAAGGGCCTCGGTACACGTTAGATCTTATATCCCCAGGCCATGCCCAGCCAGCCATGTGTGCAACCAGGGTCATGCAGAATGAAAGCTGCCCACCACTGTCATTTGACTTCGAGAGTATTGCTCCAGAAATCAAATAGAAAAGGTAGCAGCACTCATTTACTGGCTACATTGTGTTTGCTCCTGGGTGCATAGATATGCACTGAAAGACCAGATGGTTGGATTAGACTCAAGTCTATAATAATACAAAACATAGAGGATTTTGTACATTTTTTGGTACTGTTTTTTTCCTTTTCTCCCCCATTTTTTTCTTTTTTTTTTCCTTAAAATAGCTGTTCTGAATTTTCACAGATCCATTTTCTTTACCTGCCAGGGTTTCTTATTTCTAATTTTTTCATCATTTTGACCAAGTGTCTTATAGCTTTTGTCAGACAAAAGCAGGAAGAGTGTGTTAAACAGTAAGGTGAAATAAAAACAAGCATACAGAGATGATCAAGTCAAAAACTTGTCAGTGAAAACCTTGGATATAAAGCAAAAAATGCATGATTCACTAATGATTTTGAACTTATGCTGGTAGCAGATGCTTGACTAGACAAGCAGGAACAGAAGCACTGAGAGGCCAATGATGAGCAGTGAAGGACTTTGAAAATCTAGCCTGGTTCATGTCTTGCTTTGGCACATATCAGGGACATTGCACTGCACTTGATGGAGCAGTCTGAAATCTGCGTGAGATCAGTTTGTTCTCTTCCATATTATCTCCTGGGCTCATAAAACACATGTAAACAAGTACGGAAAAAAACCCCCACCACAATTTCTTTGCAAATAATTTTTTCAGAGAAATGAAATAATTTCTCAGATACTGAAAAACTAACTAATCTGACACGATTTGTGAAAGTCCAGTTCCTATTACTAGAGTTCATAATCAACTAGGAACTTAAATATTGACTTAAAAATGCAAATTTTACCTTGAAGGATTGAAAATCCTTGTCTGGAATGATGATTGATCAAAACCCTGTACTTCAATGACTGATTTTGACAGGACTGGAAAAGTGAGTTTTATAGATTCACTTTCTTTAGAGTTAAATGGCTTTGATAATTTAAAAATAATTACATAATTTTATTTTACTTTTTTCAGCCAAAGATATGATTATCCTAAGGAAAGACTAACTGTTATAGTCAGAATGACTACACTCTGGTATATTTACCAAGTTGGCAATTTTTTTCTTAAATAATTTTTATATTTTGAGAAATGGAGTTCTACAGCAAGGATTTCATAATATTTAAGCAATTTTGGGTGTCATTCTTATGGACTCTAGGCCTTTTGGAGTTGGGGACATCATTGCAGAACTGCTTGTTTTTCAGCACAAGTGAATAAATGAGAAAAGAAAACATGGAAATCTGAAATTTTTATGATCAAATATTCTCACTGAAACTGTGCAGGTTTCTTTTCCCTTCAGACATCAATCTGACTATATTCCAGCTGATGTGGTCAGTGGCTTTGTTCCCTAGTGAAAGGATAGCAAGGAGTATCTTAGAATATGAAACCATATCTGTAGTGGACATCAAGTTCATTTCACTTGGAAAGAAAAAGGATATTTGCCTTTTACTTCAACAGATGCTTTCTAGCTCTAACAATTCCCATGTGAATACACACCCAGCAATCTAATAAACCACAGAAATGCATTACTATCCTCAACTATTTGATGTCTTCCTACTTCAGATCAGACCTATAATTTATAAAGGACTTCAGTTAATTCCAGACAGTAGGCTCATGTTTCACATGTCAAATACCTCATAATTTAATTTAGAAGAACTCAGCAGTGCTGACAACTGAGTAGTCAGGAAAAGGAACTGGAGTGCATGGCATGGCATGGCATGGCAGGAACTAGCACAAGTCCCACCATTTTTTACTTAATATGTGTCTGATTTTTTTCTGTTTCTTTGCATGTCAGATCAGTAATTATGTGTTGGAATGGAACATAAGACCATTCATCCAGGGTAAGCATGATCACGAATGACAACGTCAGAGAGACAGAATGTGTTGACAGTGACGCATCCCCAGAAGTCTACTTTTTAGTCATGATTCATTAAATCACATTCAACAGTACATTAAATAGAGGCCAATTTACCTTAAAGCTGTTAATAGGAAAGCATGTGTTTCTGTGTGTGTACAGAGGCATACTTTTAATGCATAAATGGAACCTCAGGAAAAAGATATATGAATTTGGTTGTTGTGTAATAAAATCCTTATTTTGAGGTAATTCATTTAAGCATGAAAACAATTTGGAATGGAATTGTTGGAGGGAGTCCAGATTAGAGCTCTTATGATGATCAGAGGGCTGGAGCACCTCTCCAATGTAGATAGCTGGGAAGGTTGGGGCTTTTAAGACAGGAGAAGAAAAGGCTCTGAGGAGACCTTATATCATATTCTAGTACCTAAATAGAGCCTCCGAGAGAGCTGCACAAGGACTTTTTACAAGGGCATAGAGTGATAGGACAAGGACTAATGGCTTTAAATGAACAGAGATCAGGTTTAGATTAGATATTAGGAAGAAATTCTTTACTGTGAGGGTGGTGAAACACCTGAACAGGTTGCTCAGAGAAGCTGCGGATGCCCCATCCCTGATAGTGTTCAAGGTCAGGTTACATAGGCCCTTGTCCTGCCTGGTCTAGTGGAAGGTGTCCCTGTCTCTGGCAGGGGGGTTGGAACTAAATGATCTTTAAGGTCCCTTTCAAGCCAGACCATTCACAATGCAAGCATAGTATGGTGTAGTGTGATAAAATCTGTTTCATTTCAACTGTACTTTAGAAAGATTTCCTTCAAATATATGTCATGCTACTACCAGAGACATTTGGTCATTGTGAACCCTTCAGACATTTTTTAAAACACTTTAATGCAAGTACTCATTATGGGGTAAAAAATCTCCTGATGCGATATTATTGTTAATGCAAGTGACAGCATAGTAAGCAAAATGCAAAGAAGGAAAAGTTTGAGAAGCAGTATCTCAATACAGCATGTGATGGAACAGTCATTTGTACATATTTGCATTATCCAAATTGTTTGTATACAGTATGAAGCAAAGCTAAGCTTAATTTAATTATCCTTTAATTTCTCAGGCAGCTCACTGGACAGCTAATTTTGCTTTCCGAAGCTCTGCTTCTGCTTCCCATTCTCCATCTACTTCCAACGTAGAAGATTACCCAAACCAGGTATATAAGCACGGTTTCATCTCACATTTAACTCTGGAAGAAGCATAATTCCACTTGAGATTTGTTGCAATGTACATTCCTGAGCTACTCGACCTGACTGAAATGCAGCCCTTCAGCCAGCATGAATTGCAGCACTTATGTTCACTTCAAAGCAGAAAAGCACCGGCTGTAACCTGGAGATCTCTGTGCTGCCTGGCACTGCAAAGATTGTTTGCTTGTTAGCTGCCACTCTCTTGCTCGCTCTCACCCCAAGACACTTTGTAGGAGGAAGAGGAGGATATATGGAGAGCAAGGAAAAGTCTTTATTCTTTTTCAGTGTTTGAAGTTGTTACTTACACAGCCTTCTTTGCAGATTAAAGCCTGGATGGTGTGTAAAAATGTCACTACCAGTGTTACTGGTCTTACCAGAGAGTATTGGCTCTGTTAGGAGATGTAAAGGGAGCACACATTCTACTTGTACTCTGATGTAATGACTTTGCTTAGGATTTGGTTCTTTGAAATTTGGTTACATCAGCAGAAGAAGCTCAAAGTATTAGCCAAATCATGTGAACAAAGCTGCATCTTCTCACCAGGGCTGCCAAAGAGAACTGAGTTTCTTTTGCATCTCTCCAGTCATCCTCTGGTTTGATGTGAAAGAATAGTCTAGAGAGAGTTTGATTTGACATTGAAACAATGAATGACACAGAGCATATATTTCTTTCTTACTTGCTCATAATTTTGCAACCCCTTTGTTTTTCTATTCCAGGTTTCACACCTATGTTGACTGGAAAAGCAGTGCATTGGGGGAAAAAATGCTTAAAATGTCATACCTGTTAAAAGAAATGGAAACCAAACCAAATAAATTCCATAGAATAGTGGTTATTAAAATTTCCATCACTAATTCTAACTACTATGGTTCGATATGAAAAGTCTAAACATCGCTATCCCTACCCATGCTGGCTTTCCCTCAGGAGAGGAAGAGGCAAGGAACCTTTCACTGCAAACAGAGGCAGCATCTAGAGAGCCAGCTAACAAAGTGCTGGCCCTACAGGTGTAGACTGTAGCACACCCGAGCAACTCAGCAAGGGTCTTCAATGACCATCCTCCCCAACTTAAGCAACTAAATTCTGTCTCTGAAACACTTAGCCCTTCCCAAGAACACTTACTGTGAGCTCAAGCACACATAAAGCTCTCAGTAGGGTTCATTGTTCAACATCTGAGAATCCTGTTTGGCTGAGTGGGGTGATAACGTTGCAGTTGACTGCTTTAAGCCTGTTTCTTCTTTTAGACTCTTAAGAGATTAAGCAAAATATTGAAATCCGATGTGTTCATCTGTTTGGTTTCAGCTTGCATTCACCCTTCATCCCTTTCTTCTCTCTAAGTTAACCTGCAAAGTAATAATCTTGTCTCTGATTTCCAGGTATTGGTTTCCCTACATGTCTCACTTGTATTTAGGTCTTCTGGGTGTAACAGCATTGATTCACTGTGTTTCAGATTCCACTGCAGATCAACATGACAGACCCTCTCTCCTTGAAAAATTGTCTGCAAATTGAGATGGGGGAAAAAGGTGAGATGAAAGACTTGCTGATATTTAAGACAGCAAATAGCTGCATGTGTAATTGTGTAGTTAGCATATCTTTACCTAGTCTAAAAATATCTTCCTAAAGGTTCATTTGTACCAGAGAATAAATATTTTTATTAGCATACACTTAGCCAAGCCATCAGACTGAAGGCCAAACTAGTGCCAAGAAATCACTTTGTTATAGTTACTAAACGCACCACAGAGATGCAATTTAAATTTAAAACACCTAACACCTAAACCAGAGTAAATATTTTACTAAAAAAAGAGGAAGTTCTTTTTAAAATGTTTAGAAAATTTCTTACCTGAACATCCTTCAATCTTTTTGACATTCAGTAAGTGCAGTATCTTTTTCTTCCTTAAAATAATTGCATTGTTTCAAAAGCCCATTCTGAAACTCATCCCCATAGGTGTTTGACCATGGTCTTCTGTATCCTCTGTGCTGCTTCATGATGGGATTCAAAATAATTCTGATTCTGAAAAGAGTGAATTAGTTCTGGTGCCTTCACGCCCTGGTCTGGAAGCCATCAGCTCACCAGTACTCCAAGGTTGGAGGATGTTTTTTTGTTCACTAAATTTTAATGCTAAGACACCAAAACAAATTCTTAAAGGCAAAATTAAAAATCTCATGCATTGCACAAACTATTGAGTTAACAGCCTTTTGCAAACCTAATTTGGAAAGAATACAGATTTTAGGAACTAATTCACTTGTCCATGGAATGTTTTAATAAAAAAACCTCCATGTATGTCTATACATGAAAGATGTATCACTAACATAAGATGGGACTTGTAAAGATTTTTATGCACATTACATTTATATACAGGGGTATATTTTGTGAGAAGCAGACTCCAAAAGATTCTCTATCCTCAACTGTAACAAAATTAAAATAACACACATAATACTATCTTTTGATATATTCCTTGAATGTTGTGCTTTAATTTGTAATATCCATTTCCAGTGCTGAATATTAATTAGTCACAGCTTTTAACTATACAAATTAGCTGCTACTTATTATTTGCAAAAGTCTGGGCCACCTAAAATGCTTATTCACGTAAATTAGAGATAGAAGAACATGTTAAAGAAGTCCTTTGTTTAAATTAGTTATAAAATTAATTCAAATTCATCTTCATATAGGAAAAATACCATGCATAAATAATTCTATAATTTAAGGTTATTAGGAATCTCATATGTTGCTATTCTGGTATTTTATATTTATTCTGTGTGTGAATGTGCGTGGAAATAATCTTTTGAAGAGAATATAATTACTCATTTCTTTCACTATTTTTATGTATTCAAGCGAAAATTTGAATATGAAATGAACATTCATCCATCAGGAGTAGTTTAAGCTTTTGGACCCAATGGATAATCTGGAAGGGCTCTCAGTATGATTTTCATTATTATCATTTATGATATTTATGATATTACTGAAATCAAATATGTGCTTCTCAAAAGACACTCGGTGGCAAGACCAGTTTCTGAAAATAATTTCCCAGATCTAGAAGTAGGGGAGGAATCGGCAGCGTACACAAAACGGAAGCAGTCTCTGGCAAAAACCAAAAGGTTTTTTGGAACCTTAGATGATAGGAACTCTTTGTAACTATCTTCCCAGCACTCTTACACATGCTGATATAAGTAAGGAATGGAAAGGGTCCCAGGTAAAACAAAATCCATGCGAGGACCTGCTTCATGGCACTGTGTGTCAGCTGCTTCACAGCCCACTTAGTCCTATCTACAAATACACTCCATGGCTATAAGTTAATTATTACATCTTGTCTTGGTTTGAGACATATTTGGAGGGAAACGACTGAAATGAACATCCCTCTGTTAGAAGGCAAATTTCAGCAGCCCCTTCCCCACCAGGTTTGGAAAGAAATTCCTCAGAGGAAAGTGAAAAAGAACTATTTATTTAACAAGCAAAGTGCACACAGGCACAGAAGAAAAGACTGAATAATGTTAGATAATAAAACCCATGGCTGTGGAGAAGACCTGGGAAGATTTTCAAAGTCCTTTGTGGGTGTGGCTCTCTCCTCTCTGGAGCTGGGGGGTGCAGCTTGGGCCCCTCCGGGCTGCAATGTGGGGCCTCCCAGTGATGTTCTGGTGCTGATGAAGAGTCCAGAAGAGACGAAGAAGAAGCCAAAGTCCCAGGAAACTCCTTGCTCCAGCTACAAACAAGAAGCTAGCTAAAACACAAAGAGTTTTAACTCTCCGTCTCTCTCCTGAGAAAAGGAGCCAAAAGCTGAGGTGAAGTAGGAAGGTGCTTCCTCCGCTCTGCTGCAGGAACATAGGGGAGTGTGTGTCCTTGAGCACAAACTGCTCTGAAAAAAATTCACCTGGCTTCTCTCCCCCCTCTCCTGAGAAACAGCTTAAAGACACAGGAAGGCACAGGATTCATGTCTGGCACAGGGCAGACGATAGGGAATACTGTATCATACAGTCACCCCAGGACACAGCTGCAGCGAGACTGAAATGACAAGTCATCTTATGAACAAACTTATAGATTCTGAAAAATGACAGTTCCCTCATGATCACAGCAATTTTCCTACCATCACACTTTTCTGTGCTTTCAACTACTGTCAGTAATACTAATTATTCTTTTTCCATAGAAAAATTAATCATATTATTTACTAAATAAGTCTAAAGCAGCACAAAGGAGTGACTCAGAGTATTCCTCTCATTTTTCTCCTTGTTCTATCCTGATGTCCTCCTTGATACAGTAATTACTAAACATAGAGCCTCTCTATTTCTATCTATATTGCTTTCATTTATAACCTATTAGCCCATTATTTGGTTCAAGAGGAACCCTCAGAAAGCGTAAGGGCACTGTTAAGTCATGACTGGTTCCTTGCTAATCCAGCTGCCTACTGTCTCTGAAGAGCTGTTCTTGGAATGAGACTTCAGACAGGTCAAGGTGCAGAACTGCTTTATTTCCTACAAGGGGTGCAGAACCGTGAACGCAGATACCTTGAAGTGATGATCAAGAATACTGTCTTGGAGATTATTTTAAACAAGGCCATAAGAGGCAGAATATATATTTAACAAGTCCTAGGATCTAGGGTCAGGTCATTGATTTTTAATGTATTTTGATCATTAACACAATCTCAGAATACAATCTCTGCATATGACAAAGAAACCATCAGATAGAACAGCAATTATCAACAATCATTAATGAAGATGTTGAAGAGCACAGGGCCTAAGATGAAGCCCTGTGGAACCCCACTAGTGACAGGTCATCAGCCTGATGTCACCCCTTTCACTAGAACCCTTTGTGCCCAACCCGTGAGCCAGTCGCTCACCCATCCAATGATGTGTTTAGCCAGCTGTGGGCTGGACATTTTGTTCAGAAGGATACTGTGAGAGAAAGTATCAAAAGCTTTGCTGGAGTCCAGGAAGATTACATCAACTGGCTTTGCAATATGAAGTAGGTGGGTTACCCTGTCACAGAAAGAAATCAGGCTCAACAAGCGGTACTTTCCTCTCATGAAGCTGTGCTGGCTGTGAACGATGACTGCCTTTTCCTTCAGGTGTTTTTAAATACTTCCCAGAATAACCTTTTCCATGATTTTACCAGGCATGGAAGTGAGATGGACAGTCCTGTAGATTCTAAGGTTCTCCTTCTTACCCTTCTCAAAAAAGAAATGTTGCTTTTGAACCTGAAATTTCAAGTGGTTGGCAGCTGGAAAGAACCTCACGTTTTTGCTCACTTTGCAACAGTCTGTCCCAGGGAAAACACTTTCATGTTGACAAGGCCCCATTTTACAAGACAGATTACACTAAAATATGTTTGGCAAGCTCTGTAAACAGAAATAAAAGACTGTTGCCAGAGACAAGAGGAAGAAAATCCATCATTAAAAGGAAAAAAGGGTACGTATCCAGAGGCAGGGAAGAGCAAACATGCATATACTACTTAGGATAGACGATAAAACTAAGTTGGCAGTGTAGTTATCTACAACAGAGAGAGATGCCCTTAAAAGGAGTGAATCATTTCTTCCTAAGATGTACAGTGAAAGTATGCAGAATAATATACTTCTTCTTCCCACAGACAATAAAGGCAGTCTGAGCAAGATGGCCAAATGCAGATGTTAAATTCTCAGCTGTGTGTGTGTACAGTCAAACAAGAGGAATCCCATCCACGGGATCACATTTGACACCTTTTACCCATAGATACATTTAACTGAACAACAAAGGTAAAGAAAATTGTCAAAGGTAGAAAAGCATGTGTGTTATAAGTGCTAGGACAGACATACAGGCTCAAGGCAGATGGGACACACAGCATGTTTATTGTTTTATAAAAAACATGAGTAAAAATCCAGTGACTTGAATGATGGAGGCTGATACTTTCAAAGGAGCTTCAAGGCTCCTTGTAGTTTCCTGGTTTTTGTGGTGGTGTTACAGCAAGGCATGTCTCATCCTGCCTCACTGATGTTGGAAGCTGGTACCCTAAGTTACCTAGCATGGCGTTTTCAAAGGAATTTAAATCAGTACAGCAGCACAGAGCAGCAGCAGACATATTTAGTCAGCATTCTGCCACTGTTTCTTTAACAGGTATTTCTTAGAAATTCACCTTTGCACAAAGCCTGAACTGAAGCCTACTTCAATCAGTCGAGCAGAGGTACTCATATTTTGGAGTTTCAGTTTCAGGAAAGTGAAAGACTTGAGTACCTCTAAGTGTATTTCTTCCTATAAATGAAATGCTTTTTTTCAGCCAACACAAAATATATATAGGCACGGATTTAACAGAGCACTTTACTCTTAGTATTGCTACCATGACTTTCAGTGCCTAAAATACATCCTTAGGGAAAATCTCAAAGGATTCAGGACTGTAAAAACTCTGTTGGCCTCTTGTTCTCATATCTCGTTTCACTACATTTGGAATATTTAAAACTAAATACAAGCACCATAAACGTTCAACTGCCTGAAAGGGAAGCAAGACTGAAAATCCTGCTGATTCTACTTCAGTAAGGACCAGCTTTCTGAAAGCCTTCACACCTCTAAGACTGGTGCAATCCTATACTTTACAAAAGAAAAATATTTACCCTTCCAAAGTAGCTCTTAAGTCCAAGATGCTGCTGCCAGAATTTCACAGTACTTAGCAAGAGTTTTATTCAATGGCAGAACTTTTTCTTTCAATGTGATTTTCTACCAATGGGAGAAAAGTCAGCTGAGGAAGGAAGACAACACCTCCGGGAATCTGATTTCTTAAAAAGAAGAATGAATTGCGGTAAGATTAGTCAAACCAAGAGCTGCATTAGAAATCCTAAAACTTAAGGCATCTGTGTCCTCCTTTCCTTCTACCCTGCACTCAATTTTCCACTGGTTCATGCTACAGGTATTTAGTTTGCACCTTGGAGTTAATATTCAGGGAGTGGAGAGAAAAAAATCCATTCACAAGGCTACAGATCAAAGCCTGAAATTTCATGACAGGCAGTCATCTTATCAGAGACTGCTGACTCAATTTTCAAAGCATGCAGACAGTCCGTGGGCTTCCTGGCTCTCACTTATATCTATATTTCTAAGTCAGTGAAGTCAGTCCTTAGAGATTTCTCATGAGTCATTCCCCATTAAAAAGTCTTTGGTACTAAACTGATCCATAAGCAGCGACTCAGGACTTTAGTTTCTTAAAGTTGATCTATGTGTCTTTTCAGCTTCTAGCTCTAAAAGGTTGATTTAAGTACGAAAAAGGGGCCTACAGGAAGGCTGAAGTGGGACTTTTTGCAAGGGCATGTAGTGACAGGACAAAGGACAATGGCTTTAAGCTGGAAGAGGGTAGATTTAGGTTAGATATTAGGAAGAAATTTTTTGCTATAAGGATGGTGGGGTGTTGGCACAGGTTGCCCAGAGAACTTGTGGATGCTCCATCCCTGGAAATGTTCCAGGCTGGATGAATGGGTCTCTGGGCAACCTGGTCTAGTGGAAGGTGTCCCTGCCTGTGACAGAGGGTTGGAACTAGATGATCTTTAAGATCTCTTCCAACTAAACCCCTTATATGATTCGATGATTTCATGCATAAAAGCCTTGCTAAATGACTAGAAAGAGTTTTGCCTGGTGGCTGTAACTTCTGGCACATCTAATCTATGAATTACCCAAAACACCTTTGAATCACCACCTGCTTGGTTCTGTTTTGTATGATTTTAAGACTGCTTTTTAAGAGCAGATCGGCATAGACGTACATAACCGCTAAGAAACAAAAGTAGAACATTACTAAGGGACTAATGCTGCACCTCATGTTCCAGGATTTTTCTGAATTTATTGCCATCAGAAGCCTGTAGCATTGAGCTATTCTTTTAGCATGTGCTTGCTCTCGCTATGATTACGTGTAAAGTTACATGATCTTCTCAAATCCATTTTTCTTCAACTTTCAGGAAAAAATTCCCATGCAGGATGGAACTGCCTGCAGACGTATTTTTAGAATAGCTATGCACAGTAATACAAGCCTCAGTTAAATGAAATATTCCTTCTGCGTTTGTATTGGGCACTTGCAGATGTTCTGTGGATTGGATATGCAGATGTATGATTTGAAAGACATCCTACACTTATGGCTTCTCCTACCATCGCTTTTTTGTCCCTTTGAATTTAGAAAAAGACTTTCTGACATTCCATCAAACAGCAGGACACTTGACATTGTTGTGGTGTATTTTATTCCCAGGGTTATTAGTATGGAAATAGGGCTTATTTTCTCTATACTTTACACTGTCAAGCAGCATTCAGGGATCCCTGGATGTTGCAGACTATTTCTAAAAGGTCACTTAAAGGCAGGCTCAGCATCAGCATATTTACCTTAACAGGATGGAGGAGGAAAGTGGGGTCTATAAATTTAAAGCAGCTAAAACCCAATCAAAATTTCTAAGTCCACAAGCTGTGAACATACACAGAGATACATATTACTAGTTTTGATGGTATGCAAATTGTGACTGAGGACATCACCAAGCACCAGCGTCTAGATGCAGGATGGAACTAGAGCAAGGACCGTGTATCTAAGCCGTGTGCCTCTGTGCAGGAAGAAATACTTATCTGGCAGGGAATTTACCCTATGCAGAGTTTTACAGATGCAAGAGCTCTTATTCATGAGCCATGTTGCACTGTGTTATGCCCTACAGACACAACTTAAATCGGTACTGCCTACCTGATGTAAAAGACATCTCAGTTAACAGCAATATTTCCTACATGTATACAGCATTGTATTTCTGTTTGTTCAGACTTATTTTTTTTAGGAAGACAAATAATATAAGCTTAGGATTTAAAAAAACAAAAACAAAAACAACAAAAAAAACCACCAACAAAATAGCTTGCAAATCTTTCTACAAAGCTTCAACAGAAATTTAATGCTGCTATTAACAGGCAGAGTTTCTTGGCTTGAAACAGCACTTTTTGCTGTTTTCCAAAAGCAGCAACTGTCTTGCTCTTTTTTTTTTCTGAGTTCATCTGATCTACATATCTCATTTCCAGCTCAGTCCAACAAAGCCAAAGATTTCAGAGAAGATGGCAATGCACTCTGCAGGTTCTATTTACTAAATAAGGACCATAAAGCAGAGGAAGTTCTGCCAGAGCTGGTTCTGTCTGCGTTATGAACCTAAATGAATTCAATAAACTTAAGCAAACTCCTTTGTCTCTGGAAACAAAGTCATGAAGCATCACTGTGAAATAGTGCTTCTGATCACAAAAGAAATATATGCTCACCACAGAATATTATGGGTACTGAGTTAAGAATTAACAAGTCTATAAAGCAACTTTTGTCAAACTGTACAGTGGCTGCTTTGAACTCCAGCCTAAAGCATTCAGCCAGAACTGAAGCTAAGGTACAACATTTATTATTTTACAATTTTTGCAGGACTCTAATTGGCTACAAGAAGGTATGGATTCTGCAAAGCAAAGTGTTGTCTTCATACAATAACTGATTTCTGTTTTCTCTTTAGAGTGTCACTGTGCTGATGACACAATACACAAGTTATTGCAAATCACATTTTCTTCTTGTTAGCAACATGGTTTGAATTCCCGAGTTTAGGAGACATTTCTGATGCATATAGGACTTCTTTGGATTAAAAATAAAGAGAAAAAAGTAAGTTTTTTTATTCACAATGCTGCCTTAACTGAGGCTGAACTGAAATTAAGAAGTGTTCTCTAACACCACAGATGCTATTTTTAACCCAGAAAATTCACTAAAGTTCTTCCCTAAACCGTCTCCCAGGCAGTTCAGCAGCTGCTCATGCTCAAGCCCTCCCTGGATGTACTATTTAGGGCCTCTTTAATTTATGACCCCTGAAAGGTTCAAACCATTAAACAAAAATAGAATTTACCCCCACCTTATTACAAACACCTAACCTGCAAAAGCACATGGTTTAAGTACAGCAACACTCTTGTGCTACTCCTGCACAATTTCCCAGTCATTAGAGTATCTCTTTCCAGACACAGAAGGTTCAGATTTAATAACCTTCTCTGCTTGTGGGAGCCTCAGTTACAGTTCATATAATCACAGAATTATTTAGATTGGGGAAAAAACATTTAGTCCAGCCATGAACCCAATACTACCAAGTCCACTGCTAACCCATGTCCCTCAGTGCCGCTTCTACATATCATTTAAATACCTCCAGGGATGGCGACTCTACCACTTCCCTGGGCAGCCAATTCCACTGCCTAAACACCCTTTTGGTGAAGGAATTGCTTCTAATATCCAATTTAAACCTTCTCTAGAACAACTTGAGGCCATTTCCTCTTGTCCCATTGCTTCTGACTTGGAAGAAGAGACTGAACAATCTCACTACACGCTCCTTTCAGGTAGTTGTAGACAGTGATAAGGTCTCCCTTGAGTCTCCTCCTCTCCAGGCTAAACAACTCCATCTCCCTCAGCCATTCCTCATTGGACTTGTGTTCCAGACCTTTCATCACCTTTATTGTTCTTCTTTGGACTTCATTGCTGAGCTTTCCCACTTCCTGGAAACTGAAAGCACCAGAAAGGTGACTGTATTCTAATGTGGAGGTTTCTTTCCCTTTACTACTGAACATCCTACCCTGTGAGTAGCAGAAGTAAAGATTTGTTGAGTGAGGGACTTTGGCTTTCTAGCAAGGTGAGCAGGACACTTTTGCACCAGAGAGGGGCAATATTAGTGTCGTCCCCATCATGCCCTCATTGATTATTTTCGTGTACTTCATATTTATTAAACCAGGATAAGATTCATAGATCTTTTCCTGGTGACAAGGGAGACTACTGCTTTCATGCAATTGTAAAATGAATAGCATTTCTTCTCATGAGATTCAAAGCCTTTCATATCCTGCAGTTCCACTCATTCTGTACAGAAGCAGAGCAGAGTTACTTTTTGAGAGACATTTGTGCTCATTTTGAAAAAGAACAGTTGTGCCAACCACTTGTTAGTTTGTTTGACTTGAGAACTCTTTTTATCCCTTGGGGGCAAAGCAGATGGAAATCTGTACGAAGTTTGGAGCACCTCATCAAAAAAGCACATGAAGATCCATTTCTGCAACAAATACAGCAAATGGTTGGACCATACAATTTATCTGCTCTGTTTGCTGCTGCCTGCTCACTTGCCCATCCTTCTGGACATGTGAAAGGGCTCGTTTTTCTTCTTTATGCTCCCCCCATTCATGGGCTGAAGTATGACTGAAAGTCACCAGGGGATGGTTTTGTGTATTACATCCCCTTTCTTATAACAATACACAACTGAAGAACATTAAACACTAACTCATAAGGAGCAGATCCTGTCAGCCACTTCTGAGTAGTAGTTTGTGTGTGTGTGTTGAACCATTCATTACAAAAGAAATTTTTGGAGTGCCTGCTGCTTATGGGAGAGGCTGTTTCAAGATAATATATGGCACTGAGGGACATGGTTTAGCTTTGGACATGGCAGTGCTGGGTTTACAGTTGGACTCTGTGATATTAAAGGTCTTTTCCAACCTAAACAATTTTATGATTCATTTTAGACTGGTTTACAGAAGAAACAAGGTGTAGGCCATAATCCTTTCTTTGATATGTGTGTGTGCCTGTTGCCTACTTCTGCCACCTTCAGCCAACTCTGACATTGTGGGAAAGGTCTCCCAGTTCCTGTAAGTTTCATGAGTACAGACAACTGCACAGAAAAGTACTATGTGTGTCTTGGCAGAGGGAAAGGAGGTCTCTCCTTGTCTTACATTGACCACAAGGATCCCAAGCCCTCCAAACAGGTCATTTTTGAGTGGTGATAGTATGAGACAACCACAAAGCCAACTGCTGCACACAAATATGCAACAAACAAACTTCAGATATTCTACCACTCCTGTAAAGGCTTGTTAATATTCTTGTTTTTCTAAAACCCTGTCCAAACTGAGGAGATTGAATACTACCTAAATATTATTAACATAGTCCTTGGCTAAAATTGTGTCTGACAATATCTAAGGACAGAAGAGCAGTAACAAACATTAGCTAATACTTTTGAAGTATATTTTATTTTCCTAGCTCAGAAAACCCTTAAATATATTCTATTCTATCCTATAAAGGGGCCAGTCCAAAGCATTCAGTTTTATAACAGTTCTAAAATTCATCATTTTCAGCCAAACTAAAGCAAGTCGTATAGAAAGGTAGATTTCTCCCAGTGTTTGGGTTTCTTTGTGGATATTAATAACTTGGATGACAATACAATCTATTTCTACATTAGAAGATACAAGTATTTTGCACCAAAAATATGCTGTTTGGCAGATCTTTTAACTATGAGTCAGACAGACAATTGTAACCCTACATCAACAATGTCTGTCAGGGCTGTCTGTTTGGAAAGACAGTCTTTTTGAGGAGTGTAATGCAAGTTTCTCAGATGGTGAAAATCATCAGAGTCCCTCGAGCTGTCAGAGAACTATAAACAATTCAAGTTGTAGTTCAGCTCCTTAGCAAAGCCCAAATCACCTCCTTTAATGCATGTTCCAGAACTTAAGACCCTGCAAATCAAATCAGTGTTTCTACATAAAATGTTGGAGCTCAGAGCAGTTGGTCTAGTTCAGAATATCACAACAGCAGCTGCAACACTGTCAGCTAATCCACAATTAGCCTAGAACATCAGTAGGTGAAATAAAATAAGCATCCATCTTGCCAGTTGACTACTCAAATCTGCATACAGTAAATTATTTTTTTCCACCCCTGTTGAAACCCATTTAGTTGCCTATTGAGATTGCAAGACTCTTCATTCCCGTTTCTGCTCCATCAATATAGTCAAGCAAGCCTAAGAAATCATACACATTACCAGATGAAAAATCTTCTCAAGTCTGTGGACCAGTTACCAAATGTTCACCATCTACTGTGGGACCTGAGGTGCTTCCATCACATGTGGACATATTCACTACAGACACTTACACATAAGTGCCTGAATCTGAATAATTCCATTTAAACCAAATCAAAAACTGTGTTCCCTGTGCTGACAAAATTGAGAAGATCCCTTGGAAGGATGAAACTTCCATTGTTTCTGTGGCATGTATGGGTAGAGAATCACAAGAGAAGACTCAAATATTTGGTAGGACAAGGGTGACAACGAGAGAATAGCCAGAATAAAGTTAACAACAGAGGGTTCCCTGGTGCCCCCTGAAAACCTTTGAGGAAATATGGAATGTTGGAGGTGTGTGCAGAACATGAACAAGACCTGCCATTTCACAGAATATCAGTGGAGTTCTGTCATGGGGAAGCAGAACAAGTCAAGGCAGCAGTGGCTGAAGGCGGTTACACTGTCATGCAATAGTTAATTAGGACATAAAGTCAGAAACAGCATGGGTGGGTTTTATGTAGTAGTAATGAAGACAGAACAATGAGAATTAATTTATGCACAGGCTAAAGTAGCAACAGTTTCTGCCAGGGATCTTCCTCTGGTCTGTCATTTCTGGATGTGGCACTGGAAGAATTAAGAACCCTGTGGTAGGTGTCAGGCTGTAGGCAGACTGTGTGAGAAAGAGAAAAAATGAATCACACAGCCAATACTTCTTACATAGCAGGATGGGATTTCATGTTACCACTAACATTCATGCAGTATTATAAGACCACACAGTCCTTTCCAAAGTGCTATGACGTATCATAGACGCGTGCTAACAACCCAGCAAAAAAAATGGAACATCCAGCTAGGAGATGCTGTGTATAAGCTATTGCTGAGGCTAATTCTGGAAAGAAATTAGTTTAAAGGAAGAATATGTGAAAGAGATGAGGGCGTTTTGGAGGTCAGAGCTGTGATGTGATTAGGTTATTGTGATTGACTGTATGGGCACTAAAACAAGTGATACCAGTAAAATCTCTGTTAAGGAAAGGAATTAAGTATAGACAGGAAAAGGAACAGAGATATAGGGCCAAATATAGTGCTCATCAATTCAGAAGTCTATTGGTTAGTGGATGTATATTAGGTAGGGCAGGATAGGGATTTCACTATGTGGTTTTTTCCCTCCTAACTGGAGCAGAAGGACAGGTGAGTGAATTTTAATGAGAAGCTCTTCCATTAAGGTCACATCTACCTACCTGGCAAGTGATAAGCCAGTGGTCAAGGATGTTGGAATATCTCTATTGCCATGTAACATAAGCTGGCCTTAAACTGCAAGAGGACTGATAGAAAATGAGCCCATGTGACCATCACCAGGCCTATAACTCATACTGTATTCTTGAAAGGTTGTTCTACAAGATTTAAGTGTAGTCTTACTTGACTGCTCTTCTGGGGTGTGTTTCCAACAATGCAGTTATCTTTGTTTTAACAACTTTGCTATACACCAAATATTATTTGCTATATAAAACCCTTTTGCTAATGCACAGATCCTTCACAACCCAAGAGTACCTGACTGCCACTACATCAGTCATGCTGTTGTATGTGTGGTCTTTTTTACAAGCATTATTAATTTTCCCTGAACTTTTCTGTCAAGGTATTTCCATAAGGCAAAAAAATATTGTCAGTGTTTTTCAGGCGTGTCCTGTTCTTTTGTGGATCAATCTGAATTCTGAGCAAGTGTCAGATGAAAACCCACGCACTTCTATTCAAAAAAACACCAACTTGTTTGAATGCTAAACAGGCCTAAGCTTTTCTGATAGCAGTATTTTGATCATTGTTTCCCAGAGCAGATGCTAGAACATAAGTCATGAAAACTTCACAGTCTAAACAGTCAGGTTGTTTTTCTAAATTGTGTGTAAGAGTTTGGAAACAGGATGAAAATGAGCATTTTAAAGGCAAAAAGCAGGAATAATGAAAATAATAATTCACTGGAAAGGAAAAAATAAAATATATTTGCTTATAAAGAGAGGCAACTAGCTGTGAAAAATGGACAGCTGACCCAACTATTTCAAAACTGTAAGTTCTTCAATTGAATGCTTGATAGCAGAACGAGAATTAACACAATAGGTCTTATTATGCCAGGAATTCAAAATAAAGGGGAGAGGATTTTTTTGTGTGGACTGAGGACATCAGCCAACCATAATTCTGACTGGTACTGTCTAACTTTAGCATATTTGATCCAATAGCTACCAACTGTGAACAGAAAAGAAAAATGGCAAGATCCTGTTTTAACACGGTAACTCTGGAATGTAAGCAAATAGCACAGGTTATACAAGAAAAATCTAAAAATCCAGCTACCACATTGTACATCATTAAAATTCCTCCCCCCTCTGGCCTTTCCCCCCAGCTGGAATAATTCTGACATGAGCAGTTTTGATGCCATATATGGAGCTCTGAAGACAGATCCCCAGACCCAGTTTCTGAGCCATGAACAAGGATGGTTTGTCTTCAAGCTGCTATAATGGATTGTACCCTGAGCCATCTGCTGATGTTCAGTTCATCAGCAGCTCATTTACAGAATTACTATCAAAGAAACCTGCAATTGGTGACCATTTAATGCACCACATTGAAAACTGTGGTAGGTCAGCTCTTGCTTCAGAACTGGTTTATCCAGCCCTGTAAGAAAAGCAGTAAGATATCTGAAAACAGAGCTGTGCCAGTCACCCTCACCTGTGAACCCAGAAACAGCAGCTCTTGTGATCTCACCAAGTGAAGGATTAAAATAATTCATACTCCTTAGGGTCTGTATACAACTGGCAAGAATAATGTCCTTGCAGCACCTGCATTCAGCAACAATCATAACCTTCGTGAAGAAATCCTGGCCTACCTTACAATAGAAATAAAGAGATGAACAGATTTGTTCAGGACTAAGAGAAAAAATATTTTTTTTAAAATCAAGAACCAAGAACTAAATGTCAAATTCTTGTTTTCTTGAATCCCAGAGGTATTTCTGCCCCTGCTATGTGTCTCTGCAGCATTCTCCTGCTATGGCCACCTACACAGTTCTGTAATCCTCATTTTTCCATCTCTTTATGTTCCACCTCTGAGGGAGGCTCTGCAAGCCATTAGCCAGCAGCTCAGCTCAAACTTGCAAATGTTAGACACGCTGAGAGGACATGGGTAGGAGGAAGGGAGACAGAAGGAAAACAGTCCCGTGAGAGATGCTGCATTACAATAATACCTGACAGCCTTCCTCCTAAGGACTGTGATGTTTCTTTCCTACTCCTTGCAGCATGCCAGCATTACAAATGCCACTGCATGCTCCTGGAGACCAACCAAATCTGCTGGACCTTAAAGAAGATGCTGCATTTTTGCTGGCTGTTTACTGGGATCTGTGCCACCCAGCTGGCCCCTGACACTGCAGGAAAGAGAGTAGGGTCTGGGTTTGGGTTTTTTTACCACCCTGGTGGTGCTTTCCTGACAAACGGCAGCAGCAGCAATATTCCAGCTCTTGAACTGGCACTTGATGGCATCCCTCCCTGTACAGACTGCAGTGATTCTTTCTTAGGTCCCTGGCTCTTATTTTCTTAGGCTTTTCTGGGGGGACTGCAACCATATAGCACAGCTGAGACAGCTTTACTGGCACTCAGGCAATGTCAAAAACAATGAACTGGATGGAAAAGAGGCAGTCTGGGTAAAGATCAGGCCCAGAGACAGCTATTGAGGTTACGTGCTGACCGGTGCTGTCCCATCAAACCTGCAGTGTTGAGGGAGGCCTTGGGGAGCCAAGACAGAGGGTCAGGGTCAGCATCAAGGGTGCAGGAGGCTGGGTGCAGGCACAGCTGCTGCACAGCTGGTCCCTGCTCATGCTGCATTCCTTCAGCTGAAAAGGGAGATGAGCATCACACCTGCCCCACAATCGTTCATTTCTGGGAGGAGCTGATCCTGTGCTCAATTCTGCTCAACTCCCTAATGCCACCAGAGATACTCCCAGGAGAATGATGCACTCTGTGTCCTGACAATGACTGCCTGAGGACATAAATCCACTTTCTTTTTGGCTGGCTAGCAGGGTAAACATCTGTCTGTAACAGCAATATATGCTCTTGCTGCTCTCACTGGGGAGAGATGGTGGGAGGTAGAGACAAAGATCATCACAACACTATAAAAAATGCAGCTTTTTTCTTCTGCACTTGTCCTTAACTCTTCCATATTCTGAGAGGAAATATGTATGTGAATTTGCATTAAAACCATAGCATCTGCTTTCACCCTTGGTAGGAGGAAACAACAGATATTACAGGACATCCTCAGCTACATATCTTTCTGCAGAGAAGGGATTGAGATGAGTTTTTAAATTAAAAAGAAATTGATTAAAATCCTGGCAGTGTTTAAAGTTGTCTGTTAAAATAAACAGAAGTCCTGCCATTTGCCATCCTATGACTGGAATTTCACCATGTGCAATATAATTTTCCTTCTGGCTACACCAGGTGTATAAGAAATCATTTAATAGAGATTAAAGGGGAAAATAAACTTTGTCCTACCTTCCCTGCAATAAAAAAAAAAAAAAATAGAATCATAGGATTGTATAGGTTAGAAAAGACCTCAAAAATCATTCAGTCAACTCATTAATGAAGCACTGCCATGTTCACCACTAAACCATGTCCCCAAGTGCCACATCTACACATTTTTTGAACATGTTCAGGTGATTCCACTACTTCCCTGGGGAGCTTGTTCCAAAGCCTGATCACCCTTTACCCTTTCCTTGTCTGAAATAGACAAGACCTCTTTATAAGTTCTGTTGGATGGAGGACTTAGGAAAAGTTAAATGCAAAATCCCAGGATTACTGATCACTGTAATCCTAAAAACCAAAGAGAAGAAGAAAATGGTTTCTATTTAAACTCATCCTAGACTAAAAACAATTACTCCCCTGACAAGAAAGAAAGAAAGAAACAAAGAAAGAAAGAAAGAAAGAAAGAAAGAAAGAAAGAAAGAAAAAGAAAGAAAGAAAGAAAGAAATGTAGACATATCTCTGACACTTATTTTCCCTTCTTTTGCTTCTGGTCAGACAAAGCAGTGTGGACATAAATATCATTCATGATTAATAAAAAATTAAAACCATTGAATTCACTGAATACTATTTAATATTTAAACACAAAAAATATCACCATTAATACTGTGTTTCCTCAAATATTTTCTTGCTTTATACAGGGCAAAGAATTGAGTCAGCTGTCTTTATTTCATCATTAGGCTTCATGGATAAAACATTAATCTGCCTTTCTGTTTTTTCCTAATGACCAGCTTTTCTTTGACATTTAATTTCAAATCTCAGTGATGTCCTGTATAGGAAGAATGATCTGGAACACTAATGGAAGATAATGCTCCCCCCCAGATAATTACACTTACTTAGGCGTTCTCATTAGTCTTAAAGGTCAGCTTACAGCACTTACACCCGTTAAAATATGGTGGCAAAAAACTCTGAATATACAGGCCTGCTATACTCTGCTTCTGTGCCCTGAACTATCTTTGAATGAAAGGCATCATTACCTCAGTGAGACACAGCACTCAGGATAGTACTTGTTATCTCCAGACTAAAGCCTGAGAAGAACCCCTGGTCTCAGAACCATCGCAAAATCCAAAAGACTGAGCATATTCCTTCTCTACTCGGCTGGGGAAACAGTTGAATTTTCATTACGTGGAAGTTTTGGCTTCACATTTTCCTCCTTTGCGAAGAGTTGCATAGGAGTATAGACATCGCAAAATTCTCCTCCTTTCTCACTGGAGAATACACGGAATGGGAAGAAAGGAATACAGTTTTATAGAGAATTGGTTCCTGTCACTCTTAGAGGCTGCTCAGGTTGCTTCTTTTTAACATTAACACTATCAAGGTCATTAGGGTGCTGAGGGAAAAGGCAGTCTTTTTCCTGCTGCAATCAAAGCTTTAATTTGCAATCAGATCTTCTTAATAGAAATAAAAATGAGACTGGATAAGGGTAGGTCACAGTGACTGGGTTGCCTGGCTTCTTTTCATGTTGTGTGACTTTGAGCAAGTTACTTATCCTCTCACTCTTCACCCAGCACTCTGTGATTCATAATGTGCGTTACAACTGCAGCTACGAAAAAATGACTCCAGCAATCACTTGTCATTTAGTTGGATTTTATTTTCTAAAATGTATATACCAGACCTCGAGCATTCTGCCAGCAAACAGATTAATAACTTCATAATCCCAGAGCATTACACAAAATGTATGACTTAATTCAACTAATTTCTGCAGAAGCAGGAATGTACAGTGATGACTTTTTGACTGAGGAAAAACACATGCCCTCAATTTTCCTTGTAAGCCTTACCAAAAGTGGGTTGTTTTGTCATAGCAAATCCTGGAGTTCCACATATATGGGCTATTTCTGGGCAACAGTAGAGAGATCTTCGCAAATAAACATCATTATCCTTAGAAAGGATTGATTTGGGAAAAAGTGCTATGCACTGGATACAGCCCTTCTGCTGGCCATTTTTCTTTGTGTGGTTTTGAAGATTCCTGCCCTGCTTAGTGCAGCCGTATAGATTCCTTCCCAGAGTGACGGATGCTCAGTTAAGCATTCCGCAGCCACTCCCGTTCTCCTGGAAGGGAAGAGCCTCCTCTGGCAGCCAGCAGGCAGTCACACCAAGCTGCTCCCACTCTGATGAGCCAAGCTGCTGCCAGCTGAGCATCTCAGAAGGCAAGATAGGTCTCTGAGAAGTCTTCGCCTCTGGAATCACCACGCATTTCTAGTAAGCTTTTCCCTTCAAACTGCGTATCTCAAAGCAATCAGTGAAGCTAAAATCCAGACAGGACATGACAGGAGATGCATAGAAAAACAGCTTTTTTGGGAACATACATGCAATATGATTCTCTTCCATCTCACTTTGCTTTCTTTCTATGAAACGTTATCACTTAGTGCTCTGTTAGAGAGGGCTGTCTGTTATCTGACCCCAATGACTCTTTGGGGGCAATCATTTTTGTTTCTGTCAGCATCCCTTGTAGGCGCTAAAAAGCTAGAAGCAGAGAAATTCTTCAGCCTTTTCTCAATATTCTGTGAGAAGACTGTCTTTCCTATGTAAACTATTTTAAACAAGGTCACAGTTTCATGAACTTCTTGCACCCGCAAGCTGTTTTGCAAGATTGTTTGGCTTTGACTTTGAAAATATTTTGGAATAGGTATCTTAGAACTTGGCCAATCCTCTCAAGGGGTGGATGGCTGAAGAACCAATTACCTATTGCCATTCAACACACTCTTGCGATCTATCATATAAAAGTAGTTGGAAAATTATTAAAGCGTTTCCGCTTGTTCATAAGCCTGGACTCTATGTCGTTTTCTTTATGCGTCCTGGACGTAAAAGTGACACATCCCTCACTAGGTATTAAGAAAAACAAGTGCAAGGATGACTGATCTAAACATGTGCATCCTGCACTTATGCTACGGCATTTCATGACATAGCTCCTAAAAGAGTTCTCCACTCTGATTAGAATATGGATATAGAAAAATATGCATCACAAACATCAGATGAATAAAAAAAAATCAGTCCTTTTCTGAAACAAGAAGTTTCTCTGTATGCTGCTGTGGTCTCTGGCAGCCTGGATGGAGGAGGGCCTGCAAAATGAAATGAATCATCATAACTCTTATATTGAGCATGAGTTCCTATGAGTGAAATATCTTGCTTCAGATGACAGCAATAAGAAAACAACCCACATCCCCTCCCCTTTTCATCCCCTCTAGAATGCTGTGACTGTTTCCTTTACCACAGACAGAAAGCTATTCTGCACACAAAGACTCAGAGAAATATAAAATGTTCTTCCTTTTATAGGCATTTTACAATTGCAGAAGTCAGCTAAACACTGTCTATCCCTGATGAAGTCTGTGCTTTGCCAGAACTGGTGAGTCTGGGCAGAGGGCTGCATCTTCATACAGCTTAGAGAGCGACTGTTTACTATGGGCTTTGTCTTGCCTAATTGCTACATTAACTAATAGCCTCTTCCCTCTCCTACCAAGCACTGCTGAGACCTAGGATTGATGAATATATATAGTTTCTTTCTTTTCCTCTCCATGCTTTCTGCTTGGCATGCAATTCATACTCAGAAAGCAGACCATGCTGAAATGCTCAAAATCTTGCAGTTTTATGAGTTCCTATGATTCAAGGAGCAGCAGCTTTCCTCAAGCAACTAACATGGAGAGGCAATTATCATGCATACAAGGAAGAGCTGCCAGCAGAGATAAGGCAGACAGGGGTAAGTGTGAGCTGTAGGTCTGATTTATTAGGCACAAATGCAAGCATGCTCTATGTACTGCACAAACAAATCAGGACTGACTGCATATACCTAAAAAATTTTGTTAATGTTCTCAAAAAGCCCTGTCCTAGTGGGGATACAGAAAGATGTTTGACAAAGACTCACAGGACTGTGCATTTATGAGAGCCAATTTTGGAAACACCAATTTCTTTCCAACCTGCAAAATAGAGCAACTGTTGAAAAGACTTGCACTTTTTCTCTCTTCACAGATGTCCAGTTCCTAAAAGTAATATTTCTAGAAGGTTACTCAGTTTATCTAAGCACAATGCATCTGAAGCAAAAGAACAGGGCTTGAATGATAGAAAACATGTTTCTACGTTCATCACAATCATGGTCCTCAGGGTAAAAAATGTAATCAAATGATTTGTCTTCACTGAGGGATAATAAGTGCTGAGCCTTGCACTTTCAGTACAGCCATCTTCTGTATTATTCATTAATGTTTTTAAAGTTTTTCAGCTCAGTTCTGCCACTTCAGCCCTTCCCAAAAAAAAGAAAAAAAAAAAAATCCAGTATTAGAGATGCCTCTGGGATGATATTGGCCACAAAATTGATTGCTCAGATTCAAACCAGTTAAGAATGTATCATTGATTTGGATACTTTGGATACTTTCAATTTGTTCTTAAGTCTTCAGATTTCATTGAATTTTGGCAATTTCAGTGAAATCTCTGAATGGTGAGGTACATCTGCAACTGCAAACAACTCTTTCATCGGATTTCCTAACAGAAGAAAATTTGATAGCAGCAGTGAGCTACTAATATCATAGATGCTTCCTTTTGCCAATAATTAGCATGTTCCCATTAACTGCCTTCACCATGAACATCCATGCTCATGAAGTCCTGGACTGTCTTGTGAACGTATTCAGGTCTGAAACAAACAATAACTTTGCTGACATCAGATGGTTTGGGAGCATTATTCCATGAGAAATATTTGATGTCTTGGGTTTTAACTTTTGTATTTTTCAGGTTCTGTACTGTTTAGTGTGTAACTCTGAAGTTTCTTGTAGCCGGTAGTTTCTGCTCTGTTGTGCTAGGTAGACATAACAAAGCCTCTCCAGGCCTGCTCTTCAAGGACACCCAGACCGTCCTAGGCCCAAAAAGTATAAACCAAAAGCCTCTAAAGGGGGGCAAGTGGAGGGGAAATTAAATTGTTAACGGAAGCTTTAATTGGAGAATTAACCCTGATATGTAGATGAACCAAACCTATAAAAGTGTGAAGAACTCGTGACCTGTCGTCCATCTTGGGGTCCATCTTGGCAGTAGCCTCTGGCTCCCCAGGGTGTGCCTTTGAAGGCCTTTCAAATAAATACCTACCTTCATTCCCTTTTTCTTGTCTAGTCTCTGTTTTTAGGTGGCCACTTCAGGCATCACATTCAGCGAAATTATAATTTCTGAGGTTATATCCAGATTGTTTTTCTTGTAAAGGACTTCCAGATTGTTTTCCTTGTAAAGGACTTCCACCCCGAGCTGAGTATTTCATCCTTCTATTTATCTTGCATCTCTTATCTTACATTAAATATAGATGTATAACATAGCTAGGTCTCCTTTTTAGTCTCCTGAAGAACAGGCCACAAAATTTGATGTTACCTGCAGTAACTATTGTAGACATGCAGACATCTCATGCTGTAATAACCAAAAACAGGAACAAAAAGGATGTGCTGAAGTAAGCAGGCATGATGTCATCTTGCCTATCAAATCAAGAAAAGTCAATAATATATAATGAAAACCCAGTGTTCTGTAATGAAAAACAATTAAAATCAAGTGCACACACTTAAAAAGACAGGTGAACACACAAATAGGTACAGAAATTTACACTTTCTAAGGAAAACTTTGTCCATAATTAATTTTAACTTTGAAATAAATCACCACTTAAACTCATTATCAAAATATACAATTTTGAGACTTTAGAGAGTTGAATCTGTTTAACATGCAAATCATATGCTCAGTATTGGGGTTTGATTAAGTACTTGCATGTTTTTCTACCTTGGAAACAAAAATATAATTTAATATTTACATTAAAGAACATCTTTCTCATTTTCCAGTTCTTTCTTCTCCACAAGAAATGCAATTATTTTATTTTTCAATAGCCACAGCTGCAAATGATATAATTCAATCAGTTGTGGGACTCCACCAAAGAAGAGAAGTCCAAAAGCTTAAGTTACAGTATAAATACTTTTACAAATACAGAGGAACCCACATTTTACCTGCTTGTGTACATGACCAGTTTATTTCTGGGTAAATGATAATTTTAACCAAAATGCAGGTTAGATCACTAGAGTACTGGCAAGTTATATAGACGAGACTTGTAGTGAAATGTAGCAAAAAGGAAAGTAAAACATCTTTACACCTCACTGGATTTAAAAGTGTGAAATATTTTCAATCTTTTTTTCCAAGTCAGTTGTTGATAAATTCAGTTCACACAGTCTTTTTCCATCTCTATATATGGACAAATAATGACAGTCAGAAATGCCACAAACCCATAATAGATTGTGCCCAAGTTTCCCTGCACTATATATTTTGACATAATTTCTCACGTGATTGCTGTTCCCACCATCCAAATAATGATGTTTTTTCTCAGTTCAGCAGACTGATATCCAACAGAGTAGTGCCTGGGATGTGGTGGGCCGAGAATCAGTCTGATCCTCTCTCGGGAAAGGTTTGAACCCACCTTTTAGGAGAAGGCCATCACTCTAGTGAGCAGACACTGAGCACCCTTTTCTCCTTTTCCACTTGTAATTTGAAATAAAGAGCCTTTGCTGCATCAAAAAAAAAAGCAGGTCCAGCAGATCAAAGGAGGTGATTCTTCACCTCTACTCCAATTTAAAGCACTGTGTTCAGCTCTGGACGCAACGTAAGAACGACATGGACCCATTGGAGCAGCTTCAGAGGAGGGTCACAAATATGATCAGAGGGCTGGAACATCTCTCCTAATAAAACAGACTGAGAGAAGTGAGATGGTTCATCCTGGAAAAGAAAAGGCTCCAGGGAGGCCTATTAGGAACTCTCCAGTGTGTAAAGGGAGCCTACAAGAGACACGGAGAGGGCCTTTTTACAAGGGCATGTAGTGATAGGACAAGGGGTGATGGCTTTAAACTAACAGAGAGCAGTTTTAGAGTAGATATTAGGAAGGAATTCTTTGCTGTGAGGGTGCTGAGACACTGGCACAGGTCGCCCAGAGAAGCTGTAGATGACCTAGCCATGGAAGTGTTCAAGGCCAGGCTGAATGGGGCTTTGCGTAACCTGGTCTAGTGAAAGGCATCACCGCCCATGGCAGGGGGGTTGGAACTAAATGATCTATCTTTAAGGTCCCTTTCAACCCAAACCATCCTATGATTCTAAATTTTCAGCAGAAAAAAAATGGATTTTTCACTCCAATAAAGTGACTCCCTGCAGCTCACAGTCAGGGACTCGTAGCTTTGAAAATGCCAGTTTTTAAGATAATCCATCACAGTGATACATCTTACTGAGGGTGGTGATCCCCAGGGTGTTGAACAGGGTTTTTGTGGATCCCATCCTCAAAGCCTGGAACAGGCATCAGTGGAGGGATCCCCTGAGCTAGCTAAGACAAGCAACAATGAAGTCAACCAGAAATGCAGCTCTAAAATCTATTTATATTCATGAGTCATGTTCAGTGTCCAGGACTGTGCCATTTTAAATGTATTTCTTTACAAAATAACTACCTGAACAAAATTGATATAAAACTTCTATGCCTGTTATTTCTTAGAGATAAAAATAATTGTGAAAACCTGCATGAATACTCATTTATGAAAGTTAATTTCTCAGAAGGCCTAAGTTTTCAAAAATGCTGGTGTTACTTTTAGCACAAAATAATTTGGAAACAATTACCAAGAACACAAAAATTTCTTAATTCATTGCTTGCTTATGGATAACATGTCACATAGGGTTTCTTACAGTATGAGAAATACGTGGGGTACTTAATTCCAAGAAAATTTATTTATTCTGTAATCTGACATGGTGATATTCAAAAGTCAGCAGTGTGGGGTGAGCTGATCCAATGCTGGTGATTTCCTTGTTGTTTCCAGCTTCTTATAACAAAAAGGTAAAAATTATCAAATACTTAAGTACTCTCTGTGTATAAAAATGCATTAGAATACCTGCCTTAAGATATCTGGTCCAAATTATAAATTATTTTAAAATCCACTGATTTCATATGAAGTGTCTTTCTGCGACTGATTTTTATCTGGATCATAGATCTTAAGGCCAGGAGGCCCAATAGAATAGGTTAAACTGGTTTTCTATCATAAAACCATAAAATACAAACTTTTCTCCCAGTGAATACAGGGAGCTTTGATTGAATGAAAATTAATACTTTTAAAAGCCTAGACCATGCTAATCTAATGATTTCTTGTGCTAATGTACTCAAATCTCAATAAATGTTTCCAGTGTCTAATTTCTCATGCAGCTGTTATTTCCAGTTTGAACCCACTGCAGTTCTATTTTCAGCCATTGGGCCTAGATTTTGTTGTGATTTTCAAGACCAAGACTGATCTTTCAGTGCGATTTTCCTAAAAGTTTTGCAGGTGAAAACTTCTTAGCAAACATCACCAAAGACATCTTCCTTAAATTTATTCAAAACATCAATGTGGGTTATTGTCTGATAGAATTCTCCTACCAATGTTATCATATTTATCTAATTTTTCAGACTGTTCATACACCAATGCACAATTCTTACTATTTCTTTTGTCTTTCTTCAACACTGCTCTGTTTTGAAACAGTTTATATACTTCAATATAGAGTTCTGGCATTGGATGTATTTTTCATTTTTGTTGTAGTGGAGCTTATAAAAAATGTAATCTTCTGCTAACACTTGTCTGAGGAACCAGCTGCTTTATTAGGCAATGCAAATCCTAAAATGCGGCTTAAAATTTTCCCATTCTAACTAGTTAAATATGTAAATACAGAAACTCCTAGAAAGACAGACATGAAACACAATATTATTGTCATCCTGAGAATAATTTAACTGGAAATTGACTCCTGCCTCCTTTGTTTTGACGTTATGCCAATTGTAATATTTATATGATTTTTACAATTTAGAGCCATCCTCCTTTTTCATATCAGACTATTTCAAAATTATCCAAAGAATTGTTTAACAAAGTCTCCTGATGAATTAAAAAAAGAAAGGGGGGATTCAAACTTTTTGTCAGCTTAGTTTCTCTTTGCGTTATCCTATGTTTCTTATGAGGATTTTTTTTCTTTCTTTATAACCAACCTATTGTTTTTCCTCATTCAGTCCTGTTTATTTATCTTGCATAACCACTTTAAAAAATTTCAGTAGCCCTTTATTCATTCAGAAGAAATATTTACTCCTTTAAAAGAAAAATTCTCTTATCCTGTATGCACTGCGTCAAAGCCTTTTTGGTTCTGTTCATTTTGAAGACATGACATTTCTTGATAATCTTTACATTAAACTAGTTTGTGGTGACATTTTGAAGTACTCATTATCCTGTCTGAAGTCTTGTCAGCATTAGCCTTTAAATTGGTTTCAGCTTTGGTATAAAATGGAAGATAAATATTCAAGTGGGTGACTTTGGTACATAGTAAAATTTAATAGATGTGCACACTTAATTCACTAGAATTAAATGCATACGAAGGACACGGTTCCTCAGCCAGAGCTTTTTTCCTATTTTCAAATAACAACCATTGAAATTCTGTTGGGATTTTGTCCATTACAAACTTATACTTATTCTGGAAAACTCAATTTGTGTTCCTTCCTCCAACATAGATTTTTGTGTATGACTGGCACATAATTCTTATTACGTTAGCATATGAAACTCTCAGAATTATATTTACTTATTTAACAATCTACTAGCAAAACTACTTCTATAACTTCTGTAACTCACTAGAATGAGATAAAAAAATCAAAGTTACGAGATGATAAAATCCCATAAACCTGGTTTCCTATGAATACTAAAGGCAGATGGACTTTCTAAAGGACTGGCTGTCACCTGCCTAAATTACGTCAATTTTGCTGAATTGAAAGGGCACTAAAAGTTGTCACAGGTACACTCATTTTTCAGCTATTTTATGCTCTCAGAACTGTGTCAGAAGCATAAACATCTGGCCCAATATGTAACAGCCACTCTCCAGCAGATTTCTAGAATTGGAAGTTAGCTACACCGAGAGCCAGTCCACAGCTGGTCACTCTCCTTTCTTTCGTCATTATCCTTCAATTCATTCAGCACCCATGAAGAGCAGATGAACCGACAGAGGAAACTGGGAATTATTCTTCCACCTCCACACTAGGCACACATACTCTGACCTTTCACCAGAGAAAATAAAAAGATCTTCTGATTTCTCAGATGAAGAAAACAACAAGTGGATACACATTCTTGATGGAATATTCTTCAGTAAGATATAAAGTCTACTTTAAGCTTAATATTAGAAAATAAGACTGCAATGAATTCATAAATCTCAGGATGATCGTTCATAACAACAACTGTATTTGACAGGAAAGAATACAAAGTCTATTAATAAAATACCTTTGGCAGGGAAAAGTAATAATTCCAGAGTATAAAATTTCTTTTCATCTGTGTTTGTTTAATTACAGGTTTTGGCTGCAGCAGAAGAAAACACTGACGATATAATTTGATACTTTTCTTCTCTAATCTTAACTCTGTTGAAATACAGATGATTTGATACTCGGATTTTGACTGAAATGTCTCAAACACAGGATGTTTTATACATGTGCATTTTCAGTAACTTTGATGGCATTGTTCTCAATTTATGGTGGCATGAACTAAACCCAAAGCCCTTCTAACTTGAATTAATGATGGTAAAAACTTTAAAAACTGCAAATGCCATGATATTCTTTCAGAATACACAACTTATTCTGACCCCTGAAAAACTGCTTCCTTTTAATTCTCTGTCATTGGGACGGAACTTGGCGTTCCCCTCCCTCCCTTTTTTTGCCTTTTCATTTTTTCTTTCCATTTAAGGATTGCTCTTCACCCAGAGAGTGGTTGGGTACTGGAAGAGGCTCCCCAGGGAAGTGGTCACAGCAGCAGCCTGACAGAGTTCAGGAAGTGTTTGGACAATGCTCTCAGGCACATGGTGTGACTCTTGGGGATGGTCCTGTGCAGGGCCAGGAGTTGGACTCGATCCTGGTGGGTCCCTTTCAGCTCAATTCTATGAGCTTCATCTAAATGATACTGTCTATAATTTTACCTTTCTTCTTCCCAGAGACTGTCATGGACCATTCCGAGCCATAGGGCTCAAACTTTTGCAGTTCTGCCATATCACAGGTGGACCTTGTTTCCTTGCTGCAGTACAACTAAAGAAAGCATATCTCTTATCATTCAAAATTAAAAGCATGTTCTGAATATTTTCACAAAAATCCAGAGCAAATAAATTTTGGCTATATTTCCATTACAGTTCTGTGTATTTATATTCTTTTTTCCCCTTACATGAAGTTCCAACCAAGGAAGAAATTCTGGACAATGAATTTTCTTTTAGAGAACATAAGTTTTGCTGACAACTGATTATTCAGTTTCCCCCAATTTCCTTATCTTTTTATGTCATGAATATTTCTAGCACTTCCTTCAACACATTTCTCTCACAAGTGCTGTCAGTTTGATTTAAGAAAAGGCTCTCTTCAACTCCATTGCCCAGAATTATACCAAGCTCTTTTACACCACAAAATATGCTCTGGAGGATTCATAAACTCACAGAATAGTTTGGCTTGGAAAGGACCTTAAAGATCATCTGGTTCCAGGCCTCTGCCATGGGAATGGACACCTTCCACTAGGCCAGGTTGCTCAAAGCCCATCCAGCCTGGCCTTGAACACTTCCAGGGATGGGGCAGCCACAGCTTCTCTGAGCAAACTGTTCTGGTGCCTCACCACCCTCACAGTAAAATCGTTCTTCTTAATATCAAATCTAAACCCACCCTCTGATTGCAGCTGCTTTATCTTGTAGCAGAGAGCATTTAGGTGCACGACTGCATCTAGTATCTTAATACACCTTAATACTATGATCCAAGATATCTGCATGTGCACCATGTGTTTATGTGGTTTTGTGTGAAAGTTTACTTAATAAGGAAGAACAGACAGATAAACAACAGCTTCTAAAAAATGTCCTTGTTGAGAAGCCCTTTCTGCAGTGTTATCCTTCCAGCCCACAAGGCAGGGAAGAAATTTTTTAACAGAAAAGGGGAAAAGGGAGTTAGGGTGTAACTTACAGATTACTGTGCTCTCCTTTTTTTTCCCCCTAAGAGTTTAAAAAGCCTAATTTTGGACTGTCAGGAACATACTGTTACAATACTGAATCTCTTGCAAAGTTTTAATTCTTTAGTAGGTGTAGGAATAGAAATAAGGAAAATGCAAATCAAGACAATTCAATAAAAGATGACAAAGAGAGGCCAAGGAGGCAAAATGTCATGGACTGTTCTCATCAGATCCCATCAGTGCTTTTGATAGCAGCACAATTCTATTTAAAACCACAAATAATATACCTTGTCAACAAAGATATGTTTTTTCTACTTTAGACCTAGAAAGAAACAAAAAGGTAAATCAAGGAGCAGTCTGAAATTACCTTATTTTTGAGTATTAGACACACTATTGCATGTTGCTTACTGCTCATATAAAATAATGCCTTGCTCCTATCTAAGCTATTAGATCACCCTTGTAAATCATAATCCTTTCCATTTCAGACGCTCATTCCTTTAGTAAGACCAGTAACTTTCCTTTAATTGAATCATGCCTTGTATTTGACTATTGCAAACCTTTTGGAGAGACATCTAGCTTTGATTTAAAAATAGCAGGAGATATGCCGCTTCCCTTACAGAAACTCCCCAAGCTTAATCACTGTCATTGTTCGAAATTCTGTCTCTTGCTTTCAGCTGTCAGCTGCTAAATTATGGAGGCAGTCAGGAAGGTAGTCAGTGTACCCCAGGGAAGTAGTCTCTCTCTGGGCTCTGTCTCCAGAGAGAGGACCCTCGTGGGGGTAATCCAGAGCACCAGAAGTCTGCCTTCTGCTCTGATTGTCCCCATGAGCGTACTATACAGATGGGAGAAAAAAGCTTTTAGAAGCAAGGCCCGGGGCTAAGAATTAGCCTGTGCAAATTTCACACCCATCTATTTTTCCATGGAGGTATGTGTACTGTGTAATCAGGCTGTCTTTAAATTCCCTTTTTAACAAGACAAACAGTTGAACTACGTAAGTGCAACTTCTCTCTCACCAGTCCAGGAACTATTTATTTGGATTTTCATTGGAAGTTTTAATTTAGTTGGTACAGGAAATAATGTGCCCATCTTATTGGGTTATCTCATTATTGTGTTTAAATGAGGACTCATCACATTTGGACAAAGAGACAACTCTATTCTTCTTATTGGAGTCCCACTTGCTATCTCCTTATCTAAACATTCAAGAGACACAAAGGCCAAATTGCTTGGTTAGGTGCTTTTTGTTTTTTTTTTCAGGAATAGAGTGAGGTCAAAATTGTTTTCTTCTTCTGGGAGCACTGAATTTCCTTCAGAGAGGGAAGGCACAGTCAGAGGTGACCTCATGAAATCATTTACTTTGAGGCCAAAGGGGTTGCTTGAGCCTATGTCATACAACACAAATCTATGATTTTAAAAATATTCCTCATTCTTATATCTCTTGCTTGCCTGCTGTAATGTCTCACTCATCTCCTAGTTAAGATTTTCCCCATATCTAATCAGCACATTCACTGAGGTAAACTAAAACAACTATTTCTTGTTTCACATTAGCTGTACGTTGAGGACAATGCAACACTTTCTCCTTTATATCCTCCATTATCTGTATCTTTTCCAAACTAAACTGCTTTTTCTTTTTTTTTTTCTTTCCTAGGTTCCAGTCTTTAGATGGCTGTCTAACCTAATTTCCCTCTTGTTGTTGCCCTTGTCCAACATGTGAACTTGTCTGCAAAGCAGAGTGGTTGGAGGTGGACACAGTACTCCACACAAAGCCTCTCTGCTGCCAGGTACACATGAATGGAAATGATTCCTACGTGCACTTTATGTTGCTGTTAATATCTCCTGGACTGACATATGACTTTTTTTGGAGGCCTTTGTTTTTGCTTTTTGCAGCAGCATTATATTTCTCTTACTCAGTTTGTGGCACTTATTATTCCCAGACCCTTTACTGCAGTAATGCTGCCAACACAATGAGTCCCAGTTTTGCCTTTATGCATTCCATTTCTCTGTTCTAACATGAAGCACTTTGCCATCGTCTGCACTACTTTTTTCTTGTTGACATCAAACCATCTGTCTAATTTAGCACAGACATTTTGAATTTTCATCCTGTCGTTCAGTACTTGTGAGGCAGGAAGACATCCATAAATTTTACAAATCAGTTCTAATGAGAGGTCACAGTCATTAACAAAACTATTCAATAATACCACACCAAGACAGACCTCCCTGGTACTTACTGGAAATGTCCTTTTTCTCTGACAGTGAACAGCTGGTAAAGAGTCTTTTAGTATGGTGCAAAATGTCCTGTTTCTTGTGTGCTTTTCAGGCAACCACCCATTTTACTTTATTAGAGATTTCATCATACGGATCTAGATAACAACCAGAAAGGAATAAGGTACCATAAATAGTATAGCAAGATAAGAGTAGAATATTTACAATATGTAAATTGTGCAGCTCACAGTTGGTTTTACTTTATTACAGAAGTGCAATTTCTGTAGTAAAAGCAATGAAAATATATGAAAGCAATTATAGAAGGAGTAAGCGTGTTTTGCAGTTACTGCTACATGATGGGAAAAACAGCACTGCTGCAGAAAAAAATGAAAAGGTTATCAAACTTACCCATATTGTAGCTGTACAGGAATTATCTACAATTTCCATTTTTTTATCAAATGTTTGGAATATAATCAGTTCCAGTCTCATCTTGTTCTTGTTTGCTTTATGGGCTGTCAGAGTACCAAGAATTTCAAAAACTAGATTTTTCCAAAGCATATGTGTCTCTCCAGAGAGAATGGAAATGACATTACAGCTAATATGGTTTCTTTCTGGCTAACACTGTTCTTCTGCCTCACTGTGCAAAATCAGTATAAAGTAAATGCAACATCGCAGCAAAAATGGACCCTGTTTGCCTAAACACAAAAAATATGGTTAGTTTAGCTTTCTTCTGAAAAGATCCAGAGATGTTATAAACAAAAGTCTAAAAAATTACTTTAATGGACTTTAGAGTTGATTTGGGGAAATCATATTGGTCATAATGAAGTCATACCCCAGGCCTTGGTTTGTTTAGAAATGTCTTTGTGTATCTCTTGTTTGGAAATGAAGAGCCATACCAGTAATAATTTCATTTTTCTGTTTCTCTGGAAGAGCAGAGAGTGAAACACACATTATAAGTTCTGAAATATGATTTAACAAAACATCACTTGCACAGCTTTCCATTGACATCAACTTTTCCTGTCAGTGTGTGCAGTCATGTTTTGAGAAAGAAGTATCTGAAGAAAAGCCTGACCAACATGCTTGAAACACTGTTCTAATTTGCCAAATTGTCTAAATCACTATCTTTCCCGATTTTCATTTTAATTGCAAAGAAATTTGCTTTTTATAAATTTATATTTTTCGTTTACATTTAATAAATAAATGTATTAGCATTGTCAAATATTACCCATGTCAGCCCCAGTTTATTCCGTGTATATGCACACATACTTCTAAATAATTGTCCAAATGCAGTTATATACACCAGTATGATTTAAATGGGTTTATATTTGTGCATATAGAAAGTATAATTATATAACTAACTCTGTGTGTGTGTGTGTGTGTGTGTGTGTGTGTGTGTGTCTGTGTCCGTGTGTTGGGAAATAGTGACTTGGACTGAGAGCAAGGCAAGAACTACAGGGCTGGCCAGTTTGTTTTTCAGTGAGTAATAAGGAGCAGTATTCAGAATTGCTGAAAGGGTAAAGAATTTGGAGACAGAAATTAGGCCTATGACCAGCTTTGTGAATTCAACCGAATCAACACAAACTGCTTGCAATCAATGCAGGATAAGATCCTGATGAACAGATAAAGTCCATTACACCTCTTTTGGAAAAAAATGAGATCAATGAAACAAAGGACATTGTTGTCTGAAGGGATGCTTAGTTTTGGTTTTAGAAAATGAAACAGCAAAGAAAAACATCTTAGGCCTATTCTATCAATGTGGAGATATCATAAATCTGCTCTCTGAAAAACTAGCATAATTATGGTTTCCGCTTTATATATTGCTAATATGTATTAATACATCAACAGTTTATAAAAATACACATAGTAGTCAGGTAGAGAATATCTTCTTTGATTGATTTTCTAATCTGAAAAACACTGGCAAACCACTCTGATATCAGTATGGTCTTAAGAATATATAATGAAAATGAACTGAGTATTTGCTCCCAGACAAAGATGCTGTTTTAAAAGAATTTGAGATCCATGTAATAATAATCATCATCATTGTAATTACTATAACAATCATAGCCTGCTTAGTTTTAATAAAACATATTTTGTTAATTCATTTCAGTTAGTTGCTCAGATCAGGCTCAATATTAAAGTGTAATAATAGTATATGCCAGGTGAATACTGTTCTCTGAAATTAATTACCATGGAGATGGCCTTATTATAATCTATGAAAAAGAGTTCATTTATTTTTTAAGAGCTATGTGTTTCCATTAAATGTGAATCAAGAAGACCTTAAATTAAATAATTAAAAGGTGAGGTGTCCTATTACAGAGATCTTTAAGTAAAGTAGAAGAATAAAAGTCTACCTAAAGTAAAATGACAGATTTTCTCTAAGAATCAAATCCCAGTTTTGGATTATGCCACCCTCCCCATGTAGAGAAATAATTTTATTGGCTTCTGTCATTTCCCCGCTAAGGGCTGATAAGTACAGACTCTTTTCTCAGTGTCCCTCTTGCAAAAAGCTGATGATCAGAGCCTTAACAACTGCCTCCCAGGATTTCTCTAAATTGCAGGTTAGATTTGATGAAAATACAGAGGAGAAAACTCCTGGTTAAAACACTTACTGACTCTACTAGCAAAAATAAGAGAAAAGGTCTCTACTACTGAATATCAGTTTTTGTTAGCTAGCATCTGAATATAATGAGATCTATAGCTCAAATATACTCTACCTCGTGTAGGCATCCACTCAATGCCTAAAAATTAGCTCTTTAGTAAAACAGTATTTGTGAAGGCAATTTAGTGCAGCCAGTGAAGAAGTAGTGCTTTAAGAGGTCTTCACAACAGCATCTTTAGCTACATTTAAATGCACAGGACATCCCTTAGGAAGTGCTCAGGTAGTTTCCTCTTCACTTCCATTGTCACTACAGGAATGTGTGAGCTTGCACCAGAGGAATCGTTTTATTAGGCATTTACAGTGTAGACATGTGCCAGTGGTGTCACCTGGGCAGGAAGTGCCATCATCAAGAGACTTCACGGCAAGTCGCTTCTGGAGTGTCACTGCACTGGCGTGGTAAAGAGTTGAGGTGAAGAAAAAAGCCACACATCTCAAAAGATTTCCACAGAACTCTGGTATAGCAATGAAATCAATCCCTTATCACGCTCAGACCATTCTGTTATATTAGCTAGCACTCCAGAGTTCAGTGGAAAACAGAAATATCAAACAACATGGCAGTTAACTTCCTAAGCAACATGTGACTTCCAGACCCTGAGGTCTAATTTCTGGATTGTTTTTTTTTTAGTATATTAGAGCACCTAGAAATGTACATAGGAATTTTCAGAAGGACCTACCATTACAGACCTTTTTGAAAAGTGTATTTACACACCTGAGCATGTGGCAGGTTTTCAGTGCACATGAAATGTGTTCGCTTAATAAAGAGAACTGGTGAGAGCTATTAAGTGCCTATTCACTGACTGTAGGATTATAGAATCCTGAGATAACTGGAAGGGACCTTCAGGCTGGAAGGGACCTCGGGAGGTCTCTAATACAACCTTCAGCTGTGATCGGACCAAGCTGATCAGTGCTTTTATGTAACTGAGTCTTGGGCATCTCTGGAGATTGCACAATCTCTCTGGTTGACCATCTCCATGAGGCAGAAAAAGCTTCTCAGCTTCATTTAGTGTATTCTGAACATCAATATTCTGGCTTCATCCTCTTAGTACTGGAGGGTTCCTAAGTTCCCCCAAATCACTTCTCTTGAGGGTGAATGAGCCCAGCTCCTTTATCCTCTCCTCACAGAAAAAATGCTCCAGCCCTCAACCATCTTTGTGGTCCCTTGTTGAGCTCCCTTGAGTTTGGGTCTTTCTTATATTTGGGTCCCAAAAATGGATGGATTATTAATGTGTATAATTTCGAATGTTTCTCTCTGAAATCAACTTTTTCTGCCACAGGGCAATCTAGTATTTTCCAGTTCTTTGCTCACAACACTAGAGCTGGCCTACATAGCACAAATTAAGTCTATGCCTAAAATGCCACTATACCTATTTCTAATTAAATCAATATTGTAAAAGTCAGTTTGTGGGAAAAGCCATTGTGTTCCCCAGTCACTGGTGAATTTCAGTTGCATTCAGACCACTATCTATGACTTGAAAGCCTTCAATACAGAATTGTTCACAACAAAGCTGGGCACTGAGAGAAATAACTAAACATAATTCAGAGCAAGAGTGGCAATCCAATCTCATTCAAAACCCTTTTTCCTCTCAGCCAGAAATAGACTAGCAAAGAAAAAGAAGGCTGAGCACCTGGGAAGTGCTGCCTGTGGTTGAACTGCACTGTGTACATAACTGATGTGGGTGAACATTCAGTCAGAAGTAGCTCAGATGAATACCTATTTTAAAGGTGTCTAAAATGCCTGGTGCACATCCAAATTATAAAGGACAAATTTAGTACACAAATTATTTGCCTTTAAAAGTGGCACACTGTATTCTGTTCTCCGAAAGAAAAATTCTCAGCACTTGGGATTCTGATCAAGCTGTTAACTTATTTTTCACCCTAATTAAGTGCACACCATACCTCACTTTTTCTCAGTCCAGCATGGACTGACAGAACTTCTGTAGACAGATTGCTACACTTACTGTGCAGCATGAGCATACTCACTTTTTCTACTGCCAAAAAAGTCATAATTAAAAAATGACAATAAAAAAAAGAAACAAACTTAGAGAAAGGCTAAATGGAATTATTAATGTCATAAACAGAAATTGCTATTCTGGAGTAATCAGATATGCTCAGCCTGATTCTTGGGGCTCCCTGGGCAGACAAGACCTTCCCTTTTGAGCCCCAGGCTTTGTAAGTAACAAAGCTGTGGTCTCCATTACTCTCTGAGCCTTCTGAAATACATCATTGAACCGAGGAGAATGAAGAAGACTGTACAAAGACAGTAGCCAAACAACCTGATGCTAAAAATGAAGGGGGGGGGAGGGGGGGTTGGAAGCATCTTAGTTCCTCAACAAATTAAAAAATTTATCACTTTATATACCAGAAATTATAGTCTTAGTTTTTTCTGGAAGGCTATTTTTTTCTTTCAGAAAAGCAAAGAGATTAGTAAAATTATTGCCAAAGCAGGAACAAGATTCAACTTAAGGCAGGGTATGAACATTATAAGAGTTTTATCAACATTTTTAATGTATTTCATTCTCTAAGAAACCATATAGATTCAATGCCTGGAAGGAAACAAACAGAAACCTATGTAGAAATCAGAAGTGCTACAAGTTGAATGAGTGTTGGGTAACTGTTTTTCTGAGAGTAGAATTTAGGCATTTAAGAGTATCTTTTAAAAATATATTACAGGCTTGAGAAAAGCATGGCAATACATACCCAGTTTAGAGGTTCTAGGGACATATCTACTATCTCTGAATTTTGAGCACTCTAATCAAATGTTACTATTATTTAGACATGATCAACTGTTCTGTTAGTGGTGTTGCACTGTTATTTCCTTGGTAGAAAGATCTCATGATCTCTCTAATTTTCTAAAAGGCCTGGAAAAGTATCTGCTGCTGCTCACCAAGGAGTCATGAGGTATTATTTCAGGAAACATGGAGGACCTGCTGCTGAGATAAATAAAGGATTCTATTATCCACTACTAAGGCATTTGTACTGATTTCAGAGACAAAAAGATAATCAAGAGTTCTTTCAGATGTGGGACATCTAAAAATCATAGTATAATTAGCCACAATCCACTGATTTTTTTGTCTAAAAGATTGTCTGTACATTCTGTTTCTTTAACCAGTCATGGCAACCAGTGTGTGGTAACAGAGCATTCACCGATAAAACCAGTTTCTGCTGAAATTTTTCCATATCAGATGACCTGAAAGAACAAAAAAATTCTTCCCTTCTATCATTTTCTGTAAGGAGATGGCTCTTGTTTCAGTTTGCAGCTTTGGATCTATACTGTACACTGGAAATAGTTTTTTGTTTGGGCATTTTTTACTAATTTATTCCCATTTTGAGGAGTAAAAGCAACATTTCCCAGGTGTTCATTTGAAAAACTGTGATAAACATCCCTTTTGGATTGTGAATAGATCGGAAACTGGAGCAGTTTGAAGCAGAAAGAGAGTGCAAAAAGTTAATAAATCAACTGTATCAATGAGTTTGCTGGTAATGTCATAATACCACTAGACAGAAATGCTCTCAAATAGCTGTTGAGAAAAGCAGCTCCCAGTATTTCTCCCAGTACCCATGGGAGAAATAAAGCTGCTGTATTTGAAGTGAACTGGCATTGAATCTCTGGGAAAATGTGCACTAGAATAAGCAAAAGGAACTCTTAGGTGAGGAAAAAGAGTAACACTGAGAAGTGAAAAAATACATGGGATTGGAACTTCTGCCTTTCACCAGCCCTAGAGCACAAATCTACTTTGCACGTGCAATCTGTGTATACGTGACTGCATGCAAGAGTATGTACACAGGCATAGATGAAGGTGACATGCTTAACTTTGGTGTTGCAAAGGCTGCCAAAGGTCCTAGACAAAATGAGGGGGGAAAGGTGTATTTTTTGGCTTAACTGAATTAAAGCACACTACTGCAACACTGCGAAACTACCGCTTGTACCAGAGGCAGTGACTTTGTGTATTTGACGTAGCTTGCTTTACAAAATGAGTTTACCTACAATTATATCTGTCTTTGACAATATTGGAGGCCCAGTCTCAACATGTCTTTATTGTAGAATTAACCTTTCAACAGGGTAGTTGAATAAATATCATGTTGTTTACTCCATTCATTTACCTTCTAAACATGTTTTAAGCAGGCACATACATGACAGTCACTTCTGTAACACTAATATGTGAAAAACACATATTTCTAACCACTGATTTTTGAAAAATCACGTAAGAGTACCCCACAGCATTCCATGAAAAGACAAGGATTATGTTCCAGCAGGCATCCAGCCCATGCAAGCTAAGCACTGCCAGGTGAGACTACAAGAAAACTTTTGCTCTGTTCAGTTTCACCAAAGTTTGAAATCTATTTGACCGCAGAAAAAGCTTTCTCTTGCAAATTTACACTTGCAAGGATCCTCTGACATCACAGCTGTAGAACTGATTATTTGGAGAGAGCTCATTGAAATAGCTTGGCTGAAGTGAAATGCAGTCCTTTCTAATTTAAAATTTGAAAAGTTTTGGCTTGCTACCTGGTGATACTTGGAAGGGACAAAGCTGTTCTCCTACTCTTCTGATAAAAATCCTCTTTGCCAAGTTGCCTACAAAATGCTCATCCATGTGCTCTGATCTCTACTGCTTATCATTTATTGTACCCCAGCTTTAATAATGTGTCTTTACTGGTTTCTTTGCTGCACAAATTGCGGCCTTTCGTCATTGCTTACGTGAAACATCGAAGGCAAGGACTGATCCTTTCCTAATTTGAGTGAGAAATGATGCCAAGGTCATGACTAGAATAAAGCATGCCATCTATCTAACCTTCTGTGAAGCATCTCCCTACCCATCCACCCCCAGAATCAAACAGTTGTGGGTTATAGTGACTGTTCCCTTTGCTAAAATTCTGATGCAGAGTTTGTACTTGGCCAAGGTGAGCCCTGCCCTATGTCTCCTCTCAGCTGATGGACATTGAAAATGGAAGTACTTTTGATCTATCAGTGCCAGAAACATCTGCCTAAAAAGTGGACAGGAAAGAGAGAAACTGAAGTAAGCCTCAGCTGGGCGAGAAATAGATTTTGGGCTCTACTTCTGAGATGGTTCTGTTCAAGAGAAAAATGTGGGACGGTGCAGATGTCACAGTGTATTCTTCTTCACCACACAGTATCTGAACATCTAGAAAACATACTAAAAGAAAATTATTTTGGCACAGAACGTGCAGAACTTTGTTAAATATTTGCTTGTTTTCAGTTTCTACAGGACATAGAAAATAAGGCTGGCCTGGGATGTCAGAGGTATTGCCTAGAGCAGCTCTTTATTACAACCCAGTTAACTGCAATTAAAACATTTTCAACATCAGTTCAAAGGTGGTTGATCACACTGATAAATTCTTTGGTTTGTTGTATTGTCATTAACTTAAACCTGATCCTGGTGAGAAAAATAAGTTGTTTTGTTAGCCTGAGAGCATTTTGTTCCTTTTGTTGTTGCTGTTGTTGTCTGCATTAAGCTTTTATGTCAAAGTTAATTTTATGATTCCAAGACAAACCATAAAACTTAAAACCAGTAACAAAGAGTGCATAAAGTCCTGGTAGATTTTTGGCTTTTTTTTTTCTTTTTTTTTTTGAAACCTTTTTAGTGCAATTATCAAAAACCATTAGAGGGGTTTGGTTTAGTGAATGCACTGCAGAAGGAAATATCAGTTCTGTGGGGAACTGGTGTTCCATCTCTGGAAAAGGGCTTGCTGTCAACAACTTCCTATCCATCATGGAGAGAGCTGTGCTGTTCATGTAATTAACACTGCAAATGAACCAGCAAGCAATCAGTCAGTGATATCTCTCCAAAACATGCAATATTCACTGATGACACCTCTACAGAGAAGAATCATTGAGCTTTCCTGACCTGTAGTTTGGTCAGGAAATGCATTAATTTATGCGAATATAAGCTTTGTCTCTATATGCATGGAGATTTAGCAGCAGCAGGATCACACACCCTGTCCTCTCAGACTTGGTATGTTGTGCCAGATGGTACATGCACATTCCAACATGATGAATAAGTTCCTACAAAATGATCAAACCACGTATTTTCCACATAACTTGTTGAGGTATCAATGCAATTCCCTTGTGAAATTGTTCTTACCAGCCTCTGCAGTTCCCAGTGAAATATTAGGAATAATAAAGAAAAAAATATTCTGTTAGCTATAGATACCCTTTCCAATACCTTAAGTCCTTAAACTAAAGGAGAAGCTGCTGTCACCCAACAGCAGATGGTGACAATGGAAAGACTCCACCAAACAGAAAACTTCTGAGCATTGTTCTTTGCAGGAATTTATGTGTATATATATATCTCTATATATCTTTATTTCAGTTGTTGGACAAGTGGAAAAAAATTCAAGTCAGCCTCAAACCTTCCAAATCAGAATATTCTGTGGTTCTGTGGAAACAAAGCAAACAAATAAATAAAACACTCAAGATCAAATAAATTTTTGTGCATAGTCTGTGCTGTAATCTTTTTAGACATTTTGTACTCACAGAGAGATGACATTATAAAAGACTTTAAAAACTTCCTTCACAAGAACAGAAAAAGTTGGAAATGGATTGCCTGTGCACTGCTACCAGGGAAAGATACCAAAAGCAGCAGAATGGTCCCTTGAATTTTTGAGAATTGCATCCTTATTCCTGAACATTTATATTTTTCTATGTTTATTTTTCATCCTGAATTAATGTGTGCTTTTGACCAGAATAAGAAAAAAAAATGTTCATTAGAAATGTTCATTAGACAAAAGAAAAATTTTTGTATCCTGTTTGGGGCTCACTCTTCTCAGTCAATGGGATTAGTTTTGAAACTGGTTTTTGGGCACAATTTCTGTTGAAAGACAGTTTTATTAATTATTTTAAAGAATATTTTTTAAAAAAATCAAACACATCCAATTTCAGACGGTAGTGTCTTGGATTTCTGCATCATGTGCTCCAATGTTTTGATTTAGGCTGGTTCTCACCCTACTTAAAACAAGTCATGAAGAATGCATTTTATCTATTGATTTTGTGCTTTTCATCTTTACAGTTCTTGAGGCCTTCAAGAAGTTTCCAGTATTTCATCTCAGAGTTTCTATTTCAAATAGCATTTTTTTGCTGTTAGTAATTAATGCTCAATTATAATTTGCTTGGATAAATAAATTCCCATTTATTACTTTATATTTATTAGAAGGAGGTAGTGCCTCTGGTCAAAGAGGAATTTCCCAACACTGTCTGGTCTGTGCCACCCCCTTCACACCTCACACATAACCTGGAACCACCTACGCTTTTTTCACAGATGCACCACCCCCTTAAGTGACCATAACTCCACCTTTCTCCTGCAGGGGAGGTGACAATTCCCAGAACATTGCTGAACAACATCCCTTTCTGTCTCTCTCCTCTCCTGTGATAATAGTCCACTGTCACAAGTGAGCCATCTATTTAGAAAAAAACCCACTTCTTACAGAGTGACAAAATCAGCAAAGAAGTGCAATTCAAAATCTTCAAGTAGGTCCACGTGAGGAGCTTTCATTTTTGGGGGTGCTGTCCTTTGTCAGGTTCCCTCCCTTGCACATGGGCCATTTGTTGGCTGGCTCCTCTCCTAGGAAGAGCCTTTGAGCTGCAGGCTATCTTTTTTATCATCTTGTTCCCGGCCAGCAGAACAGCTGAGTCCTGTGGCTTGGACACGTGCCATTGCCCTCCAATTGCCTCCCTGAAGTTTGTTGTGTAGTTTCTTATCTATACTGCTTTCAGGCTTGTTTTTCCCATTGCAGCCTCTTAAGTCAGACCGCATTCACTCCAGAAAGTTTATAAACCGATACATAGTTCACTTCTCTGGAAAGGTCAAGAGCAGGCTTTCTGTGACTAGTACTGTTCAGTATTCTTGGATGCTGGCATAATATTCGAGTCTGTCATGCGTAGACAAACAACTACTTCAGCAATTTTAGTACTTAATACCTTAATATTTAATGGTTGCTTGAAATAATTATTTAATTAGAACATCTAAACTGATTTACACTATTGTTTTGTATAAACATCAAAAGTAAATGTTCGGCATTGAGACCTCCTTGTTGCTTTAAATAATTATTTATTTAGAACATTTAAACTGATTTACACTATTATTTTGTATAAACATCAAAAGTAAATGTTAGGCATTGAGACCTCTTTTTGTTTATGGAGACATGATGCACAGTGATGAAACAATCTCTTGGACAGCAAAATGTTGCCAAAGTAGCAGAACAACTTGTTTTCATTTTTAAAAGTTAGAAATAAATGACAAAAAAAAATTCATTAAATGAGCTGGCACTTTTGTAGATGAAGATATTTTGTTTGGTGGACTAAATAAAAGGCAGATGTCTTCATAATTCTTTTCATGATGACCAAATTTTATTAATGTGCCACCGGAAATATAAAACTGCTGTCAGTAATAAAGTCAAGTGTCTTCACCTCTTACAGATCTAATCACTTCACAATTAAAACCATTGATACTCTAAGATTTGTTTCTTTGTTTGCTTTTACATCTTTATTTTCAGGATGCTCCTTCATTCTAATATCATTTCACCCAGTTTTAGGGTTCAGTGAATTTTTGCATATCTATACATTATCTTTGCATAGGACTGTGCAGCAATGTCTTTCTTTCATTTCCTAAATTATGTGACTCAGTTTCCCAGATCATGGTGAAAACTCTCATGAAATTCTTCTTTTTTTTTATTTGGATTGCTTCTGCATCCTTTGTAATGTTTTAGCTTTCTTAGAAAAGAATCAATAGGACAGCAATCTGAGGCAGATGGCTTTGCTGTTTCACAAGGTACACCACCTCTGCAAACCAAAAAGAGGCAGGGAAAGACTCAAACCCCAAGTCTCTGATCACTCTAACTCTTAGCTTGCTCCTCGAGATCTTGCTTTGTTTCAGAGGATGGTTGACTTGCTCCTAAATTTAGAAGATTAATAAGCAGTTTCCCCAAGGCTGCACTTGTTTTCAGTCACTCCCTCTTCCACGGAGCATCCTCAGCCTACCTCCAAAGGCTTTGGGTGAGCCAGCTTTACTGAGGGGAGTAAATCCATCCTGCCTGCCTCCAGTGTCAGTGAATAATGCCTGTGCCTCTGCTGTCACTGTACAGAAACAGCCTCAGGGTTACGGCCACAGCCACCCTGGTTTGCTCTTCTAACACTTCAGTAGATACCAGTAACTGGCAGGACTGTTTGAACAACTTGACTTGCAAACATTTACTTTATAGAGATTATAAATGACCATTGACAATGCAGTCAATATGTCTTTTTGCACAAATGAATACTGTTCAGCAACAGCTACAGAATTACAGCACAGATCTGAAAACAGCAACAGCTCCCATACATTGCTGGACAAAAGGTAAAGGCCTTTGAAATCATCATGGCAAGAGCAATTTTAGTGGCAGTATAAGAAAGCAATCAAAATATCACAAATTCTAATCAAATTCTAATGAAAACTGTCCTGTGAAGACATTCTCAAGCAAAAAATTTGCATACAGAACCTCAGCAGAAACTTGTACAAAAAACTGAGCAAAATTTTCTCTTTCTCAAAGCAAATGTCTCCAAGTTACATGATTAATTCACTTAGTCATAGTGCAAAATCCACTCTACAAAACCATGATTGCAGGTTTTTGCCTGCTAAAACATTGGTGGCTGCCGCAGTAATAAGTCAAAATGTGATTAATGACTTCTTCTTTCTTATGAATTCAATCTTTCTGTGCTCTTTGGTCAAAAGGAAGCAAATTCAAGGGCGTATATCTGTGGTTTTGGCAAACTCATAGCAGTGCAGATGCCAACAAAAGACATTTCCTTTTCTTTAATCACCTTCAGCACTGTCACTGAAAGGTAGTCTGATGAAATTCTGAATTATTGCTATAAATGAATGTCAAGATTGTTCTCTCCATGCATAAAATAAGCTTATCGATTTTCCAAAATATTTCCCTTACAATATTTTGAATATTTAGAGAAAAAGATAGTAATATTTGCTTTGGTCAATTGCCCTAATTTTGAAAAAACCTCTATGTTTCAGAGTTTATTCCAAACACTGAATACGCAGGATAAATCTTTTAATATCTGTATAGCCCTTACATTTTAAGATTGCAAGTAGGTACATTCCCTTTGACTGTGGGTAGACGCTCCATGGGCCACAGAAGTCTTCAATGTTTCCCCCTCTGAGGAAAATGCAGAAAATACTGACTGGGGTGGGGGTGCTGCAGTGGCACACTTGTGAGGAATAGGGCATAATTATGGAATAGTGAAAAATTTTATTACCTATAGAGAGAAGTTTTTCAAAAGGCAGATTCTTCATTTAGCATTCTGAATGGGGAGCTGGATTTTATGTGAAGCATTACAAAAAAACCAAAGCTCCCAACAGCTGTGAGAGAAAAGTTAGAACTAGTTCAAACATGAGCAACAAACAAAACTTGCCAGCTTGGTACCTTTGTATCACTTCACTACATTATCTTTTATACACTTCATTATGTAGTATGCATTTCCATTTCCATTCAGCCCAGTTTCTCTGCCAAAGCAAGAGTTTAAATACAAAGAAAGGACAGAACTTCTAACAATCACAGAATATTCTGAGTTGGAAGGGACCCACAAGGATCACTGGGTCCAGCTCTTAAGTCAATGGCTCACAAGGGGATTGAACCCCCAACCTTGACATTATTAGCACCATGCTGTGACCCGCTGAGCTCATCTCGGGTTTTGTAGAGCCTCCATGTGGATTAGGTGTCTGAGATGCACTGTAACATTCTGTACTGAGAAAAATTTTTGTATTTTAAAGTGGTCCCACTAGCAAGAAATAACATGGCATAATTCATTTGCATATTTTAACACCAATGTACTATGATTTTCTATGATATATTAGTCTGCCTTCTAAAAATCTTTTTCATATACTATAAATTATAATACATCCTATTAATACTACTAAAAGTAGTATTTCAGGATTTTAATTTGTTTTTAATAAGTCACTTATGCAAAGATTATTGAACTGAAGGTTTCTTTATGCTAAGCAGAGAGAGAGCTTTACACGTTGTAAAGAGTTGTAGCCTCTGAAGTTAGACTTCTGTTCTGAAAACCTTTATTCATCCAGAAACTATGAAGTGGTTATATTGCCATTTTTTTTTCTTTAAAATGCAGAAGGGAGCCAGCCTGATTAGATGACCATAACAGTTTAATAAGCGCTTAAAACAGCCTGTCTAACATTATCACTTCTTATTCCACGAATTAGGAGTGTTAGGACAAAAATTACTCACTGAGATTTCCTTTATTTAATGTTAACATTTTTAGGAGGCTTCATCTACTGAAACCAGTTACCATGTCTGTAAGATGCAATGCTGAGTTAAGAAAAACATAAAAAGAGATAGTGACTCCAGCTTGCTGAGGGCAAGGCTGGCAGCTGAGCCATCTGCCTGGGAAGGATGGATCTGAATAACCTCAGGAATGGGAAAGTGGATGCCACCTCAAGTCCAAACATCGTGATGATGAACTGATGATAAAGCAAAGTAGCCACCAGTCCCACCAGCACACAGATCCTCTTCAAATGTCTGAATTTGTGTTTGAGAGGCAAACAGGACCTGCATTGTGTTTGTGCAGTGGCTGAGGTTGTTCAGAGACATCGCACAATCTTTTCAGCCAGGAAAGGCAGAAAACTCCCTGGGCTGCAGACCTTGCCATGCACAGGAGTAGAATTGCTAAGGCACGTGGAAAATAAGGAGGTCATGTGTGACACTAACATGGCTTCGCTAAGGGCAAACTGTGCTTGAAGAATGTGATGGCTCCCTAAACTGGAGTATGACTTTGGTAGATAAGGGAAGAACACCTCTCCTATGGAGACAAACTGAAAGACTTGGGGTTGTTATGCCTGGAGAAGAGAAGGCTCTGCGGACACCTTCTATTGGCCTTCCAGCACCTAAAAGGGGCCTACAAGAGAGGTGGAGAGGGACTTTGGGCAAGGGCATGTAGTGATAGGACAAAGGGGAGCAGGTTTGAACTAAAAGAGAGCAAGTTTAGATTAGACATTCTTCACTATGAGGTGGTGAGGCACTGGCCCAGGTTGCCCAGGGAAGTTGTGGATGGCCCATCCCTGGAAGTTTTCAAGGCCAGGCTGGATGGCGGTTTGAGCAACCAGGTCTATTGGAAGGTGTCCCTGAGCACAGCAGGAGTTCGGAATTAGACAACATTAAATCCCCTTCCAACCCAAACCATTCAGTGAATCTGAAACTCTATGAATTTAGTTTGGAGGAATTTAATAGAATAAAAGTATTTGTATACTTATATACAGTGTTAAAGTCCAAATTTTGGGTGTGCATAGTTTTGTCCTGCTTTGTTCTCACAGATGTGTCCAAATGTTTGGCTTTTCCAGCACTCTGGTAACTAGAAAGATAATGCAGCTCAGCAAAGAAATAAAAAAAAGCAAAATAATATGCATCACTTTAAGATTTAGACCTTACTCACTGACTTCTATTCATGGAAAGTGCATCTGCTCTTTCATCTCAAAGAACAGGTTGCACATTGGATTTAAAACAGCAACCCACAAATACACTTCTTATTTGAAGAAGGAGAGTTTAATAAAAGGTACCTGACAAAGACGAAGGCACACAAGTTGCCATCAGTTGAAAAAGTTTGAATGCATATCCAGCTGTCATTGAAGTGAGTACGTTTAAGTGCCATGTTGAGAGAGGATCCAGCTTCTCCTGCCTGGGATAATACCCTGCAAGTGTTAACATCCCTCTAGGTATAGACTCAGCTGTGCACCATGCCCTTCTTCTCTGGCTCCTTTGTGAGGGAAAGACAGGTATGAGCCTCAAGAGAGAATCAGAAGTTACTTTGAAGAAGTGGAAGTTTGGACAGACAAGAGGCGAGAGCCCCAGACCTGCACAGCCTTCACCAAAAAAATGTCTTGGTGCAGTTTTAAATTCGGAGCCAGAGAAGGTTAGCCAGTAGTAAATATGAACTCATAACTATTTAATCTAAACAAGGTACAGCGAAACCAACGTATTGATCCTGAAATACATTTTTTAAAATTTAGTGTTTTCAGCTTTCGGGAGAAACCAGTATTAACATGTTATAGTAAAGACAATTTTAAAAAGTGTTTGCCCACATAATTTAAACCAACTGTTTCTGTTGAATTCAACAGATCGGCAACTATCTTCAAAGCACATAACCTGAACCAAATAACATTGGTTAAGGACACACTTTGTCCTTAACCTGGATAATTTCATCTTCTAATTGTAAGTTACCCACCAGTTTTACATATATTCAAGGAGGTTTAATATAGAAGTAGCCTATTTTTTTCCTAAATGCCACTTCCTAAGCGCTGGGAATTAACTATCCTTCAGGTTATTTATAACATATATAAAGGAAAATTTTCTTCTTATTTGTGGAGGATAACATCTGTTGCGATTTCCCTAAAAACTACATTCTTTTAAAAGAAATGTGAAAATTATTCCATAATTTAAATGTTATAACTTATAAATTAATTTGTACTTAATAGATATTCTTCAAATAAGTTTAAAATAATTTATTTTAAGTTATTCATTTAAAAAGGAATTTAAATCCCTTCAAAAAAGGAGTACTAAATCCATTTTTTTCCCTAAGAAATTGTTTCATTTTAAGTAGTATTTATGTATCACCTCACTGGGTGACATTTGAAAATAAAAAGTACAATCAGTCATATTCCGGAGTTAAATAGAAATCAAGTGAATTCTGCCATTATGGTGTCGATAATTCATAAGACATCTCAGGACATGGCTTGTCTCTCTTAACCCGTGGCTCTTCCAGTAAAGGTGGATTCATTGGAATTAAGCTATAAGAAGCTATTAGGGTCAACGTGAGCTTAGTTTCCAGAGTCTTTTTCCATCCAGATTTTTTACTTGCTCATCAGTGCTTCACAGTTAAATGAAGAAGAACCTAGAATCCCATAGGACAGTGGGAGACAGCTCTCAGTGTAAGAGACTTAATGAATGATGATGTGCATCACATACGAGCCCTTCATGAAAACCCAGGGAATTTGTGTTTTCCCCCGGTCTTCGGCAATAGGATATTCTACAGTGATATCTCAGGGTCCCAAGTTATCAGGTATTAGGGAACCTGTTCATGTTTCTGGCCACTCTGTGACTTAGCTGCTGTAGTTGCTTACCTGTAGATAAGCAGACTATAAGCTGTACCCAGAGAAGGAAAAAAACACCTGCAGTAAATGAGATTAGTAAGGAAGTTGTGGCTGGTCTGACATGAGTCCTTGAGGCTCTTTTATGCCATCACACAGCAGAGTTTATTTAGTGTGATTCAGAACGCTAGAATCACAACACTGAAGTGTGACTCCTGTATTCAGGGTAAGAAAGAGCAACAGGGAATTTTTTAATCGACACACATAGCAAGGTTTGTTAGAACCATGAAATCCTGGCCTAAGTTCTTGAGGACTTTTGAAAAAGATATAATAACAAAACTTGTCTATTTTATGTTTCATGCCACTGAGAGGATTTTCAATATTAAACAGAATTGGAAAAACATAGGAAAGTGAATTTTAAAAAACCAACACAATACAAGAAGAAATCTGGAAAATCTTTTATAAATCGCTATGCATTTTCAGAGATGAGCATCAATGGAAGTGAACATAATGTAACCAAGTTTCACAGCAACAACAGTAAATTCAATTGCTGACCTAACAAAAAGATATGTCCTGTAAAGGCTGATGACATCTGAACGCAACCATATTAAGAAATGTCTCAAAAATTATTTTGAATGCATCTAGCATGCAATAGAAAAATATTCTTACTCCTTTTCAAGTCAGGAAAGTGACAGCATCTGATAGATGGGTGTTTTTTAAGGGACTTGCAGACTTGCTCTAAGAATGTCTCTAAACCAAACTTTTTGGTTTGTCTTAGGAGGTAAAAAATACAGAAAAATGTTAGTGAGCCTGGTACAGTCAAGTGTCTGCAATAGTTAACTTCTATGAAGTGGAAGATGAGACAACACAGACAAAATTTTTAATACCATTTAACATTTTTCAGTAGAGCCATTCAATCACATTTCCTATTTTCCATTAGAACCACAGATCATAATGGCTTTGTCTGTACTAATATCTTAAGTGGTGCCCAGGAATGCTCCCAGACATTGGTAGATGTTCATCTATACTGTCAATTGCCTGAATGTCCCCTGATGTGATTTTGGCACATGCACCACTCTTCCTAATAATTCCCAGCCATGATACCCAGTTAGAGGGTGCTGTAGGGGCCTTTCCCAGAGGGTCTTTTGCATGCGGTGATTCTGTTTCTGGAGACTAGGAAAATCAACAAAAGCTCTACCAACTGGCTGAGGTGCTTGGGATGCACATGCAATTTGCTGGTACAAACACAGTCGTGTCAGCAACAAAATGTTATGGGACTGGTTGCCTTGCACTATCACTGGGCCAAAACAGAAATAAGCCATCTGAAAAGATATTTATATTTAAACTGGTAAAGATTAGAAGAAAGTGAAGTCTGAAATTCAAATAATGATACCCAACAATGTTTCAAATTAACTTTTTTTCCAGCAATTACACATGGTATGCCTGTTATCTGACAGCATCATGAGAAGGAGTAGTGAGCAAAGAAACCAAGTATGCAGATAGTTGATTTTCATTAATGCAATTAACTGGGGAAAACCACAAAATTACATATATATTATTGTTGCTGTTATTGCATATACCGCATACAAATTCACATGTAATAGTTTGTCTCAGAAGCAACACCTCACCTTTGTCATTTGAGGAATTCTTGATAGGAAGGTGAAATCATTTAGAGACAGATTATCCCTACAAGTTAATCTAAGTTTAAAAACAGAAAACAAACCAAACATTAGATAAATAGAACATATAGAAAAATACTCATGGTTCAGAAAAGAAGCCATGAGAAGAAAGCAGATAACCTCGGCATGGGCCATATTGTTGTCTTACACAACAAGTTAAGTCAATACAGCCTCTGAAAATGTTACTCTATGTCCGCATGACTCAGTGCAGGAAGCAGGATTTAGCCCTGCAGCAAATTTGCTGCATGCTTCCTATGGACTGTGTGTGAGCTATATATAACCATGACCCACAAAGCTTGCTTGGCAAAGCATTGGACCCAGCTTTCTTGCAAGCATATGGGATTTTATTTTGGAAGACTGTTTTTTTCCAAAGTATTTCTGCTAAAGTTGAGATCCAGCTTCTTACTGACTTGATGTTCTGGAAAGCTAGGCTGTGTGCACATACTAAACAAATGTCTCTTGGACTGGTGCCCATTCGCTGCCCTCAGAAAAAGTGGTCTGGTGTGGCTCATGTCCATATGGCTCCACTACCCACCTCAAAATATGATGCCCACATCTATCCTGCCTATCAAGAAGAGTCTGTGGTCCATGCCATCTCCAGAACTGTGGGCAAAGTCTGGGAAGTGAAGTGTGGGATTTGCCTGGGAGGGGACTCATTCACTGCATAACTGCAGCAAGTAGTATGATGGTAACTAAACTTTGCGAGTGACCAAAGGGTGGTGCCTGAACCTGAACTCCACTCCAAATTAGTTTCCCAGCACTCCTGTACTGGGCACTCCTACTGTTCTTATGACTTCTGAAACATTTAGATCTTGCTGGCTTGCTCCTGCCTATCCTCTTGGACATTAAGAAATGCTTCACCAGCAAACACAATTTCAATTAGCATTAGTAAATTGGTTTTTGCTTGGTCTAGAAAAGTAGGCATATAAAGGCAGAACATCATGGCCTTGACAGAAGCTAGAAAATATGTTGGAGTTAACAATGTCCTCAATAGAAATAGATATCAAAAGTACACATCTCAAAGCAACCAAGTCAATAAGGAAAAATAACTTGGCCTTTCAAAATATCTACTTTTATTTAAGCCTTTTACCTTGATAACAGCAAAGAAAATATCGAGCAATTCATCAGTTTGTGGTACAGAAAACTATAGGAAAGATGAATCTAGTAGACTAACTAGCTGCTTTTGGAGAGACAGAATAATTTGGAAATGCCTAGAAACATCAGATACCTTCCAAATGACCATAAGAATTATTACATATTCAGAGTCAAATCAGTGCTCTTGATGGCTGCACAGTATTGGATCTCTGTCAGAGTTCAAATTATATCAAAACTGTATGAACAGCAGTGACCTTGTGAACCCAAAGAAAATAAGATAGTTACTGTTTCTTTTTCTTTTGTCTCTTTCACTATTGATTCTTTGAAAACCAACACCTGGATGATTTGACATGCTTCAGCTTTATTTCTGTAAGTACTTACACATATGTAACTGTATGCATTTATATACACATGTAAGCATCTGAAACTTGGCAGCTATTTATGTAAATATAAATCTCTATGTAGTTTCCTGCTCTTAGTAGCAGCTGAGAAACAAGAGCAGCATAAACTGTTTCTGTTACATTGATGCCATGATGAAGAGATAACAGAAGAACAGAAGACCTTTGAAATTTTGCCATGAGATATTTCTGACCGTCGATAAATCTCTATCACTTACTTGGACAGCCTCAGAATTCTAAGTTTTTACAGCAAAATTTTCAACACTATGGTGTTCTAATGATTAGATTCAAACACATAGGCAATTTTTTCTTATAATGTTTACTTAAAATAGTCCAAAAATTATCTGCTGTAATGCAAGGAACACCAGTTCTGTCGGAAAACCATAATGAAAAACTTTTGGCTGAAAGCCATTCTGTAAAACTTTCTAGAAATTTGAAGAATCCATTTCCCGTCCTATTTTTTCAAGTACAAATAAAAAAATGAAAATATAAAAGACATTTCTAATTCAAAAATATTTTTGAATATTTTTTTAACCACTGGAACAGTTAAATGACCATTGTTTTGCCTTCAATCATCCGGCAACAAGAGCAACAGAGCTAAAGTTCTGATATTAAGGAGACACATGCAGTACACGTATTCCTAGTGAAGACAATATTTTTGGCAGTTTGTCTGAGGTTTTGTAAAAGCTATCATTTGTGCAATCTGAGTAACTTCCTTAATGAGCCATCAGAAATTGTTTTTCATAATTGCCCATTTTTGAAAGTTCAAGTAATCTCTTCATTTCAAACTCTTCCATACAATGGTAAATGTTCTTAAAAATTATGTGGTTTTATAACTTTCACCCTCATAATTATGAAATAAATACTAGTTTACCAGCACAAGTCTTAATACAGCTATTATATGGATCACACGGTAGGAATCTTGGCTGAAATATTTAATGGTGGAAATGAGACATTTTCAGATACTAAACCAAATACTAGTGAAGACATATGCTGTAATAAACACATCTACATACATAGTAGCTAGGTGTGAAGAAACTGAAATGTTCCTCCAGATTGCCTGTCCTTGCAAATTACTTTAAACATTTAGATGAACAATTTGTTAGGTATCACTCTTTTTCATGGAGCTGGTTTTGAAATCTAGCCTAAAATTTGGAATCATGGTCACCTTTCTTTGCTGTGGTTTTTCCAGAATTGACATAATATATCAGAATTTCATCAGACTCTATTTTACTGTAGTGAATATGTAGTTCCTTTCATACAAGTCCATTTTATTTCTGCAATAATATAACTTCTATTTAATTGCCATCAAGTCTCAGACAGTTAAAACCCTAAGTAGATGTTGCACTGAGTTTTTGGGGTACAGTCATAACTATAAATCTTATGGCAATTGCTTAAAGTGTTTGAATACTATGTTAAAAGCTGCTTTGTATCCTGATAGTCTAATTAAAAAAGAATAATGGGGGAAATTAATGTCTTTCTTGTTGCTCAATTATTTGACAACTCCCTTGGCAGACCTGATCTATCTACCTGGCAGGAGCTAACAGGAATGGCCAAAAGATTTTGATATGCTCTATATGCAAAGTAAAATATAAAGTGGACAGTGCCTGTAACACGACTTTGGGAATAAGGTTCTTGAGAAAAACTAACTGGGATCCATACAACTGCCCCCTCCAACACCAAAGATCACTCACTATTTCCTTTTATTGTTTCATGGACAGAAAACTGAAGTAAATAAAGAACCTATCCCTGAAGAAGAGGAGGAGAAAATCTTTTTGAACTCATAGTGACAACAGAAATATTCATTGCAATGGCACTGCCAGTCACAAAAAAAAGCTAAACATCATCTCCAGTAAACTTGCTTTCTTTGAAGCGACATAAAAAAGTTACTATCCCTTTTTCCACCTGAAGAAAATGGTTGATGAGTATGAGTGTGACAGGGTGGTCATATGAGCCAACTTTCTTGGCCATAAAGTCTTACTGTACATGCAAATCTTTACTTACGTAGTTAGTTTTGCTTGTTTTTCTTGATTTTGTTTTTCTTGCCAGAACTGCAGAGATTGGGCGTGGAAAGAATAACATCTATGACATGAAAACTGTCTACTCAGCTGGTGATTCTTCAGGCCCCTGTCAGGACAGAGCTCAGGCCTTCTCAGCAATAAACCGAAACTTGTTTAAGTGACATCAGTGTTGCTGTCTTTGAATTTGTGGTAAGAGAAGAACTAGAATTTATTGTATCCTTTTTGTTTATATTTCTATCATGAATCATAAATGGCAATTAGTTTTATCATGTTGTTAAGTTTCAATATTTGTTTAATGATCAATTTCATTTTTACATTTTGTTACATCTAATTTAGATGATTAATTTTTTATTTTAATTTTTTCAGGGTGAATAAAGAAGATGGACTTAATAAGTATTTAATCCATTTTAAGAACTACACTGATGTGACTTTTAACAAAGCCACATACCAAAACAATTGGCACAGGGTTATAATAGTCATTACACAGCAAAAGAAATGAAGTTCAGCTATCACAAAGGAGATGAATGTGGCTCCACGAATCCCCGTTGAGACACTGCAGACCAGATTAAAACACTCTTGCTGCCAAAGTAATTCTCTGCTACAGCAATGTGTGACCTGTGCATCAGAATGCTTTATCTATGTAACACTTGGCTGAGATTAAAAATGTCTTCTTTTTTTTATGATTTTATTTTTAATAAAAGGGATTAAAGAAGTTGTCTCTTCATAAACCTGCCAGGGCTATTAAGAAACAGGGCTACATGAAATTAAACCCTTGTTTCTTGTCCTGTTGCAGGCACTGTTTCTGTGTGTGGCCCTAGCCAACCACTAGATAAATGCCTTCAGCCAGGCTGCTTCTGCTTCAGCCTTTCTGTTTGGCTTTATAATTTATGTGCTTTTTCTACAGACCACACATTCACAACTCTAGCTGTGGGAATGGTGAGTTACCCCTAACCATGTGCTTTGTCTTTGGATCTGTTGCTTGGCCAAGGAGTAAGGGAAGTCAAACCCCCTCAGGACTCCAAGGAGGACACACAACCAAGATGTCCCACTTCCTTCTCTCTGCCTCGGCGGAAATCTTGGGGTAAGCTTTCATGTGATATGAGTACCCCACCATGACAGACACTTTATATGAACTGTGGTAAGTTTGAATTCAAATCCTAGACTCAAACTCCCTCCAAATATCGAAGGACTTTAAAACCAAGGGGAAAAAAATTTATGCAATTATGTTTTAAAGCTCACTGAATGAAGGGTGTAACATGACAACAAAATAAATTAAATATTGATGTTAGCAGAAAAATCTGATTAAATTAAATCTTTCAAATGAAAAGCCCAGTTCTGTCTTAATAATCTTTGGGACCTGAACTCACCCAAGAGAACATGTTCTTTTCTTCTCTTTCAGACACTAAATTTGTTTTGTAATTTAATTATATCAATTGCCTATTCTATCACAATTCTGCACGATGCCCTCCCCTCCCGATGTTTTATAATTTTCTACTGCTCATTCAAGCCTCTAATACTTTCTAATATTAATAAGAAGACCAATACAATACCACTTTTCATAGTCACAATGGTTACCTTTTTTTACTGCTGAATAGCAGTAGCAGTTCAGACAAGATTTCCTATCAGTCTTGGTAGAATTGCAAGTTTCCAGCAAAACAGAGCACTTTGTCAGAAATGCTAACAAACCCACAATGGATAAAAAGAATTCTACTTTCAAAAATCTTGTTTTCTCATTTGTTCCCTCTGTCCTTTGGCTTACCATAGGAAAATTAAAACCTTCCAGAACATGTTTTATGTCCAAAGTAGCTAAACCAATGATAATTTTATTTTCTCATAACTTGCCTTAGAATATAATTAGAATTTTCTCTCTCTTGAAATCCATTCCTTCTGCAAGGCAAATTAATAATGTTTAGACATTAACTGGCAGGTTTTTGTTGCAGAAGGTTCTCAAACTCTTACGTTTTTTCCTATAAGAGTCTTAACTGTTCTAGGTATTATACCCTCATGTGATGCACTTCTGTTAAGGTTTGTTCTACAAGATTTTCTGCAGTGTTTGGACGTAAACAAAACTGGCAAAAAATATATTTGCAATGAACCAGTGTTGACATTAGCACCCTTGACACTGTTTTGGTCTAGAATAATCAAGCCATTTTTACAGCAAAATCCTGAACAACCTGCAGTCCCCATGCACGGGCGTCTGTAGGAAGTGATTTGCGCACAAGTGAATGCCGCTCATTTCATAGGGAGCAAAGCAGGAACTGTCCATCACATTCCCTCAGCCCCAAAAGGGATATTTGGATCTGAATCAGTGACTGTGCCTTGAAGTATCTTCAAACTGCCTGCAGCCAGAGGATGCTTGGTTCAGGGAATCAACCTGCATCTGGTCAGATGTAAACACCTTGAGCAACCTGCCTAAAGTTTTCTTTGCTCTACCAGCATGCTCCCATGGTGCTAAATTATTTGCTATGTTAGATATAGCTGAGCTACAGACACTGAGGAACTTGGCCTGTATTTAAAAGTGAAATTGTTTAGAAACTACAAGGAAACAGGCATTTTAAATTATAAATCCACTATGCACATAAGTCCTTGAATAGCAGCTCAGTATCTTTTGAAAAAGTGTCCTCAGGCTATTTGGGTTGGTGATCTTTTTTAAGGACTTTAAATATTATAAAAATCCTAAATCCTTTCTCTGCAGAAGGAATGTCTGGCTGATTTTGGAGAAAGACAAAAAAAGGAGATTAAATGCTTCTACACAGCTCTGAGTGTAGGTCACAGAACATACTGAAAATATAATGAAGGGTCACATCCAAGAGCCCTCTGAACATATTCCATTTGGTGAGTAATTTTTAAATCTTCGTAAAGAGAGGGTTTCGAAATGTAGTCCTCTGCTAATTACAACTTGATGATATTTGGCTACACTCCCTCCAGATTAGGGTTTTGGCTATTATTTCTGGCTCAGGAAATGATTTAATGCTACCCATTGGTTTTGCTGTAATATTTAAGTAAAGGCCAGTGCTTTTCAGAAAACAGAGAAAATCACATGCTAAACCGTGCCCTGGTCCTGCCAGACAGACTGGGGAAGAGCTCAGGGAAGCTCTCAAACTGTACCATACTACCAGTTTTGACATATGTGCAGGGAATGCTGCATGGCCAAGGTACCATGGGCACTTTCATCCCATCTCCAGCTGCATCTCAGGGCCCGCAGCCACAAGTAAAAGTGAAGACAAAGCACAGACAACCTGTGCTGAACCTCCAGACAACACTGCTATACCCCTGGATGTAGGTGCTAAAAGGCTAGAAGCAGAGAAATTCTCCAGCCTTTTCTCAATATTCTGGGAGAAGACTGTCTTTCCTATGTAAACTATTTTAAACAAGGTCACAGTTTCATAAACTTCTTGCACCTGCAGGCTGTTTTGCAAGATTGTTATGGCTTTGATTTTGAAAATATTATGGAATAGGTATCTTAGGACTTGGCCAATCCTCTCAAGGGGTGGATGGCCGAGGAACCAATTACCTATTGCCACACAACACACTTTTTGCGATCTATCCTATAAAGTAGTCAGAAAATTATTAAAGAAAAGCTTTGGCTTCCACTGTTCATGAGCCTGGACTCTGTGTCGTTTTCTTTATGCACCTCGGACGTAGCAGCAACACCTGGAGACATCAAGTCATGTGCTTGTCAACAGCCCTCTCATATCTGCTGCTCCGGGATGCACCCTGGGACAAAACATCATTTCTTTACCATTAATAAATATGATATACACTACGAATTATATTCACTGTGTAATGTATATATTTAATCTGAATATAATATTTCTTTTTAAGTACAGGTGGACATAGAGACCATTGCTTAGCTCCCCAAACAAAACAGCTCCATGCTAGTGTGAGCACTGTGGAATTTATTCACTAGCAGGTCAGTCCTGATGTGTTCTTTGCCCTTTTCCCTTCTGCTCATAAAGTTTCTATCTGTAGTAACTAAGACCTCTACTTCCCACATAAATCCAAGAAATTTTATGGCTTGACATAGTTCCAACAGTTTTATCCAGATCACAGTTACTATCAGAGCTTGAAAGGAAATTAACAAAAAAAAATTATTGACTTGAACCAGTGGAGCAAGGGAAATACTGGAGGGACAGGAAGGGGCAGAGACAGAGAGACGGTATGATGTTTTGTGCTTTTTCTCTGATAATAGTTGTAAGATAAAATGGTTACACTAAATCTTACCCTATTACGTTGAAGTACATTTTCAGAAAAGGAAAAAACTCTCCAACATTTTGTAAGTTCTTCTGATGCATTTTCATAGTGATAAGGTGAAGTCTGATCATATGGATAAAAACAATAACAAAATACAGGACCAAAGTCAGCTGAAGCAATGAAAGGCTAAACTATACAAGAGACTGTGCAAAGGTCAAGACAAACTTTTGTGTGCCTGGGATGCAGGGAGCACTAAGACACCTACATAAGGTCAGACAGGTAAGTACAAGAAAGGTTTTGTGTGAATTAATTGAAACTTTCCCCATCCACTTTTCACTCCTTTTCTTTGTCAACATGGCATTATCAGTGATTCAGTCCAAGAAATCACTGGTTAAGAAAAGTAAACCCAGCAAAGTCAGTGGCAAACAATTTTTTAATTTTTTTTTTGTCCATTTGGTAATTAATAGAAGGTAAAAGTAATCATGTTTGTGCTTTTCTCCACGAAAAAACCTAATCTTCTGGGCTTTGTTCTCTAATTCAGAAGCAATGCCTGAAAATAATACTGCTAAAAGAAGTTTTCATTACATCCATTTTTTTGGAGATTGCAACTCCAGAATTACTTCAAAAGGGAAAACAGCTTTAGAACAGGCTATTCCAGATTGTAAAAGATATAGGGCATAAAATCTAATCCACCATCTAATCCACTAGTTTTGCTGTGTTATTCGTCCTCATACAGATCGTGAGTTTTACCAGTTTGCTTAGTACAGAAAATTCATTAAGACAGAGAATGAAGTTCTGGCTTATCAACACCTTGCAAGCAGCCTACCATAAACACTGCACCAAGTTTGAGAGAGTCACTACTCAGTGTTCAAGGTGTACAGATGGCCAGCTAAACCTCATGGCACTGCTAGCAATCTCCAGTCAAAAATGTAATCATAAAAAGCTGCTTCCAGCCAAACAGAATTTTTGGTACTAAAAAGAGACATTTTATTTTCATGATTAAATGAAGCTCTTATGGTCAAATATTCACTTGACATTACCAAGTATATGAACAAAGTCTCCATCCACTCTAAAGCAGTGGCCGAATTTTAGAAAATGTAGTATGAAAAACAGACGTAGTCCAGACCAAACATATTCAGATCCAGATGCATTTCTTACAATATTTCAGAGAAACTCTTTCCAGACTTATAAGGACTGGATCTCTTCTTTGCTTTTTTCACTTCTATGTACTTTACTCGGATTTTTGTGTATGTAAGTGTGAGTTTCCAGAATGTTATTATGTTTTAGTGTGAGTCATCTGAGAAATAAAAACATTTACATGTTTTCCAGCTTTCACAGTGTCAGACATTTGAAAAATAGCTAGCCAGTGTTCTCAAATTCATGTAATTAGATCACTGTCAGATGTAGATTGTTCATATTTGTGTGTTTGGATTACCATGCATTTTTGTGAAAGATGTAAAAGAAAATGTAACTGTTTGTATAGGCACAAAATCTCAAGGTTCTAGAACTAGAAATACAAGTAGTTCTGGGACACCTTGTAAATCACAATTTTTTTGGTAATATTTCTATATTACCATACATTTTTCTGCGGGTTTGTCCAGTTTATTTTCACAATTTTCAAGTGTCAAAGATTCTCCTCTACAGAGAAATAAGGTGAATCCAAGTCCAATGAGAGCTCCAATGAAGTAATTACATTTTTTCTATTCCTTTGGGTTGTAAATCCATCATTTGATCAGTTGTTCTACTTGAATTTCACCTCATCTATCTGAAGCAAACTCAGAATCAAAAACTTTTTCAAAAAACTACAAGAACTTCCTGCTCTTCACATGAGACAGGAATCCCATCCCACGGAAGAACTTCTTAGAGTGGGAAACAAAAACACAGGGACAACAATGGTGACTTCTCTCCTTTCTTTAGTGGTAATCTTGCTACCCCACAAGCTCTTCAAAAAGCTTCTCCTCACTGCACTAAACCAGCATCCATGTCCATCATACCATCCCTAGGACCTGAAAAATTGTCCTCATCTTCTTCTTCTCCCTGGGTTCCAAAACATCTGAAAGACATGAATGGAGCAGATCGAGTAACAATTTTGAGTTTTTAGAGAAACCACTCAAAGATCAAAGGTTAAAAAAGAGTTGAGCTTGCAACCATAAGAGTGGGAGGAAGATGAATACAGTGTCAATTAAAGCCTGAACAGAACAGATAAGAACATCAAAAAGCATCTTTCTCCTCAAACTAGCATTTGATGCAATGATGCTCATTTTCAAAGCAGTACACAAGCATTAATTATTTCTCACAATACACCAGAGAGATTAAAAAAAAAAAAAAATCACTTAATGCCAGCCAATAAAGTAATAAGGAAGAGAAAGAATTTTCTTTTACAAATGTATCAGGATGAAAGGTCATAGTGAGGGAATGTGAGGGAATTACAGCTGTTTATAAACAAAAAAAGGCAAGAATGAGACTAGGGATAATTATTACAGCAATAAGATGCTGAATTCTAGTCACTAACAACTGGATCTCTAATCAGAGCCAGTCAGTCCAGTCTCCCTTAGAAGTCCTTGGAAAAAAATAGTTACTTGGAAAAAACCAGTGACTTCTAAGTGCAGCTCACCCCACTTGGATTTCTGCCTTCGAGCAATTCTGGAGGGGCCCACAACTTCTTTTGGCTATAAGAAGGGCCCAGCTGAGACTAGGGATTTTGTCCTGATTTCCGCATTATTAAATGAGGACGCAAAACTCAATTGCTTTATATGTGTCTTTTGCCTTTCTCCTTTTACACTGGGAGCTTTCTGGAAAAGGCTGCATTTCATGATGTTTTTATTCAGTGCGTGCAGCACAGCATAGCTTTCACCTCTGCCTAGGGCTCCCGAAAGTTACCACAGGGCCAGTACATTTCTGAAAAAAAAATTTCCTCCAGAGAATGATAATTAGAAATCAGCTCTTCCGAATACATATGAAAGGACAAATACCTTGAGGGAAATGGGGAAAGAAAGGTGAACGTGGCAGTAATACAGCTGTGTGATAGTGTAATGGAGTGTAAGTGACAACCTGTGTAGTTTGCGTCCTTTTGCTGCAACTACCAAATGGTTTTGGCTTTTAAAAGGAATAAAATGTCCTTTTTTATAATGACTAAAGGCACTACTGCTCCTAGAAAACCACAAAATGTAGTGAAATCATGCAAACTCCCCAAATTGTGGTATTGATCCAGATTAAATGCTATTATTGTGATTTCTAAAAATGCATATTGATATAACCAAATTCCATGAAGGAGAGCATTTTACATCAAGTTGAGTATTACAGTTGTGGAGTTACTATACTGTATACCTGGAATTTCCCAGGAAAAATTCAGATTCAGTCTCATGCTTTTTTCCCCCAGTTAGACTGTTTTTCCCAATTAGTTCTGTTAGATTGCGGAATACCTCTGTTCAGTAGTCAATATCCATAGTTTAATTCTTTTGGATTTAGTTAAAGTGTGGCACGGTAGTAGTCCAGAGTATGATTGTCCAACAGCAGCATTCCTCACGCCTGTAGCTTTTCTACAGAATTGCTGGATATGACAGTAGTGAAGCTCAAGTGCACAGTACAAAAAACCCTAGTTAATTCAACATATTTATGCCCTTCAGAAAGGAGCAAAGCAAGGCCCAAATAGAATACGCAATAAACCAAAATGAGCATTTAAAGCCAGATTTTTCACTTCGCATTTTAAGATAAGGTTTTTTAAAAAGTTATTTATTGCAAACCTCTCCTGATCTCCCATCATTGAGGTATGTGAATCATCAACTTACAAGCTGAGTCATTCCATTAATTTGGGCTTAAAAATGTTTAGCCAAATCTAAGAACAGTAAAACATATTTGTAGGCAAATTACCAGGAATGAAATAAACAAGAAACTAGTACACAAGCCCTAATCCTAATAACTATAATTAGGAGCCCTGTGGTTATCTGAACATTCTGTATTTTGATCCCAGTACAGTTTTTGTTAGTGAAAGAATTGGTATTACACATTAGGATACTGATCATTTTCTGACTGACTTCTTTGCTTTGAAACAATTCTTGTTAAATCCTGCCTTTTCAGGAGAGTTTCCCCACAATGTATGGAGATTCAGTGTGACAATGGAAATGCAATGGAGGGTGGGAAAACTTGCCTCTCAAAGAGATGTGTCATGGTAATTCACCTCACCTGGACCATGCGAGAAGCTGAAGCTTTTGGTTCCAGATTCAGATCTTAGCAGGTGTGATCCAGAAGTGACTTTGAACCTTTGAATGAGCTGGAACCTACCGAAGCCTTGCCTTAGTCTCTCCCTGCGACAGCACATCACATTCTGGCTGCATGTGATTTTAAATGTGTGTGCCAGAGGCTACTGAGCTGCACCCTAACAGCGTCTGTCTGTGTGGAATGGCACAGCTGAACACACAACTCCGTACAGAAACACCTGAGAGCCCAAAGACTCAGGCAAGTCTTCTTACAGGGTACAAAAGAAGGTATGCGCTTTTGGCATTTACTTGAAAATGTCCAGAATCTGCTCATTGTCAGAGTTTATCTCAAAAATTATGGACAAAATGAGTAAAAGTATAGGTTGAAATATGTATTATATATAATATATATAATCTTTTCTCTATAGGTGAACATTCCCACTGGGTGAACTGGTCCACAGCATTACCCTGAGTATTTATGCAATTTATACTTGTAAATTGGAGAGGGCAATGATCACTGAAATTTCTGCCTGGAAACAAAGCATCATTAGGCACACAAGACTTTCACAGCCATTCTTTGAAACCAGACTGACTCTCACACAGTGTCAGTTAAATCACTGCTGTGATGTAGAAACATTTTGTGATACTGACTGGAATAAACCACTTGTTCCCCTAGAGAGGCAGTGGTATCACTGAGCAGTTACAAGTAAGATTTTAGTTGTTTCTGTTCCTGACCCTGAATCTAGAACGAATACGTTGGACTACCTATTTGTAAGCATCACCACTTTACATCATTCTGACCAAATTAATTTTTCTCTTGGGGAAAGGTTAAGTTGCCAAACTGAACTTCAGAAGCAAACACAGTATGAACTGCTGACAAAAATGCATAAAAATTACCTTTGCTTATCCTCATCTGCAATGAGAAACCACGGTCTCCTCTTGCTGAATATTTCCTGAGTACATGTTGCCTGAGGTATCAATCTATGAATGCTGGATCTATAATCAAATTAGGATTATATAATGCTAGCATGGATTATACTGTGATGCTACTAATACTTCTACTAAGTACAATGAAGTATGACCTAGAAATTTCCACGCACATCAGCACATTGAGTGTGAACGAATTCCTTCAGAGCGTAAGATTGCTAAGGCCCCTGCTGTACAGCTTGGCTTCAGATGACTTTTTATTCTTCACAGGCATCAAGACAAGTCTTAGAATAAAGGAAGGGTTTAAAGAGCTATTTGTGGCTGTTAGGATACATAAAACGACAACAGTTTTCGGGCTGTTGTGAGATTACCAATGAATCCCATCTGTCCTCCCATGTTCATTGGGCATACCAGGAAAATTTTTCAAGAATTGTCACCACAATTCATTTTAACTTCACTATGCTTAATTTTTAAGATTATTTTCAAATATCCTCAGATACATTTATTGGGATGTTGAAAGTGTCAGGGAAGAAACAAGAACCCTTTTCTCATAACTGGAGTTTTATAACTAACTTTATATTAATGGCCTGAAGTAAATGTCTTAAACTTTATCACATTGCATTACTTTTAGAAAGATAAGACATGTCAGAAAGACAACTATTACAAACTGAATATTTGAGAAGAAGTGATCAAAAAAACCCAGCAATATGCTAATAATAAACTTATAAATGAGAACAAGTCATCATAGAGCTTACAATCCTTTCTCCTTTTTTTTGATAATTATATTTTTGATATGGTATCTTTAATATCTTTACTTTAGGAGCTCAAATTACTAACAAAACTACTCCATCATATTTGAAGGATTAAGCCTGTAAAAGCAAGCAACAATTGCTGTCATAACTGCAGATTGTTTCTGCATCCATATAGTTGTCAAGCTTCCTCCCAAAATGAAATTTTTTTTTTGATCCCTACATCTTAGAAAATCATATCAAAAATATTTCTGATTATTGGTCTGCTTCCTCACAGCTTCCTTAGGACCTACACTCCAAGTTACAGTGCAGGTAATTTTTTTCTAATTTATTTCTTTAATGAAACTCTCTTTCAAAATAATGTTTCCTAAATTACACATCTACATGACACATCTCTTTGAGAGGCAAGTTTTCCCACCCTCCATTGCATTTCCATTGTGACGCTGAATCAAGCCTCATTATAAATGTAATACAATTTCATTTAGGTGCACCTTAAAGCATAACATTTTCCTAATAAAAATTTCACTCCGGGATCTATAAAGTAGCAGGCTATTGTCTCAAATTAGTCTTATTATCTTGTTTGTCTGAGAAAGAAATTACACTGAAGAGAAGCAAGCAAAGCATGCAAAAGCTAACAAAAGCAAACCCATCACAAAAAAAAAAAAAAAAGTAAAAGAAAAAGAAATAGAAAAAGCTTGTATTTCTCATCAACATGAAGAAAATTAAATTGGACAGAATGTCACATATGCCAAATATCCTAGGAATGAGTTTTCTTCATGGCATTCAGCATCTACAGCATAATTACTAAAACATTTTCCCAGAGCAAACACAGAAAATTTAGAGTGAGATATCATTTTACATGCTAATTACACTTTTGTACATCATTAAAATGGCTTTGAAGCCTCTCTGTTTTAACAACTATATGCTTTAATAATGAAAAAGAAAACAAAATTAATTATTATGAAGATTTCTTCTTCAGATATCAAAAGGCAGCAGGTATTTCAGGCCAACACCTGGTAGCATATTCCTCAGTCATGCATAGTCATGGCTATCTGCAGTGCTGGCACAGTCTGGGACAGCATAATGTCTTTTTCTTGTCTACTCATGTCACTCATTGCAACCTCATCCCGCATTTTTAAACAGTCTCTGCTAATTGTGAGTCAAACCCACTTAGAGAGTAATTTAGCCAAAGTCCTCTTAGCCATACTCATTTATAATATAAAAAAATTTGGCACCTGGTCTTATCACTAAGAGAGTCCAGGGGATTTAATCAAGGGTGGATTTTCTTGAATGAGAAATGAAGTAAGTATTCTTTATGCCCTATGGCGATGGAGAGGCTGTGCTGCCCCACGTGCCCTTCGCAGCTGCAGCTGTGCTCAGAGGTGACCAAAGATTGGAGGGAATAGCACATCCATGCTCAGCTTTAGTGTTATGGGGCTGTCCCCAGCACCACCCCAGGAGGTGATACACCACTGTAGAACCCAACTTTCCACCCTGCTCTGGCCCCAACCCAAGTGTCCATCTAAAGTGGCTGCAGTAAAGCCTGGGACAGCTCCGCATCAGTGACACCAGCCACAAAGTGCAGCTCTAAGGCTGCATTCCACACTAAGGCCAGTCAGTCCCGCCCACCACTCCCACACAGTCTCTTGTTTCCCAGTGCAGACAGGCGAAGGCTCCCTGGAGCTGTTCTTCTGTCCTCACTCCTCTTGGTTCACTGTTTTCAACCTGGGTGGTGTAAAGGAAGAGAATTTCCCCGTTTTGGTTGGGAACAAGGTAGATACAGGACCTTGCACCCAAAACCACACCTACCCAAGGTCCCCTTGGAGATGTGCGTGTCTGTCTCCCACGCACACACACATTTAGCAAGTTTGTCTCATGCATACATATGTAACCACATATACCAAAGTTCTAAGCCATCTCAAACCTCACAGATATACAGATGAAGACTTGCAGCAAATGATCCTCCCTAAACATGAGAAACCAGAGCGAGTTAAAATTTCTTAACGTCCTTAAAAAAAGGATGTCAGGCTTGGCATTCTGCAGCCTCTTGTGGACTTTTGTTCTGCTGCTCCAGCTTCGGTGAATTGCCACACTGCAGTTACAGGTCAGGTCCGGATATAAATTCTCCATTTTCAGCTACTAGATTTTTTTTTATAGAATAACATTTTGTTGATCACAGAATAACAGAAAATGCCGAGTTGGAAGGGACCCACAAGGATCATGGAGTACATCTCCCATCTCTGCACAGCACCATTTCCAAGAGTCACACCATGTGCCTGAGAGCATAGTCCAAATGCTTCTTGAACTCTGTCAGGATGGTGCTGTCCAGAGCCAGGAACTGACCGCTTCCCTGTTCCAGTGCCCAACCACCTTCTGGGTGAAGTATCCGTTACTGGGCTTTAGTGCTGAGATAATTTACTTTGAAGTTAAGGAACGAGTGAAGATTGCACTGCAAGGGAAATGACTTCCACTGAGCGAAACAAGTACAGTAAAGCTGTGTGCCTGAGCACTTTTGAGGCTATAGTTGAAGTTCCTCATGCATTTATCTCAGCTGCATATACTGGCTCCTTGTGATAAAACTGCATAGAGAGATGCATTTCATGCTTAACGAGAAATGTAGCTGTTGCCACGGGAGAGGAAATTAATTTTGAAACACAATTATTGCTGTCGTCATTCTGTGATGTTGCTACCTCAGTAAAGGTAAAAACAGTACTGCAGAACTTGTGTTTGTTCTGGCAGTAATGTGATTTTAACATACTTGTATGCCAGACTTGGAAGAGAAGTAGTCCCAAACAGCATAAATTTCTCAGGAAAAGCTGTGCAGGAATTGACCCTACTCTCAGTTCACACAATGGCAGTATTTTTCAGCATTTTGCCTGAAAACATTTTTTTATCTAGCCAGGAGAGACTCATGACAGGTGACATGCTGAGCACTTAAACCTGCCATCAGTAAACACCAAGGAGAAGGAGTACCGACGAAATCCAACTTTTCTTGTGACCAAAGGGAAATTCTGGAACCTCAGGTATGAGAGATTTGGTTTCACAGCCACAGGTACTTACCTCAATTTAATATCTAAATCATCCTTTAATCATAAAAAACTCAGCCACCAGTGATGCTTTTGCCTGTGCCAGATGTAGCAGCCAAGAGAGGGTGATGGGTTATGTGCAATGTGAGATGACACAGAAACGTGTTGCATGGACCAAGTATTATGGTGGACGAGGAAGTTTTTAAGCAGACTTGTTCGCCCCATTTTTTTATTTTCTCTCTTGATATGTCTGTCTTCTGGCAGAGAACAACGTTCTGTAAAACAGGAGAACACGAGGCCATCCTGTGCTCAAACTGTGAATCACAGAAGACCGGTAACCCTTCACGAGAAGCCACCTTACATGATGCAAGTGGAAGATGCTCCTTCTGCTGAGAAGGTGGTGCAGTAAAGCCCAGCAACATCTGCACAAATGAGTACAAATGCAACCTGTATAAGGGGAGTTCTGCTCTCCAGACGCTTCATGGCTCCCACATTAAACATCCCAGAGCCTCTCAAGTCCCAGGCAGGCACCCCACTGTCCAACATGCAGAGCTGTGCTCACATCTGCTCTTGCTACGATACCAGAAATCTCTTGCTCCCATCCCCGCTGCCTCAGCTGGTGCAAAAGCAGGAGCAGCATTTGCATTACCCCTCGGCTTTTGCCAATGGCTAATATATTGCAAAGCATATATCCAGCACTGCTTGCAGAGTGGAAGCAGCCATCAGGTGCCTAACAGTCATGCCAAGGGAGGGATTAAACTGCAGGGGATTAAAGGGATTAAGGCACAGGAATGCTTATCTAGCTTGGTTCAAGTGGATTTTGGGTTTTAGGAGGAATGCAGACACTGAGGTGGAGAAAACTTACGGCAGCCACAAACTGCATTCTTGGTACCACTGTACTTTGGTACTGAGTGGTGTGCCTATATGGCTGCCATCATCGATGCAGGGAATGATTCTGGAGAGCAGATCAGGTAATGTGGAGTGGCTCTGGCCCACAATGCAGCAACCTAGCCTCTCTAAAATGGATGCTTTTTCACTATTCATGACCACTGTTCATTTGAGAAAACTGCAGAAGTATCAGAAAAAAAATACATGTGAATTCAGCCTCAATGATGGAATAAAAACCCCAAATAACAGTGCATGGCAAGTTCATTCAGAGTTAAAATAGGTTCTCTTTATCTTTACAGCATTGCTGCTTTCAGTCATCTTTCATAGCACAAATGCATGCACCTGTATGGAACTAAGCACACTAACCAGCCATAATATAATTTTTTATTATAATTTGAAAACAAAAATCTCATCATGCCTGTATGTTGGGAAGGAAAATTCTGATGATGACTTAGCAAAACGAAATTCATGAAGTCCGTCTTAATCTAGCTGCGGGTGCTCAGATACCCATAATGTCCAAGTGTCCTCAGCTGGCATACCTGCAGTCCCAAGTCAGGAGAGTCTTTATTCTGGAGAGGGATGCAATGCTGTTTAAGTGTTTTTAACAAGAAGTTATAGACAGATGGTCCAGATGAAGTCATGGCACTTAGTTGACATTTGATCAAATTTAGACTGGAGTACCATGTGCTGAGATGAAAGAAGTACATTTCTGTAGGTGGGACACTGGCTTCTGTGCCACCGGGCTGCTCACTGCTCTCACATGAGAGCGAGCCTGGTCGTGGTACTGTGATGAATACCTTGAATACTTTCTCTTTTTAATGGGAGGGTTTCCAAAAGAGGATTATGTTGTTGTTTTGAAAAAGCATCTGTGGAACAGCACTCTCAACCTCACTTTCACACACGTTCAAAGAGGAGGAAATGTTACACTGGAGCTTGAATACGTGATGATAAATCTACCCTGAAGAGCTGGGACATGGGAAGATGGTAATCACTGATCCCAGCCTCTCATGAGCTCTGTTGTGCTGCTGAGTCTTGTCAGGCAATAAATGAATAGTTTGTTTATTAGCTGGTTTCAATCAAGTTTCATAAACTTGAAGGAGCTGTATTTTGATTTCACCTCCAAGTTGTGCAAGAGAAAAGAAGATGCTTTACCTCTACTGTAGCATTCCAAAGTGCCTTTTATCCAAACATTTCATATACAAGATTGAATAAACTGACCATATCAGTTCTATCTCTACAAGCATTACACTCTACTCCTTTTAAAATGACTTTTCTTTTTAATCTACCTGTTATTTTTAGTCTACACTAGGCATAAATTACTCTCTTTAAAAGCAGTGCTGGGTCATTTTTCTACTTACTCACTGTCTGACGTAATCATTGCTTTTAATCTATTGTTTTTAACATTTATTCCCACTGGTTTTCCCTTGAAAAGTACTTGAGCATTTAATAGCCCTCAGGTAGCCTTGGAATTTCTGACAAAGCAATCTGAAAAAAATTCACCTCTCTGATTCTGGCAATGTCAAAACAGGAACTGAATTTTCCAGCAATAATCTGGTTTTATTTACTGAGCATGCTTGCAACTTTGTATTTCTCAGCTTTACACATATCAAAGCACTTTTGGCTGCTAGCTGTTGCAAAGCAAATCATTGTCATTAAAACAGATCTTTTTTAGAAATTACTTTTAATTTTTTTTTCAAGTGAAGAAAATATAGTAAGGTTCTTTTCATTATCTTGAGGGCAAGTTACATTTTATGTTTCTGCAAATAAACTGGGAAGCAAGAATGACCTTTAAATAGACAGTCTGTGATTATGCTAATAAATCACTGTATCTTGTAGTAGACATGCTCCAGAACTGCAATTACAGTTTACCATATTAATTGCCATCAGTAGATTCTTATGTTACTACAGACAGACAGATTCTCAAAAACAAATATACAAAAAAACTCCTTGCTGGCAAAACAAAGATTGTAGAAGGAAAACAATGGCTGAAAATCTGCAGAAAAACTTGCACACACTTAAGTGTCTGTGCCCTTCTAGCACAATCTTAATACTATATAAAATGCATAGTTAAAAACCACAGAGATGATGATTTTCTTCTCAGGAATCACTATGTGACCAATGAATAAAGGTTATATAAGTCTTCAAAATTAGATAACTTTTCAAAGACTCTCTTTCTTCCTCTGACATTTTTTTGTCTGACCTGCGGTTACAGATCTATTTTCATATTAGTTGTCATAGTTGTCAAACTAAATGAAAAGGAGGAGAAGAAATGAAAACCCGATCCACTGAAATAACTGCCATTTGCACTGACTTCCAAGAGGCCAAGTTTCTGATAACTTTGAAATCTAGAGTATCTAATAACCACAGGTTATCTTTCCAGGCACAGGTTATTTCTTCCTGGGCAGAACAAGCTTACATCTGAGCCCCTTAGCAGCAGACTAACAGAGAATTTTGCCAGCAGTTATGAGGTTGATTTTCTACAAAATCTTTTTTGTTCGTTTGCTTCACTGACACCCGGTGATATATTGGCATAAGAATATTCTGATTCTAAATCAGGAAAAAGGATGGGTATAGGAGGACAAATCATCTCAAAAGTTGCTAGAATTGCTCCTTCTTTGGTAATTTGCGAGGTGTCTGGCAAATATCCCTGGTTGTAGGAAGCATCAAAGACAATCAAAATATGCAAAACACCAAAAGGCAGGAATGCAGCTTCCATTAAGATCTACTACACGTTATCTGTCTTTATCTAGATTATTAATCCTGGACAAATTTACTTTGTACTCAATTGCAATGTGGGAGGAACATGTTAGGTGCCAAAACTGCTCCCCATGAAATGCATTAAAGCGTGAGAGGAAAAGACCAGGCTGGCACCTAACTTCCCACTGGCCTTCTCCCATTTTCGTCAGTGAATCTGAAAAGGCAGGATGCTATACTGTATACAAACACAGAAAAAGTTCTAGAGTTATTTTCTGGAGACTCTGCATTGGTTTTGGTTTGCTTTTGCTTCTCCTATTGCTTTCATTTCTGTTGGTTTTTGCTGCTGTTTTAATAGATAGTTCAATATGCTTTTAAAGGATTAGACCAAAATATTTCATCATTTTTTACTGTTCTACTATGCTTAAAGAGAGTTTCTTAACTCAGCTTCTCTTCTTCAGTCTTTAATCCTTGATCATTTCTCTGAATCCTTTAATATGTTGAATAAGTCCTTCTTTGCCTCATCAATTTTTATAGCACATTACGTACTTGCAAGTGCTCTGAAATGTCAGCAAACTGCTTTATTTTTTGTCCTGGAAATCTGATGGAAAATAAATGCCTGACATTCTTCTTTTTAAAGCCAGCTAGCAGGGTGAATACATACCAAGGCAGAAAGGACTGTTTCGGCTACCCAGCCTGACTTGCGGCAAAGGACAAATCAGAACATTTGACTTGACCATTCATGCACAGACATTTACACCAATCCTCAGCACATGGCTCAAGAGTTATCTTGCTGCCAACAAAGCCCTCCAAAAAACTTTGGAAGTGGCAGCTGGCTGCTGCTATGAAGCAGTAAGAGGGATGCTGCCCATAGCACGTTGCTTTCACAGTACAGTGCCCATGGGCAAGCAAGGACTTCTTAGTCTAGACCACATATGGACATGATTTGAGGGGTTACGTAAATCTTCCTCAGCCGAGGAAGGCAGGAACCATAACACTTTTGTTTTGAACTGTTTGAACTGAACAAGTGGACTTAAGGAAAAAAATGCATAGCTTAAATATGACAAAGCCTGCAGCCAAATCATGCAGATTCCTGAATCTTAGCTGCCTTAGGCTCTCCTTAGATGTCTCATTTTTGCTGTCTCCCCATATTCCCCTACCCACTGTGTTCTTAGTGCCACTTCTCAAAAAGAAGGATGGTCTTCAAAGGTTTCCCAATGGACTGGATATGAGTAATTTTTTTTTGCTTCTAGTTTATTCCTCTGGATAATATAAAGAAAAGATAATTTCCTCCAGCCCCAGCCCTGTTATTCCAAGAGCCAGCTGTGGCTTTCTTAAGCATTTTGCTTTCAGACTTTCCAGTATGTTTCCAGCCATTGGCTATCAAAGACTTTATATGAGATTGCACAAAGATTGCCTGACTGTATAGAACTTCTTGACCACAATCAAATTAATGTTTAACCAGTTGCCAAAAACTAAATAGACTGTGAAAAGTGTGCTTTCTTCACATTACTACGTAATTATTAGAAGCCCTGAGAGTCAAATTAAATTCTCTGAATTTCTATAAAATGCCTGGTGAGTTTTCCCCCTAGATTTATGATAAAAAAAAAAAAAATTGATTTGAACAGAAATTCTTACAAGCTCTTAGAAAAATTCTCTTCTTCCATTAAACAGGCATATTCTCAGATCCATTTTTAAAAAAATTTCTACCTATTTCTCAAAAATTAGTCTTATATAAGATCAGATCTTCCAAAGATATTTTAGTTGCTTCATCTAAGAATGTGGCAAGATTTTACATTGATTTGTCTCTTCAGTGTTTGCAGCTGTCTGGTTTGCACTGCACTGAAATGTTTGATTTTCTATGTTCAAGTGACACATTTCTGGAACCAGGAACCAAATATTTCCTGTTAAACTAGGACCCAAAGTCTGTCTAACCATATCTAATGGGTCTACTTTTTGTAACAACATTTGTGGCTGCAATACTTAATTAGGACAAAAAGTTCTTCTCTTTTTAATTTAATTTACTTGCCTGAATGAATCTCAGAGGTGCTTCTTAAAATCCATCATTTCTCAGAGACAACTGTACACTGAGCAGAGGAACTGCTGAAGATACACTGCACATAGATTGTCCAGATTAATAAAGAGAAAATGTAACATAAAAGCTGAAGAGCAATAAACTCATAAACTTTGTAACTTCAGAGAAATATCCTCAAGAAATAAGGGAAAGCTAAACACTCTGTGTAAACCATCAGCAAACTTGTTTCTCCTGTCAGTGTAGGTGAACTGTTCTTTCTGGTGAGTAACGACGGTCAATATTTAAATGTTATATTATATTTATCACTTTAAAGCAAATGGGAAAGTTAACGTAGAAAAAAAAATATTTCTTTTCTTTTATTCTATATTTTATTTCCATATTTCTTTTATTAACTTCTCCCTAGGAAATTATCTGAATATCCATATATGAAAACAGATCAATTAATTCAGACCCAACAAATAGATAACTGTTTTCAAAGATAAGGGAATCAAAATCAACAGAAATCTATTGAGAAATGTAGAATATGGCAACTCCTGACAAGGATCTAGCTATAGAATTTAGTTCCCAATAAAAAATTAGCACCCTATATAGTGAGGGAACTTAAGCACTTGTGAAAATACAGATACATTGATTAGGCCAAACAGTTTTCCTGGAATTGGTTTCTACCTCAATATCCTAAAAAATGCTCTTCAAACAAAGAAGAGATAACTGCACAGGAAGAAGGAGTCATCTTTTAAAATAGGTAATTGCTAGATTCTGAATAAAATAATTTATTATAGTAATGTTTTAAGACCTTGCTTACTCAGGCAAGGAAAAGCAGCCTCAGAAGCTTTAAAAACTATGAAATCAGGTCCAATATAGTCTAAGGTATCAATTAAAGAAACTGTAACAAAATGCCTTTTGCTCTACTCACATGAAGGAAGAACTTTATTCCTGCAAAGGTTTTTTTTGAAGATCTCTTCTCTCACTCTAATTCATTAAGGATAACAGACTAATTGTATTTATATAATTGATAAGTTAACATGACACCCACTCTGGTTCTTATCAAAATGGGGGTGAAAAAAGATTCCGATGCTACCTAAGGGGACGTTTATGGGATATCTCATGGGATGAATATGATGATAAGAACACGTTGGTGAGTGTCCAGAGGAGGGTCACGATGACAATCCAAGGGCTGCAGCATCCTATGGAGACAGGCTGAGAGAGCTGGGGTTGTTCATCCTGAAGAAGTGAAGGCTCTGAGGAGATCTTATAGCACCTTCCAGCACCTGAAGAGGGCTACAAGAGAGCTGGAGAGGGACTTTTGACAAAGGCATGTAGTGAAAGGACACAGAGTAATGGCTTTAAACTGAAAGAAAATTGACTTAGACTAGATATTAGGAAGAAATTCTGGTGAGACACTGCCACAGGTTGCCCCAAGAAGTTCTGGATGCCCCATCCCTGGAAGTGTTCAAGGTTTAATATAAATGAATGTTGAAAAAACACCAACAAAATAGCTGGAGACAAAGGTTGTTTTAGCTGTACTGTTGTAGGAACAATAAAATTTCCCAAGAATACAGTCTTGTCTTTTAAAGGCTAAAGAAATACTTGTAATTCATTTACTATCAGGTTACCAAAATATGGAAAATTAATATTTCTTGGGGTTTTTTTCTTTTTTTTTTTAATCTGTCTGGATAGAACAATAAAAAGACAACCACACAAGTATTTTGCGAGGATATTTGTGAAGAGGAAATAACTTCTAAAGCACCAAATTACATGTCTTAATTCACTTTCTAATGAATAATGAAAGAGAAAATTAGCAGTAATGCCCCAAATAGCATAGTTTATTTAATTTCTTAATTTTTGATTTCTAGGTTTCGTTTTTATTTACTTGTTCTGAATTTTTCCTACCATCATAGAAAGAATATTTCAATTGTCTGCTGAAGGTCTTACAGAATCTTTACTGACAAACACCAAATAGAAGTTTTTGGGAAGTATTAAAAGATGCAGAGTTCATCACTTCCATGTAGACTTTTTTTATCTGTAAGCATAGTTATGGATTTATTGCTCTATTTATTATCCAAATTAATTTACATTCACTCAACTTCTATCTAGGCCTTAGCAGTATGATTATCCGCTCTTCACTATAGTAACACATTAGTCAATAGCTAGTGTTTTTCTCTGTGAAATTACTTACACCTGCATTTAGGTTAATTTTATTTGTTTTCTTTAATAACTTAAACAGATTAAACTCTGATAAGAGCTTATTTGCTTTCACTGATTCATTTTCTTGGCTAACTTCTGTTTTATGGATATCCTTGTAAACGTGTATAAAAGAACTAAATACAGTATATCAGTATTGCACTTAAAAATATAGCATATGCTTCCTCTCACCTACTCATTGCTCTTTATTTTTTTTTTTTTTACCCACATTAGTGTGTTAATTTAGATCAGGAGTATTCCTTGAAACTGAATCTCCTGTTTTTCCCCCATGGACTATAATTCAATTTCCATTGCAGTGTGGTCATGAAGTGCCTAACTGCAATTCCTTTTGGATGAAACCAGACTGGAAGAAGGAAGCACTTGGAAGTAACTGGAAGCAATTCTAGGTGTACATCTAATACATTTCAGGCACAAATGGACACAGTCCTTGATAGCAGAGGAGAAAAACCCAAACGAAACCAGAAAAATCTAAATATATACAGTGTGGATGTCAGATCCTCAGAATCAACTCTATTATTTTATAGATCCAGTTCTACTGTTCCACTCTACTTCCTAGACACATCTACGAGCCTAAGGCCTTTCTTAGAGCCCCTACAGTTTAATGCACAGCAACTCTTCCAACATTAGGAGCTGTAGTCCACATTTTAATGTCCAAATCCATTTAGGTGCAACACATTTTGTGGAAAATATACTAAAATAGCAAGTCACTCCAGACACATGCTTTCTGTTCTCTTCAATACTTCCCACACAGAGATGATGTCACCCTTATTCATGTAGAAATCCACCTTAGCTAACTTAAAGAGAGGAACTGAGTACTTTAGAGACTACATCCATTTAGACCTCATGTAAAAATAGTTCAAACAGAATCCATGGACTCTTATCAGCTATTTACGTCTGATGATTACTGGCAAGAATAGCCATCATCAAAAAATGAAGGATGAGGTACGAAGCACTGATCAGCCAGTTCAGGAAAGACGGACCATAAATAAGGGTAGAATTCAAGGGCATAACTGTGACCTTTGAAAGTACCATCAAGCTGACACTGCTGCAATGCAGAGGAGAAACAGGGCAATGAGGATGGGAAATTCATCATCACATTACTTATGTCAACAAAAGAAAAAATCTCATTTTCTACATTTATTCCACAGTTGCCATAGTAGATATCTAAAGAACAGTAATTAGCAAGGATTAAGCAGAGCAGGTCAACCTGACTATTATTAAATTATTTGCTGTGACAAATTCATGGTTTGCAGCATTAAAGACTTAATTGCAAAGAGACTAACTTCAGGGTTGCTTACTGAGCTGTACAAAAATATTTTTAATTAAAATTCAAATAGTCGGAAACATATTCAGGTTTTTTATCTACTTCTCACATTCACCTAATTAGACATACACAATATTGTCAGACACTGTTCACTCTTCCTGCAATGTATAACTTTTGGTTGCATGCTGCGATGTGCTTTTTGGAAAGCACGTAGTAGATAATGCCAGACTAACATCCATAAAACAGCTTTTTGCAGCTGTAGGTTTGTACAGTCTGCCTTTTCCCATCTAGTCCTATTTTCTTATATAATATTCATGGGATTCTGACAAAGAATGAAACTTCTGTGTCATTTTTAGAGTCTTTAAGAATTTAAGAATAACTAAACTGAGTCACACATAGGTCCTCTTTTCTAAATAATCTTGATCCAAGGGTGACAAAAAATGCATAAAGGTAAGTATAAAATAAGAGCAAATTTATATAATGTCCAAGATAACTCATGAGTTTTGACACTGAACTTATGATATTAGTTTGAGCATTATCAAAATGATGTATTATTATTGCTAGTTTTCTAGTCTTCTTCTCTGGTCCCCATAGATAGAAATGAATGCTCCCTATATTTCCCTCTAAAGTTCCTCTAGATAAAATGAATTAGAAGCATTTCCTCAGCCTTTAAAAGAAAAGAATGAATTCTTGGGGAATTCCATTTTTCCTACAACAGCAGATCAAAACATGCAAGAAGTAATGAAAATATTCAACCCAAAGAAATAAAAAGACAAGCAAAGCCTGAGGTTGATGGGATGTTTAGGAAAACATTGTTAGCATAGCTACAGAAGTAGGAGCTGTTTTCTTGGGCACGAGAGAGGTCTGTAGAATAGGGGGAGAGAGACACATGTACAATCAACCAGTCAATATAGCTCACTAAAGAAAAGTATTTCTTCCTGCCATTAACAGTAACTCAAAACTACATCCAATGGCTCGAAACCTCATATTTCTAAGCATAAAAATTTTTTTTTTTTTTTAGATCCGGCAGGTATCTTTACATTACTACACTATGTCTGAGTCATGACACAGTTTCATTTGGTGGTATGGCCAGAGAAGAATAGCATACACTTTCTCACCACCCAATCAACTGATCCATACACTCATTCTTCAACAGACCAAGCAAGATAAAGGAAGATGTTACAGAAAAAGTGGAAAAATAGTGGACTTACAGTGGAAGAGGTGCAGGGTAAGAGAGACTGTAGCAGATAAAACATTAGCAAAGCAGAGAGCTGCTGGCATGGACTGTGAGGCTGACTCCAAGGAGGTAACTGGAACTTCCCAATCACAGAGTCAATCAGGTTGTAAAAGACCTCTGAGAACATTGAGTCCAACCTATTACCCAACACCATGATGTCAACAAAACCATGGCATTGAGTGATGCATGCAGGTTTTCTTTTAACCCCTCCAGGTACAGTGACTACCCCACCTCCCTGGTCAATCCATTCCAGTATCTAATCACCCTTTCTTGAATTTCTGAATAATTTCTTCCTAAATGTCCAACCTAAACTTCCCCTGGTGGAGCTTGAGACTGTGTCCTCTTGCCCCTACTGCTGGTTGCCTGAAAGAAGACCAATTCCCACTGGCTCCATCCTCCTTTCAGGCAGTTGCAGAGAGCAATAAAGCCCCCCCGAGCCTGCTCTTCTCCAGGCTAAACACTCCCAGCTCATTCAGCCACACCTCATAAGACTTGTGATCCAGACCCTTCCCCAGCTCTGTTGCCCTTCTCTGGACTCACTCCAGAACCTCAATGTCCTACTTGTAGTGCATGGCNCAGGCTAAACACTCCCAGCTCATTCAGCCACACCTCATAAGACTTGTGATCCAGACCCTTCCCCAGCTCTGTTGCCCTTCTCTGGACTCACTCCAGAACCTCAATGTCCTACTTGTAGTGAAGGGCCCAAAACTGGGCACAGCACTCGAGGTGTGGCCTCACCAGTGCCAAGTAAAAGGGGACAATCACTGCCCTGGTCCTGCTGGCCACACCATTGCTGATACAGGCCAGGATGCCATTGGCCTTCTTGGTCACCTGGGCACACTGCTGGCTCATGTTCAGCTGCTGTCGACCAGCACCCCCAGGTCCCTTTCTGTCTGGCCTCCATCCAACCACTCTTTCTCCTGTAGTGCTGCAGGGGTTTTTTGTGGCCAAAGTGCAGGAGCCAGCACTCGGTCTTGTTAAACCTCATATCGTTGGATTCTGCCCGTCAATCCATCCTGTCCAGGTCCTTCTGCAGACCCCTCCTACCCTCCAGCAGATCCACACTCCCCTCCAACTTGGTGTCACCTACAAATTTGCTGATGGAGGATCATCAATAAAGATATTATACAGGACAGGGCTCAACACTGATCCCTGGGGGACACCACTGGTGACTGGCCACCAGCTGGAGGCAGCACCATTCACCACGGAGAGAGGAGTGAAGAGAGCACCTGTCCAAGCCATGGGCTGACAGCTTCTCCAGGAGTATGCTGTGGGAGACGGTGTCAAAGACTTTGTTGAAGTCCAGGTAGACTACATTCACAGCCTTTTCTTAGTCCAGCAGGTGGGTCACCTGGTCATAAAAGGAGGGGCCAACACTCACTGAGCTCTGCAGTGCATCTCCAGGGACTCTGTACAGAAGACACCGATGTTCCCCTTCTCATTATCACTACTGAAGTTTGTAACAAGCACACAGACATGAATCTTCCCTAACCCTTGTATGCAGAACTCCTAAAATCGGCAGGGTACAAACATAGGGATTCTGTTAAAAGGCAAGACAGGGCTTCTGGAAATTATTTTTCATGAATGATTTTTTTTAAAAAAACCAAATAGATTCTGTACTAAATATTAAGTAAAAGAAATTAGCTTCATTTCAGGCATATTCAAAGTTTTTGCTAATGAGATGCTCAGAAGTATTTATGTACCCCTAACTCAACAGTTCCTTTTATTCTTATGCAACTCTTTTTCATTCTTGAAACACCTTTTTCTGTGCAAATATATATCCTATTAATTATACTAGACTGCAAAATTCTCTTTATAATTCAAACTTCAAACTTGCATCTGGGTTTTGGGCACCAGGTGAATCAATCTTTCTAATTTATATTCGTATGTGTGTACAAAATCAATGAATGGTGTCTCTGAGGACTTGTAGGAGAGGGACTCCTCTAGCTATATTTAACTGCCTAATTAATCCAACACCATGTTGCTCTGCTTCAAACAGTTTTCATCAATTTAAATCTTTATATGGCACTGTGGAAATACCAAAGGGAAGTGAGGGACACACAAATAGAAATGGAAAATAATCCAGGAAAAAATGGTAGAAATAAAGTACAGAGCAATGAACAGGGGAAAGGCTTTGGTGCAACAGGATGGAAAACTGCCACAGATCATGTTCCTAGGAGCATTTCCCCTTTTGGTAAAGTAAAAATGTTAGGAAACAATTGTTTGTCCCCATTCAGCTGCATATATTTAAGCAGGGAGAAAAATGGATATTTTCTGCTGCTTCACCATTTTTTCAGGTATACATTTCAAAGCACAACCAAGCCCTTAAAACACAGCACAAGAACAACCTTTCAGTGATGCCTAAGAGGCCTCCCAGAAATAGAGACTAGACAGGAGTAAGGGGATAAAAGCAGGTATTTATTTGAAAAGCCTTCAAAGGTACCCCCTGGGGAGCCAGAGGCTACTGCCAAGATGGACCCCAAGACAGGTCACGAGTTCTTCACACTTTTATAGGTTTGGTTCATTTGCATCTCAGGGTTAATTCTCCAATTAAAGCTTCAGTTTAATGATGTAATTTCCCCTCCACTTGCCCCCCTTAGAGGCTCTTTGGTTTATACTTTTTGGGCCTAGGACAGTCTGGGTATCCTTGAAGAGCAGGCCTGGAGAGGCTTTGTTATGCCTACCTAGCACGAGAGCAGAAATTAACAGGCTACAAGAAACTTCAGAGTTACACTCTAAGCAGTATAGAGTTTTAAAAATATAAAAGTCAAAACCTAAGGCATCACAATATTGATGCTGAAAAATATTTACAGAAAAAGAACGCTTTAGGGAGAAAAGAGCACTACTTTCTGTAGCATCTTTCACCTTAAGAAGATGACAAGTACAATTTGCTAAGCAATTGCTAAGCTTCATTTTTTGGTTTTGAAACCCTTGTGCAGCTATTTCAAGTCAAGTTCAAGTTACCTCTGGCAAATCTTAAAGGAACTGGTTTATATGACCCAAAAGGTTCTTTCTGAAATTGAGAGGAGAAGGAATACCATGTGATGGGAAGTATCACTGAAAAACATGGAGTGAGGTAAATTTTAGGAGCAGAGGAACTATGATAATAGATAAAAGTTAAACTTCTGTAGAAGAATACAGATCCAGCCACAGACAAGGCTGCCCATCAGTAACCTTACACTGAGAAACATCATGTAAGGAAAAGGTTTTAATAAATTTCAACCAGGACTGGGCACTGGTGCTCTATTTAAGAAATTCCTTGAGCAAGAAAGATTTTAAGCTGTCTTCTTGGATGTAAAATTTCACTCTCCCTAAAAGCCCTTCCGAAAAATTTCATTTTGAGGTCTTCCTTCCAAATGAGCCCAGCTGCTTCAGCTGTCTCTGGCATCAAGTTTCCCCTTTGCAATTGAGGTATTCTGAGAGACAGGATTCAAGGGAGCCAGGATCCAGAGGACATTACATGGCCAAGGGACTTCAATATCCTGTCACAGAACTTCCAGCAATGCCACAATATTAGATGAAATACAATCCCCAAACCAGACATTTTGGTTTTGGATGAGTTTTTAAAAAATTAATTTTGTCATTACCAAATGTATCTATCAGGACTATTTGCCTCCAGTTGGTTTCTTATGCAGAGGACAATCTACTTCAAAAACAGAGAAAGAAAAATCTTTGAAATCTGTTCTTACTGATGTCACTAAGACAGCCATAAGACTGGAAATACCACTCCAATAATCTTGAACAAGAGAAGAAAAAAATGGGGAAACTAAATTATGGGAATAATATGCAATTACGTGATTGAAAACTTACATTTGAAAATTATTTCTTTCCAACATTTGCTAAATGCATTAGCTAGAATCACTCTTCACAATTCAATATACAGAAGGATTGCTCATTGATGTCAAATTATGAAGTAATTTTATGATATTTTCTTTTCTTTTATGGATGAGTGGAGTTATATGAACAATTACTCCTAAGCAAAAGTACTGATTTTGACTTCCCCATGCTCTTTCTTTCCCTATCAAAGTTACTAGAGTTGTTAGAAAATGCTTTTTTTTTCTTTTTGATTTCATTCAACAAAGTGGTCAAGACTTAAAATTGAACCCAAAATGTGTTAAGGGAAATAACCAAGACCAGCTGTTCTCCCAAAAAATCTTGAATTATCAGAGCACAGCAGAACCATAGACAAAAGTGTTTTAAAAAATTTAGAAAAGATACCTCTGCAATATGAAGTTCTGTGCAATTTGTAATGGTCATTCCAGACAAAGAAGCTGATGTCTTTATGAAAAAACAATGTTTTATACTATTTCCTTTGGTAAGTGAGCGGCATTTTTGTCTTTTAAAAATGCAGTCTATATTCTTCCTAATTTTTTTCTGTATTCCAGAACAAATTGAATTTTCTCTGGATATCCCTGCATTTGTTCTTGGTTCTCTATACAGACAAATCTAATTGCTGATATAAGTCTTGCTCTGGAGATACCTCCAGAACACACTTTTACTATCGCACTTTTGACTAACATTGGAGCCAAGTGTGAATCTACTCCTACTCTAATCATTTAAATTAGGAGTTAGGTGGGTTGATTATACATCAAAACTCTTCCTTATTTTTCTTTCTGTTATTACACCCTTGTCACCTAGAAGATAGTTCAAGTGTTGAGTCTTGCAGCTTGTGTTTTGTAGGAATATTTGGTGGTAGGTTAGGTATGTCTTTGGCACTGTTCTGTTTGCTCATAAATATTGCATGAAGCTGTGTTTTCCAGACATTTTTGGTGAGAAAAAACAAGAGTAGTTCCTTCACTCACAGGTCTAAGATTCTTTCAGCAAGATTCCAAAATATTCAAAATACAGGGGAAGGTTTAGTTTTTTCATGTCACCCTACAAGTGTTACCCTAGTCATCACCATTGTCATCGTCATTGTTGTCATCATAATCGTCATTATCATCGTCATCATCACCATCACCATCATCAACAACAACATTTTGGAATGAAAATTTTGCCTTCCTAATGCCAGGAAACTGTTGTTGCCAGGGCTTTTGTTCAATTTCTAAACTTGGTCTGGAATCCAGGTGGGCACCGCTGGACATGACGCCTCTTGAGGCTTTCGTTTAACCTACGAAGTGCCACTGACATTCACCTATTGACAATTCAATATTACTGAAATATAAATGAATTTAAATCTAAGCATAAGCATATCTTTCAGAATACTGAAAGTTGAAGAAATTCTAGATATACTTTCCATTAACCTTTTCTCCATTTGCTTCCTTTCTGAAATAATTCCTTCAGGGAAAACTGCTTGAGGAAATACTGCTTTAAAAAGTTATTAATACAACATCTTCTACTTTGAGTTAAAAGTTGAATGTATTTACCGAACACTTCCCTGAGGTTTGGTATTCAATTTATGGTTCCTTTTTTTTTTTCTTTTTGCTTAGAAAGTTGTGTTCTGTTTGAAACCAGACCACCCAGTCATTCTTTCTATTTATGTCTATTTATCTGTATTTATTGCTATCTCTCTATTTATTTCCAAATCTTGCACAGGGAAATTCCAGGGAGAGAGGAATTGTTCCCCATGATGTTACTGGAAAAAGAGATAACCACCTCTCAAAATACATTTTATGAACATGAGTTCCCTCCATTACACAATACACTACTGAAAAGTTATATGTGTATTTTATAAAAGAAAACAAAATCCTTGCTTTCCATGAATTTGCCTGTTTTTTGTAAAACTTCGAAGTTTAACTGTGTTATAAGTGTAAGCTGTAAAGTATCACTTCTGAATGACCAATTCTGTTCCCAAGCTGAAAAAATCCAGGTCCATAGAGTGCAGTCTGAAACAATCCAGACAGGATACCTTCAGAATCATTGGCAGTATGTGAGAAGACTGCATGGCTGCCAGCCTGGATTTTTATTGTAGTAAGAGTTGTAACAATGTTTGGTTGTAATAGCTAACGGCATTCTGTGATTTGAAGTAAACTAGGCATGATTCATTTACGTCCTTTGAAAAGTGACTCACAAAAAGTGTCACACACTAAAGAGCTACAGTTTTATGCATCATCTACACAGCTGGACTGGTTACTTCTGATGTGCACTTTCCTCCGGTGAATTCTGGAATACGATGGGTATGTCTTAAAGTTTAATTATGATTTAAGTCACTTCGGTGGTGGTTTAATCTAATCTGTTCTGAAAAGACCTCAAAAAAGCAGAAGAATTTTATAAAAAATAATGCTCTAAAATAACTGCCCACGTCTTTATAATTTTTTGTATTTCTAAGTCATAATTCTCTCTCAGATACAAGCATTGTGTGTCAGAAATAAACTGTGGTGGACTGAAGAATCAAGGAGATAAAGGCCCTCACAGTATATAAATTTTAGGGGATCTCCCACAACACTTAAACTTCTAGCCAGAGATAATCCGATAGCTTCTAAAAGAGAAAGGTCCAGCAAAAATGGTTCCATGAAGAATTACATATGAAAAGAAATATTTGAATTCTGTGAATCCTTGGCGTTCCAGGCAGTCTTCACTTGAACTCAAAGAGACCTTGGGGCCTAATTCAGTTGTCCCAGTAATGATGTGGATTAGCAGGGATGAGCTCTTAGTTTGTTTATTCATTGCAAGCTTTGATGAGCTCTTGATTTGAAATGCTGCTTTGAGATACTGTCATTAAATCAATGATTAACAAACAAATGGGTCAGTATAACTGGAAACACATTGAGGAGAAAGATGTAGTAATATAGAGAATTTGCTTTTTCCTAATGGTATGCACTTTTTAATAAGAAATTATTTTGCTTTAAAGTCAGGCAAAACGAAATATGAACTAGAAAACAGCATCAAAGATGTTCAAAGGTATAGCACAGTAAAGCATAAAAGCCATTTTTCCTGGGGGAAATTAAACTCACAATGGAATACGAGGAACAGGCCTACCATAACGTGCCTTCATGAGCTCTCATGCTGTGCCTATCATTACTTGAACATTGCCATGAGACATATTCAGTTGCCTCATCTGTCCATCCTCTTCCCAGTGCAAGGCCCACACATCACACATCTTTGGAACAGTGTAATTGCCTTTTTCCCATTTGGTTGACCTACTTTGCCCAGTATTTGTTTTCCAAGGTGACATGTCAAAGGACTAGAAGAGATTGTTTATTGTTAAAGTTTTCTTCCCCATTATTGCAGCCTTCTATGTGCTAAAGAAGTAACACTTTGTTAGAAGAAGGCTGCCATAGCTTTCCCAAATAATAAATGATTGGTAGTGAGGATCCAATGTTAGTGCTGGACTACAATTCCACTCTCATGCAGACCAGGGTGGACTACAGAATTGCAGAGGTGGTGTCTTCAACAAAGAAAGGAAGTCCAACTAAACAAGCACCTTCCCTGAATTAAGGATAACTCCACCACATCTTCCACAGTTTTTGGTTTGGAAATTTAACCACCCTATTAAACAAATCCTTTCAAGTGGCATGGCCTAATCCTGCTGCCTCTGGGTTGCCTGTTACAACTTTCTTCTCATTTTCCATCTTCTTGTTTTTTCTACCATGTGCCTTTTAAAATCTTTTAAGCACTCCAGGGTAGAACCTCATGCTGCTGTGAGACCCAGGGTCTACTTAGCTGACCTATTTTGTACAATCACTGTTAGCGTGATTTTGTACAATCATTGTTAGGAGTGTTGCTCCCCTGAAAAATTCGGTGCTGAAAATTATCAAAGCAGATTTACTTCTTTACTTATAGCAAATCCACATTTTCCTATAACTTGCCTGGTATCTCGCAGATGGTATGTGTGCCATTTTTAATGTATTTTAAAAGCCTTTTTTTCTGTGCAAGCCTTAGGGTGCAATTAAAGAAAGCCAATAAAACCAAGGCTAGTGTATGAAGGCAATGCATTAAGTGCTTTGTATCCCAGGGCTGTACTACATACAGATACTTCTTTACAAAATTCCCATATTTGTCATAAATACTAGTGGTTTTGACAGGAGGTGAATGCTTAAGCCTGTCCTTTTTTCTGACCTGAGCATCTCTTGCTGTACAGAATATTTTTGCCGGACAGAAACAAAGATAACTAATAATGCACAGGAGAGAAGTTCTAGAAAGTGTTCTGTATATAACTTAAAGGGGAAAAAATCTCTTGCAAAATTAAGGTTGAACTACCTTTCCCAAAGTTATGAGGACTTCTCCTTGAACAAAATTTTTTTTGATCTTTTCTTCTGCTTTTCTTCCTCTTGGGTTGGGAGATTCTCATGTCATCAACTCAATAAGAGTCTTGTAACTGTCAATAATTTTATTTATCCCTTTGTTTTAAGGGATAAATTTATTTATCCTTTGTTTTAAGGAGCAATTAGTTCTGCAAGAGGAAAAAAAAAATCCTTTCTGTGTTCTTTTCAGTGTCCCACTGATTTGGCTAAAAAGGTATTAAACATGTATATTGCCTAAAAGTTGCAGAGTGACAGATTATGTTTTAATATTGAGATAGCAGTGAGAAAGGCTGGTGAAACTAAGTACGGTTTGGACATAGAAACATTTTGTTTGGAGCTCTTCTCAACTATTTTCTAGTCTAATTTTATCATCACCCAAAAAGTGGCATCTTCCTGTTATTCTTTGCTGGGGCTATGTCACCAGAGTAAAAAACCTAAGGATATTAGCACTTCAGTTGAAATCCAAGAGTTGGATTGATGTGGAACTGCACCAGCTCTAGTGTGACCTAGAAGTTACATCATACCTGGACATCATTCCTCTATTCTGGCCCTGTTCTCTGCCAGTTAACACTGGTCTGCTCTGCACTGACCAGTGAACACCCCCAGATATATCCCTGTGACCCTCCTGGCTCCCACCTTACCCGTAAACTCCAGGCAGAACAGAAATAGGCAAAAACTGGGATGGCCAAGGTTTTCTTCTAGATAGCTATAGAAAGAACAAGAAACATTATTTACCCCTTCAGAGGGCAGGGTGAGAAAGGCACTAAAAGACTATAGAGACTGAGTGTGTTTCCTAGTGTCCTTTCCCTGAAGGAGGCCTGATTTGAAGAGTGTTTGCCTTAGCAACTGGGATTAAGGATTTCTGAAATCCCAGAATTGTCAGCTTTTCTCCTGTGTGAAAGACAGAGAAAGAACAGTATTGGGCAAAGCCGAAGTAAAAATTAGAGTTGAATGCACAATGCCTATATAAGCACCAAATTGATTTCCTTCAGTGAGGAACAAAATGGTTCCAGCTCAACAGGCTGCTTCACATTAGAACTGAAAGTCCATGACTAGTCCAATTAGGCCCCAAATAAATACTTTTCCAGCTGACTTGATTCACTTTAATGGAGGAGAGGAATACTGTCAGGTATGAAAATAGTCCTGTCCTGCTTTGTATGACTTTGGTGAAAAAAATAGTCTGGCCAGTCCTAGCTGAGCCAATTGCATAAGCTAACTTATGATATTTCATTAGAACACAAAACAAGGGCTGACCTGCATTTTTCTGAAGTTTTCAAGTAAGTCAGTTTTTGTTTTGAAAATATGTAACACACTATATATATATATATAAATTCATCTTCACAAAAAGTTTTATGCAAGAAAAGGTATCCTCTCTAATGCATTCAGCAAAAGAGCAAGTAGTTTCACCCTTGACATGTTTTCACTTGAAGGTAAGGCTTTGTCTAGTACAAATCCGAGCTACCAGAGCCTCGTAGCTACCAGAAGATCAGATGAGTTATTAAGGCCACAGGGTAAAAACAGAGTGATTATGAAAAAGATGACTATGGTATAACTAAGGAAATGTGTAACTTTGCATTATCACCTTCAAAGCACCAAAGTTGCTCCCAGCCCCCCTTCCTCAGAGTTCACCTGCTCTCCATTTGTTGTGTAGTACTTCTGTGTTTTACACTGTGTTCATTGGCTTTGGATTTTCTGGTAGAGAAATAAATCTGCTGTATCGATTCACCACATAAACCTATTTTCTTTGTGGGAAATTACTGTATTTGCAGAGGAAAAATGAGGATGATTTTTTCTTTCTTTCTCGCTTCCTTTTCTGTTCAATAGTTCATTAATTTTCAGGAAAGATCAAAAGCTTCCTCAGCCTTCTGAAAAAAATTGATGGGCACTGTCAAAACATCCATGAAATTACGTTTTTTTTCACATGGGTATAAAAAGAGCTCATCGTGTTAAATTATGAAGAAATCCAGATCTCCCACTTACTCTAAGGTAATGCATCTTCCAATTGCCTGCTTTTAAAAGCTGAAGGATGCACAAGATGCTGCTCTATAGATGCAATATTATGAACAACAAAACAGGCAGCAGAGCGTACAAGGCTTCTGACACAAAATAAATCCGTTCAGGTCAGATATGACTTCAGGAATTTTTGAATAACTGCATGACTAAACTTTTAAAAGAATGAGAAATGAAGGTTACCACATTCGTCTTGCGTTTTTTTTATAAATAGTTGAACTTTTTTTAAGTCTCTTGTTGATTGCCATCATTCTAGAGAACACATCGCATAAGCTAGCCTTTGCTTTCGGGGACACTTTGTCCCTTTTTAGGTTGTTGTGAAAGAAAGTCAAGAGGTGACATAATCACACTTCATCTGGGTGTTATTCACCTCATTCAGTTTTAACTATTGCTAATGTGTATGTTCAAAGAAAGCTGTTAAGGTGCTGTTCATTTGTGTTGCCCACCGGTGCCCTTCAGCTATGTGCTGTGCCAGTAGTCAGCTCTCCCAGTCCAGAGGACTGGCCACCATGCAGACAGCCCCACCAAAAGCAGTAAAAGTAAGGTGTGGGTAGCTAGCAAACCTCCCAGGTAATCTTTGAGAGTAGTCAGGTAAATACTAATTTTCATCATCTGTTTCACAGCTATGGGTAACTGTGTGATCACTAAGATTCAGATACCTGCCAACGCTTTAAATAAAACTCTGTGGAGATGCTCTTAAACAGTGTATGTTTTCAAGGGGAAAATATTGTCTTTTATTACACTGAGTTGTATCAGCAGATAGATTAGTTTTCATACAAGCAAGGATTTTCTTCAGGCTTCATACATAAGAAGCAAAGTCCAAGCAAAACATAAGAGAAAAACAATTGCTATATGTTGAACTTAATTATGTCAAATTTATATTGCTATTTTAGCATCTGAGAGCTTCTGAGGTGGTAGGTGAGTGCCAAGGAGCTGAGAAGCAGGTATTGCCTTTACACGTTAGCAGGAGAGCTGAGAAAATTCACAGTGAAAGCAGCCTGAAGGGTCCCAAAACACAGGTGTGTGATGTAAAGTAGCCTCTGGTTACCACACCGTAGCTTGCTTTGCATGCCTAACCCAGGTAGACTCAGCTGCCAAGCTCAGCTCACAGTGGGCATTTCAAGTTTTAAACTCTGAGGGTATATTTGACCCCGGGTTTGGGTTTTGAACTGTGTCAGTAGCGAGTGCATGAAGGCTCTAGGCCTCCAGACTAGGCTTCTCATCAACATCGAGTCACCAAACACTACACTTGCCTCCCAGCAAAGGCTGAGCGTACACACACAGACAGTAAAAAAATAGGAGTTGCGCCTTTAAGAACAGCAGTGTATTCAAAGAAATTAGATCAGTCAGAATTGTGATCCATTTTACATTTGGCATTTCAATCAGACATGGATAATTTACTTCCCAAAGAAATAAGTACTTTCATGTATCTTACTCTAGAGCGTTTGAAGCATACAGTCCTATGAGGGAAATGTAGTAGTTATTTATTCTGAACTGGCATAACATAAATAGATAATGACTAGTGACCTACTTAAATAATGGGTGAAAACTAATCGGAAATAATATTCAGCTCCAAAAAGACAATACACATGTGAAACCATATTCCTGCTCTGATAGATCACTGCTAATCTAAAGTATAATGTTCTCTGACCCATAGAGGTGTTTGCATACATATTTGTGTTTCATACACTATGAAAGATTTTCTTTCCATGACAATTTATATGGCAGGCAATTCAGTGCCCTCTTTTGACAACAATAGAAGCTCATTCTGGAAATGCATCTATCTGCATACTGGTCATTTGTATATTTAGGAAAAAATGAATTTTACAAAGTTCACATATTACAAATTTAACCTTTGAAAATTACAAGTGTCAAGATGAGAGCTACAACGGAGCAGAGTGCCTGTGCTTCAATATATTACCATGTTTGCTTTCACGGAGTCAAGGGAGTCCAAATAATTCTTAGAATTTAATCACTCAGGTTTGTAATCAGAAATACACAACTCTACAGCAGAAAACATTAAAAAGACAAACCATCTTCTGGGTAAGTGTTATGAAATAGTGGAAGAAAGCCACAAAGTTCCTAATTGATACTGGAATGGAAAAGCTTTTAAGAAATGTAATTACCCCTGTACTGATACAAATCTTTCTTGTCATGACAGAATTTCTAAAACATGTTTTTTGAGGCTATTTGTCTTTATAGAAAGACAGTTATCATCATTCAAAATGGATTGCACAGAAAACTAACAGCTTAGCTTTAATACGCTAAATCAAAGAAAAATACTACACCATTGTGATTTTTAATGATTATTTGCCACAACTGAGGTTACTGGTAAGCTTAAAAATAAATACCTTATATATCTGGCATATGTAGAGCAATTATCACCAAGAAATAAACCATACCTATGCGTTTATGATTGATTTATTTTCAAAGCTTTCAGCTGAAGAATAGGATTCTTATTAGTGCTCTCCAGGAAGGGGATTGTAGCATCTTTTCAAAAGCTTATATTGTCATAGACAGTATCTCATTAATGGAGTAAGGACATTTTTATGGTTTGTCTGAATTTAAGAATTCCTGGTGGAAGCAATGAGTCAAGACTCAGAGCGTATATACAAGGCAAAGAAAAGATGTAGTAAATGAATGAGGTCAACACTCAAGAAAATAGAATTTCAATGAATGTAAGGTAAAGAAATCTGTCTCACTGTGTTGCGTGGATTGCATACGAAGAATTCATCTCACCAGCCCAGAGATATCTGGAATGCAGGTCTTCCTTCAGAGCTGAACTACTTAGCTTTGTGGAGAGCTAACTTAGCTATGTGGAGCAGCTGAACTACATTTCTATGGCAAGAGATACTGGCATCTCTGAGGAATGCGTCTAATCCTAAGGTAAAAATGTAACTAGACCTGAGGAATCATGTCCTGAAAACACCTGTTTTTGCTCCTCTGGCAATAAGAATGCCTGGTTCGGATGCAGCATCTACATTTAGGCAAGACAAAACACACGGAAGCTGTTCAGCCTCAGAGCACTGGTATGCAGGACAGCTCTCCCCAGCAGACAGTCTGGGCGGGCAAGCTGCAGCACTTCTGATGGAGAATCTGCTATCAGGCTTTTGCAGTGCAGTGCTGACATCTTACTTTGTCCCAGAAATAAATTACGAACTCTTTAAGTTTAACCGTCAGGTAAGTCAAAGGTCTACAATTCCCAAAGACTTTGTCCAATTCCCTTTCTCTAAACAGCTAAGGCATAGCTGTAGGCTAGTAACACAAAGGATGAGACTATCCTGCATACTTCCACATCTGAGGTCTCATCAACAATCCCTCTAATAGACAAGGGAGAGAAATAAGCTTTTTAATGGCATACCTTATTTCTTTCTAATACAACCTTCTGAACAGGCCAGATTTGGCTCAGGAAATTGTTGTTATTCTCCTTTGACCACAGTTGGGGTTTGAGGCAGTAGCTCAGATGTTTGCCTCTAGTCTGTAGACTTGATTGGATGAGATGGATGCCAACCCAAGCTTGAGTGAGAAAAACCACTTAAGTCAAAGGAGGAGAGGACTCAGCTTTTATAAGGAGGATTTATAAAGGCACAGATACAGATATGTTGAAGAGACAATTTGAACCCTTTATTCTGAGAATCTCGTTTTTCTAATGTACACATTTTCCTTCAGATAAAATGTACAAAATGATGTGACTAGTTACTTCCACTGACCATCATGTGAACATATACAAGGCTAAGAAAAATAAAAGTGAGTACATCAACAAGAGGCAGAAATGTTCAATTACTGCAATGGAAAATTTCTATGTTGTTGATTTAGTAGTACTGGTTGGAAAAAAAAGAAAGTTGTATCTCTAGTAATCCCCACAGCCAGTCCACCAAAATAAGGTTTGGCTCGATATATCAGTTTTACAGCCTCTGTCATTACAAACACACTGAACTTTATTAAAAACTCAATATATGTACTCAGTAAATGCATGACTGGGAACTACTAGAAACCATTGAATCTATATCAGAGAAAAACCAGCTTCAGATCCTGATACTGTGGCAGGCATTATATTATTTTAATATAATTTCCCTGCCTGAGTGACCAGGGACAAGAATTCTTAAATACAAAAATGTGGCTTAACCCAATAAAATTTTTCTAAAGTCCTATTTTAGTTTTAGACTTAGTTAAATTCCAGCAAATGTTTTCAGGGTGACACACTGAGAATCACAGAAGATATGGATAGACCTCACAAAGTGGTCTCCATTCCAGCATCTTGGTATTACAGAGGCAAATAAAAATCAAATACGGGTGTAGCAAATGCAGTAAAAGTCACAGAATTCCTATTCCGGCACCTTGCCAAAGCCTGATGAAATGTGAAAGAAAGGTGAAGATATTTTGAGACGGAGTACAGAGGAAACAGACTAGCAATGTGAAGACAGAAATGTACAGCTTGTTTAAAACTATGCTGTATGTCAACAGAAGGCTATCTCATTAAGAAAAAACACTCTAACTTTGCCTTTTTCACATCAAGAAAGATAAATCTGATTTGGGAAGCATTTCCACAGGTATGGTCTTAGTGACATTTAAAATCAATTACAAAGGTACGGATAGGACTAACACTACTGAAAAAGCCGAGAGAAAAGAAATTGATTTCACTAAAATCTCACTTTTCTAGTAATGTTTTGGTGGGATAGCAGTGACATAATTCTCTGACATCACTGACATTACCTATATGTACCATGTTTGAGGATGTGACATTTCAGTCCGCTAATACATCTCTTCAAAGCAGAAAAAACAAGTCAGCATGTTTAATGAATAAACTCAGGGGAGTATGTCAACAACATTTGTTTTGCTTTGGGGCCATGTTCAGAGCAATAATGAAGTGCAAAGTAGTCAGCTTGTTTACATTCTTATTATACATCCTCTGAGTAACAACTGCTATTAAGAATAAAAAATTTTTCTTTTTCCACAGAGACAGAGAATTCAAAAACACTTTTAGTCACTTGTTTGTCACCTAAATTTTGTTCAGCACACTTTACCTCTATTTCATTACAAATAGTCATTTAAACTGCAATGCTGGATTTCTTTTTCAGCATGTATATGGACAATATTGTTTCAAATATTTTGATATTACCATAAGAATATTGTAAGATTTTCAGGGAATTACATTCACTAGACTTCTACAGTTTTGTATTTAGTAGCATAATTCTAGTTGAAGTGACTTTGGAATAATCATTAAGTGAATGAGAGTCCTTCATATAAATTGTAAAGCAGTGTTGATAAAGTTACAAAACCTTTCATGCAGCAACTGAAGAACACCTTATGGTTGGCTTATTTACTTAATTACTGATAATTGCAATTTTTCAGAAAGCTAGCGAGCTGCTTTGCACACTAGCCAATCCTTTTGGGGCTCAATAATTTGGAATTCTTTTAGCAATAGTAAGAGGAAAGTGACTCTTCCTTTGATTCAAGGAAGGTACAAAGTCATTGCAGTGAAAATATTCCAAGGAGGCACGTGCAGCTGGCATACCGTTGAGAAAGAGCTTTAAAAGACAGCCAGTCCATGCTCTGCTGTATCTCACACCTCTGCTGCCCCAGCTTCAGGCTGTTGTGCACAGGCAAAGCGAGGAAATAAGGGGTAAAAACCACAGACCCTGATAATTCTTACTTCACTTTTTTAAGTTGAAAAAATCTTGAGACAGCTAGTGAATGAACTGGTGCCTCAAAATAAAAATCAAGTACAGCCTTCCACCAGCAGAAACAGATCCAGTATCTCTTCACCTCCAGAAGTGCGAGTGGGCACATGGCAGTGGTCAAAAGCAGCAGTTCTTTCAGAAGAAAAATATTAACTGATGCTTGAATTCTGTATCACAGCTTAAGAGAGCAATTCTAGTGAAAAATGGCAAGCATCGTTCATCACAGGCATAAAATTATAAATCCTTCTGTCACCAGTGCTGCTAACTGCCCTTCAGCTGTCAATGTGATGTGCTTGGGTACGGAGGCAAGTGCCCTCAGATCTCTAATGCCAGCAGATCAGCAGCAGCTGCACTGTGCACAAGACTAACCACTGTCACTGTACGTAGAACTCTGTGCACGATGCCTGAGCTCATTACAGTTCTTAATTGCTTGTTTATCCCTCTATCATCTCCTCTCTTCTCTTCTACGCTGCCTGGAAAGTTTGTTTCTTTGAATGGGGGGGGGGGATTTTTTTTCCTAAAATGTAGGAACTTTGAATGCTATTTTCTTCTGTACAGAAACACAGGGGAAATTCCAACAGCAAACTTGAAACGTCCTTTCCTTCAAGGCCTCAAGCACAGAGAGACACCTCTGTGGCCTTCTGGGAATTTTAGTTGAAAAAGGATTAATTTCAGTGATAATCAGTTCTAGTGATGATCAACCTCAGATCAAGGATTAAGTTCAACAATTCACTATCAACTTTCTCCTGGGTTAAGAATATGAAGCATTTCAGACAAAATGCTACTTAGCTCTGTTACTTATGATAATGACCCTGAATTTAGAACTTGGTCATCAAAGACATGTTGGGGATTTTTTTTTCCTTCCTGCTCATCCTTTGTATGTATTTGGATGATATAGATGTCCCCTACCTATTTGAAATGATGTTGCTCTTCCACCACCCAAGGGAAAATAATCTTTCTGAGTAATAAAATTTAAAAAGTGAGATTTTTCAGGGAACACTTCATAGCAATAATATGCCTTTGATATGGACTTGAGAACACTGCTATATACTGCTAGATTGTATTTCACATTTGTAGAAAGAGACAGAGATCCACTGCAGAGTAATTGCAAAATTAGATGCCTTGTGTACAGTGTTTGCAGTCTGGTAAAAATGTCATTTTCTTTCATGGTAGGATTTGTCAGGGCCTACAGTTTACTATTGACTGTATAGATCAGTGCCTGGTTTTGGATGTCAAAAGTCTCTTTTGCTCAAAATCTGTTACAAGCACAGAGTTTCTCAGATTTATTATCCACTCAGTACCAAAATGAGACGCGAAAAATACCATAGTAGCAACTTTTTGGTGGTAGATCAGCAAATTTTACTTCTTTTACTGTAATACTAGGAAATTTAGAATATGTGGAGATCTCCATCACCAGCAGAAACCACTCATTAACTTAACACTGTCAGATATGCAATATCTTGACTAGTTTCTGCTTGGATGGCAACTTGGATCAGAACTATTTCTTGGTTTGATTAGGAAGTTCTCGAGCACAGAAGCTGCACTGTAACTCACAAATTAAATGACTGTATGAAGAGTTTTTAATAATTAAATGCTCACTTTAAAAATTATTTATCTATGTTAAGGAAACATATTGATACTGATGTTTGTCTTTCATAAAATATAAGCATGAATAAATCATACTGAATCATGAATAAATAATTTCTCCTAAGGTAATTCCTGGAAAATTCCATGGGATCTCACTATGTGAATCAGTTTTTAATCTCAATTCATGATACAAGTAACTGTGACATGCTTAGGTTAGATTTCACTTTGATAAATTATTCTACAATAAGAGCCAACTCCATAATTCAACAAGGGATAGAGCAGCATTTGCTACGCTGCATTGAAATAGCCATTTACAGCACACTCTGTACTAGGAACATCTTCCTTCTTCACTGAGTTTGCACATGCATTCGACATTTACCAAGTGTACATTAAATGAATTATATTAATTAAAATACAGACCGATTCTTACATGCCACCTTGTGGAAAACCAGTGAAATTTTCTTACCCGGAAGCTGATACTAACAATTCCGAACTCACAAAGAGCTGTTGGAAATTATAAAAATAGCTCTTAGAAAGAAGGATAGAATATTGCTGCAACAAGATATATGTTCTGGTCGTTCATTTGTATATCATCTCTCAGCTACAACAAATAACTGAATAGAAAAAAATAGGGCATATTTCTGTCTGAGGCTTCCTACCAGCATATTTTCACCATGGATTTCTCCAAATGTGGCCAAAACACACTTCAGAGCTGAAACAGTTAAAAGGTATCATTCTTAACCAACAACCATAAAGCCAAATCTGTTAATTTAGTTAATAAGAGGTCAATTTCAAGCAAAAACAAAGCTTTGAATACAGTATTTTAAAACCATAATTGTGGTACCAGTGTTCTAATGCCTTTCAGGTATCTTTTACCATATTTTTACAGTGCCTTTGCAATGGCTCAAATGTAATCATAAAACAGTGAACATCCATAGTTTGCATGTTAAACAACGCAAGCCCTCAGTATTAAATTTAGAAAATCCAGTTTCCACAAGAAAAATAGGAATTATTTCAGCAGAGGTAAAATCTCACCTATTGCATGTAAAATTGAAAGTGTTTCCAATTTTACTTCCTCCGCAAATTTGCAGCACCTTTTCCAAGTCAAATGCATGGCTTTCAAACAGGAAGGGAATATTTTGTAAAAAAAAAAAAAATTGTCCTTGCTTAGATTAATGCAGAGAAATGGGAACAGGGATACTTAATGTAATTTCTTAAAGGGTCTATGGGATAATGATGACATATGAGGAAGTCTAGCAAAAATGCAGGGAAGATTATTATCCACTTTTCAGAGGTTTTGATCGTAGACTTTAGAACTCCATATTTCAAAAACTGTTTAAAAACCTGCTGAGCACAATATGGATGGTATTGTTTGTCACACAGTTAATCACAACCACCTTTGGTGTCATCCGTGACAGTAGTTAAGAAGGTGGTATCTTAGGTAATTAAATGGGCATTTTGTAGGTGCTTTATAAAACATTAAGGTAAATGATGTAAAGCATCATAGCAGCGACTCAGGCTGAACCTGGAAAACAATGTGCTACCATGTAAACTAGTAAGACCAGAAAGTTCTTGTTTTACACTGCAGATGCCTTCAATGAAACTCGGGGAATAGTTCTGCGGTAATCAGAAGAATTTACCAGTTCAAACAGTGTTTAATCCTGCCTATTTTTTGAACTACCTTCCAAACTAAAAGTGCATTATGTCTCCCAGCCTATAAGTATTTTTTTCCTAATTACACATATTTAAAAGACTGTGTGTGCCTTAGCTACTGAGTACTAAGTAGAAAAATTATGGCAATTTATGGGGGATTTTTTTATTCTTCACAAAAGCCATGCAAATATGGAATGAAACATATCTGATGTTCATGCAATTTCACACTCTTCTTGGTATGCTCAGAGAAAAGATTTAAATTTCTCTATGACCGCTCCAATTTCTGGGAAGGGGGAAGTTATGTGGGTTTTTAACTTGTATTTTTCATAACAGTACATTGCCAAAAATATTCCAGCCTCCCAAGGGCTCTAATGAAAGGCTATGAGTAGGTTAATGGATTATAATAAAAATACAGTGTGTTCAAATGCGAAAGAAGGGGGGGTGGTTTTTCTCTTTCATTTCTTCATATCTTTTATTTTCTCTGAACCAAATGGCTCGCTAATGCATTTAGAGCTCTCTCCTGTGGAAAAAAAGCTGTGGCTCTGGCTGTGAAACAGCCCAACCTACTCAACAGCACGTTTGCCCCTCTCCCACCTCCTACACCTACCACTCTTTCCTTCCCGGAGAGCCTGTATCATCCAGCTGGCTGAACACAGAAGAAAAAAAGAGTTTGGGCCCCTTTCTTATTGGCCTTTCTGGATAGAGAGATTTATCATAATCTACAGCCTCTCCTCTCCTGAATATGTAGAGGAACAAATATTCCTTGCTTCAGTTTGCTCATATGTCTTAGTACAAATGAAGGAAAAAGGCAAACAAGACAGGAGGATTTGTGAGGAAACCTAGAAGGGAACAGACAGTATTTAAAATCCAGGAAAATACAGAAAAAGACACAGAAATCTGTCTCTGGAAGACTAACACACCAGTCCAGAGCACACAGCCTCCACAGGTCAACTGCTGGACCTATTGCAAAGGGAAATAATTTCTTCCAAAGCAGCTACACATTATTGTGCAAGTTGTTCTAGACAGGTTCAGCCCCAATGCTACTGAAGGGTCTTCCTTGAGGAGGCAGCTGAAGATATAAACTACAGCGTACATAATTTTAAAATACTGCCAAAGAGATTTGGAAAAACTTTTCCAAGATTTTATCCTTACTCCACTTTGAGATGGCCAGTAGGATTTGTCTGGAGGAAAGAAGAAAGATTAACATTTGGCAGACACTCACTGTTCACACATACCAATGACAGAAGCAGGAACTCTAGGGTAAAACAGTCTTTATGTATCTTTGGTAATATTAAATAAAATTATTATTTTCTAGGTAATGTGGAAACTTCAACCCCATAATTTGAAGTACCTATTTATTTCTCATTTTCTGTGGCTTTGTGTCTATGATTTACAGTGTTTACTTGTGAAAACAGAAACTAAGTTCCCACAAATGCATTAAACTTCTCACTGGGAAGCTCTTCAAACAGATGGACAAACACTGTCTTTGTCTTCCAATACATAGTTGGAACTATCATCACTAAAATGCTTCTCGCTGAGTCATTGCCTTCTTCGGTAATTTATCCTTCTCAGAGAACCCCCCAGTGATGAAACAGCCTGACCGTGTCCTGGACAAACTCCTTTATAAATGCAGGCTTTTTCAGAGAGCTGTTATGTACTGGGAACTTGTGATCAGATCTGAAAAAGGGCAAAGCAGTTTCAACAGAACAGCATCTAAAATATAATGCTAACCAGATACCGACCTCCTTCCTGAGCTCTGCCAGTTTATTTGCCCTGAAGTTTTTTCTCCTTGCAAAATCATAGAGTTGGAAGAACCACATTGTAGTGATAAAAAAGATACATTTCATTATGAAAGGTTTGCGAACAACAGCACATCAGAATGGCTTCAATAAAATCCCTGACAATCCTGAAACCTGGGAGGTGGGAATTTTCAAAAGACTGGTAGCAGTATCTTTATGAGTTTCAGGAAAGAAAACCCTGGACAGATATGAAATGGTAGATGATATCTTATTCAGCTGCCCTCTCCTCCCCACAATCGCTTGCAAAGAAATAAAATGTGGTTGAAAAGGTTTGAACCTTGGCATCTGTCTATAGGGTAGACATTGAACTGACCACTAAGAATAGCTTACTACATCACACTCTACTTGCACACGATTTAGATGCTGCTATTTTAAATTTCACTATTATGTTTAACAGCAGCAGGAAATCTGGACACTAAATCACTTATGCAAAGACACTCTTGCTGATTCCATGCAGGACTGTAAAAAATGGGTAATAATTAAAATGGGGGGGGGAATGAATTAGAAAAATTATTTTCAAGGCTTGACCACAGGAAGAATTCTGTAATCTCTGAAGAAATTCTGTAACTTTGCTTAGCGTGCCGTGATGACCTATATACATATAGGTGTGTGCGTGTATGTGTCTACAGGTAGATACATATATAAATATGTGATCTTTCTGATTATGATCTGTAGTACTACAGGCATCCTAGCAGGACTTTTCAATATGCTGAGCTGTTACAGAGAAGCCTGCTTAACTTCTAGCTTTCATTTGAACACTAGGTCTACCTTCCCCTTGTTGATTACCACTGATCATTCCCCTGCTCTTTTTCTTTCACTTGAAATATTTTTAAAGTAATGATCTTCAACAAAACAAAACAAACCCATTTTCCTCATATAAAATAATTACATTTATATGTAATCTTTATTGCATTACAGACAGAAATTTTGTAACAATCCTTCTGGGTGTTGTTATTCATAAACTCAGCTACCTCACAATTTTTCATTTGTAGTGGGATAAACAACTCTAATGTCTGTCACTTAAGCAGTATTCCCTATAAAATATATTCAGAGTGACTAAGTGCCTTCCCAGGTGTTAGCAACACACAGCAAGACTAACAGGCAAGTGAGGAAATTTGTTGTCCCTTGAATTATGACTTTGGATGTGTTCCCTCAGTTGTTAATAGGTTTACCCATGTTACTTTCAGCAGCTTATTTAGGATCATGGCATTTTAAAAACACACTCTTCTTTCTATTCATTCAGTCATTCACAAACTTTCCCACTATGGTCTGGCTTTTTTAAAATAAGTGATTTAACTCTTGTGTCATAAAAAATAGTGATTTAAGTGCTCCAAACTCACTGCACCCTTGATCCAGTTTAATGTTTTTTCCTTAAAAATCATGGTTGCTAAGATATGTCTGTCTGAAACACACACTCAAGCTGCTCTTCCTTAATCTGTATTCTTTACTGGAATTCCTGGTTTCCAGGAAGCCAGACAATCTGAAGAACTCATTTTGCTGCACAGGCAATTTTATTTTCTTCCTTATTAACTCTAATTCCCAAATCTTTTACTCCCTTCTGCCCCTCACCTGTGCTTCCAGTCTACCAAATACTATGGTGTTTTGATTTAATATGTGGCATTATGAATTTACCACAATGAATCTCAGAATTTGCTAAGATCTGCTAGATTTACTTGATTTTTTGAAAAGGTTGTCTACAGCTCAGTGACATATATTGTGATATTCATAGAAAAAATACTCCTATTGTGCTGTTACTCTCATGGCAAAAAACAGGCTCTGTAGGTCTCTATTGCTATTTTCTTCACGTTGACTGGTTCAGTAGCAATGAAACAAAACCATTCCACTCCTGCTTGGAAATTTTGACCCCATGCAAACTTTTTCAAAGAGTTCAGTTCAGTAGATCAAAGGCTTTTTCTGACACAAAAGAAAGAGCTCTTGGTTCCTTTGAACAGGGAGATTTTAATTTCTCCAGTTGCACTTTATGCGGGATAAATCTAGTGGATTAGGTCAGAGAGAACAGGAACACATTAATTTTTGACAGAGATGATGATATAAACAGGATAATACATTGGAGATGTTTAACAATGGAGACAAGAAACTTGAATTTAAGGCTGGAAAAAAGCCCAAGAGTTATGTATAAATTTTAGTTATCTTATTTTGACTAAACTGTAAAAGCAAAAAGAACAAGACAAAAAGATAGGGCAGATAACCAGGTAAGTAAAAGCTTATAAGGTTCAGCTTAGCCTTGGAACCACAGAATCACAGAGCAACCAAATTTGGACAGGATCCTGAAGGTCATCTGGTACAAAGCCCGCTCAGAGCAAGGTCAATTAGCTCAGCAAGCACAGAGCCTTGCCTCATTTTGTTCTGACAATTGTGTTCCAACAATGAAGATTTCTCAGCCTCTGGATTATCTGTGCCAATGTCCAATCACCCCCACAGAATTCTTTTTTTTTTCTAATACCTGGTCAAAGTTTCCCCTGTTGCAACTTGTGGCTATTGCTTCCTGTCCTGCAGCCATGCTCTTCTGAGCAGCCTGGGGCACCTCTCATACACACTACCACAGGAAGAAATAAGCTCTGCAGAATGATGTACCACTCAGCCAGAGTATTCCTTCAAACTATCTATGCTTAAAGAATCTAGGTTAAGATAAGGCAGCAAGACAAATGTTGGGAAAGCTTGTTCTTCGAATAAAATAGTATTTATTAGTATTAGTAGTTCTCCTTTCATCTTCACATCACAGATTCCCAGCCAAGGGCAGGGTAGCTGATATCTGGTCTCATGCTTTCCTTGTCAAACTGGACTAACAAGTTGAATTGAAGTGTTTCAACTTTGTCTCCATTACAAAAGAAATATTTCTTAAAAGACGATACAAAACTGCTACTTTCAGGATTGCCAGTCTCAGAATTTTTAAACAAATCTGTTTCAGCTCAGAATAATTTTCTGATTCATAATGAGCATCTATTGTGTTTGGGTCAATTGTATTCCTTAGGTAAATTTCCTTAGAATGACTGCAGATATAAAACAGTAAATTAATTTCAGTAAAACTAAGCCCTTCCTGTGGATTTGTTATGCTCCACTGACACAACTCAGTTTCTGTCATCCACCTTCATTCTGTGTTAGTATTCTCCATCTCAGGGAAATATACAAAAAGGATTATTGCATTTCGTTGTACTAAAATGTCATACCTTGCTCTCTGTTTTGACATTTGCTTGATCAATAAGTTGTCAGTGCAAAAAAGGTACAGCTATTTAATTTCTGTGTGCAAAGAAAGAATATGAGCTCTTACTGGATTTCTCAAAGGCCAATGTGTGGGACATGAAGGAAGCAGCCCATAATGGTGGGGAGACAGTGAGAGGAAATGGGACAGACAAGGCAGAGATATGACACATTTGTAAATGAAGCAAAAAAACAAGGTTGAGGAAAATGTTCTTCTAAGGGCTTCTATGGATACACAAAATGTTCTTCTCTCTTACAATACAAAATGCAGTGAAAGAGAAGGCGGGTCTGGTCATACAACCGTAACAAATAAGATTTGAGGCTTGCTTTCTTTCTTCTTACCTGGGTCATCCATACATAAATTTCCAAAAACTTGTGACACAGACAAAAAGAGCTGCTTATTATCCAGAGTATGTACACTATAGAGTTATCTGGCAATTCCAGGAAACACGTAGAAGTGATGGTTGTTACTATCTGGTTCAAACATCCACTCAGGTTTCTTTGCAGGTAGCATTATCAAGCAAAAGTCACAACCAGAGAACATGTTTTTCCCATCTGTGTTCAGCCTGCCCTTGCTGGTGCAACAAAATGGAATTCTCATCTCTGATGATTGAAGTTGTGCTACCATTACATCAACCAGTTTCTCTGTGAAGACCACTTCGTCACTCCTGACAGAATCAATTAAGGCTGCTAATTTTCAGACAGAAAACATCAAAGCGTTTTGCATGTATGCCTTTCAATATTTCATTGTAAATCATAATTTTAGGTTTGATCTTTACAGTCTTAGTTACTTCAGAAATCAACAGAAAAATAAACCACGCGTGTGTGGCTCCAGCAAACTGATGTCCCATTCCTTTGCAGTTACAGAAATACCGCATCTCATTCTCACCAAGGTCAGCGAGTCCTTGGAAAGCAGCCTGTGAAACAGGGCCTTCAGAGAGGGAGAGACTTTTCCAGCTCCATCTAAAGAATAAAAAGGTAACAGCAGAGCTCCTTTGTTACATATTCACCACTGTAGCTCACAGCAAAAAGCCTGATTATATTTTTAAAATACTTTTTGTGGCGTTTTGCTTATTTTTCTTAAAAAATAATTGCACTGCATCGTTTTCCACTCCTATATGAAATTCTGCATAAGATTTTTCCATTTCCAAAGCTGATTTATGGCATAATGCCTGATAAACCTGTTTTTTTTTTTCTGATTTTGTTTAGATAAGGTAGTGCTTTGCATTCAAAATTTAAATGAAAAAAGAACATGCAGTTCTTAAGCAGAATTATGCAAATAACTTCCTATGCTAACTGATTTAAAAAGTCTGAGTATTTAAAAATGCATGGGTTAGTCAATCCTTAGCACTAAGATATGGGGGGAAGGACTGGTTTTAGAAATGGGCTAGGGAAATGAAGTAAGCCCAAACACAAATCTGTGTTTTCTGTCTTCACTCTTACTTGTTTATAATTTCTAATGGAGTAGGATGTGTTTCTTCCCACAGTGTTTTCTTCTTCAGCTTTCTACTGATGTTCTGATTCTTTGACTACTGGCAAAGCCGCTAAATCAAAATCTGTGAATAAACTTTACATCATAAGGTACATACTTATTTTAACTACTTTTAGACATGCTGACAATATCTGCAAGGTGATTAATATAACTTGGTTTAATATAAAATCAAGCTAATGAAAAATAATATCTTTCTTGGGCTTTCTACATGGAGAATGTAAATCCTTACTAATGAAAGAAAAAGCTTTTACATCAGAGTAGGACTACTATACTGAACAAAAACTATAGCCATTATCTATACATATATATCTCAGAAACCATTTTCACAGTAAGAAACTTACAAATCCTAAATAAAACTAGAGCATGCAGTTACATCTAGATATTTCATAGATATGTATTTATATATTTATTATATATTATAAAGAACAAGAAAAATGGGGAAATTTACTCTCCTCTAGATTACTCACACTCCTCTAGATTACTACAGTGGGTTTAATTTTTGAATGCAGGTATATTACATCCAGTTCTTCGGAGCTAGAAATTGAAAAAGTTCTTAACGTTTGATGTTTGAGCAATGACTTCTCGATTTCTATCATTCTTTACTCCTTTTCCAGTCCTCTTTAGCTAGAAGGAAGGGCTAATTTACTGCAGCATCCATATTTACCTAATCACTGTGCTGCACAATATCAATATTACCCAGGGAAGAATAATACATGCTAAATATGAGAGACAGAAATTGGAAAAGCAATGGAAGTAGCCATAATTAAGCTGTGATAAGTAATAATAGCAAACCATCACAAAAATAAAATTGAATGCTTTTTAATCTACAAAACATGCAGGTAGGTTATGACAGACTCTCTTTTACTCATTATTTGGAAGATAATTAATTTGATGAATCATGCATCTTGTTGACAAGAAGATTCAATAATTGCTCTGTCAAAACCAATCTGCATTGCTAAGGTGCATCACTGAGCCACCAAACACAAACGGGGTGGAATACACAAAAATCAGACACATATACGTGGCATCCCTCAATAACGACTAACAAGAAACAGGAAGTTTGAGGATGCAAAATATCTGAAGGCAAACATATCAAATAGTGCAGGGGAATCTCACTTTAGAAGAGTTGTCTTTAATGGGAGTCAAGGCAACAAGAGTGGGATTCATTTAGAGGTTATGACCACCAAAATCTAGGTGGTTTACTTTACTCTGCAAATCCTGTCCTACCCAAACACCACTACCCGGCAATGATCTAATTACACGAGCAGATGACAGCGTAGCAAAATTCAATGTTTCAGTGGTTTCCACACCCTTTTATTACAGTAGGAAAGAAATTCTGAGGAATTCTTTGAGACTCCGGAAAAGGTCTGGAGGCAATTCCATCAGACACATCACCACTAAGAAATCTGCCTTTCCTAGCAGGATCTCCAGCATGAGTTTCAGACTGGACATACTTAAGATCCACAAGAAGGAAGTCCATGTGATAGGCATGGCATGAACATGGCACATGCCATACTAGTCCATGATAAAAGGCTCTTTGTCTCACTCTCCTTGCCTAGTTCCTCCATGCCAGGTAACAAAACAAGACCTATTGCTTCCCAAGGAAAAGTTGACGAGAAAGTCACACCATCACTATTACTTTTTATATTGAGGTACAGGGTGAAAAAAATTCTCTGAGTTGATCAGACAAGACTTAATATGAGGTAAAATTAGCATTATTTGAACAAGCAAACAAATGTTAACACATTGGTTCTAAATATGTGTTGCAGAACTGAAATTAAAAAAAAAAAACAGATCCTAACTAAACTGTTGCCAACAGCAAAAATAACTCTCCCCAACCAAGCAATTTGCAAATATTAAAAGTAGAATGTGTTCTTTTTCAGTTTCTATTAAACAGACTGGATTAAGAGCCCAGTTACTCTAGCACAATAATTTCTACGCCTTTTCAGCTGAATTTACTATTTCACATGGATCAAAACTAATCCCTTCCTTTTTCTAAGGGCTTGTAGACGCATGTCTTACAGTTTAGTAAATGTGACTAGTGGAGTATATATTTAGGAAACATTTTCTTTCTTTTTGCGTTCTTAGTTGTATCTAGCTTGAGTATTAACCAAAGTTGTATGAACAGAGTCACATGAATGGGTTAAAATTAACCCATTACAAATATCTGCTGTCAATCAAAAAATTGAAATGAATTTTCATGAAGGTCACACCCCATTTTTTTAACAGAATTACACAAGAATTTACAGAAAAAAAAAAACTGTGAATGCTCCCATTTTTCAGTTATTTTATTTTTTTTCTAGTCCAAATTATTTTTTCTCTCTAAAACTTTAGAACAAGATTCAAAGAAATTTCTACACTTGATTCAAAGGCAGCTTAAGTTCCAAATTTTACAGTCATAAATACGTATGAGCGAAATTTTTGATCCAGTGAAGTAAACTGCAAAAACCCCCTTGACTTCAAAAAGTTCAGGAATCTAAGCTGTGTTCTCTTCTAAAATTTTGATGAAGATCTGTATTTTTCTATCACTGGCTTGGAATTTCTCTACATTAACCTGTACATTTCTTTCTTTCTTGATGTGCATGTGTACAGGGAGGAAGAGAGAAGCAGAACTACATATGCTAAAGCACAGCACCTGCGATGAAGCAGTTTTTTCAGTAAACCAGACAGTGCTGAGGGAACTGACCAGTGTCACTGCAAAGCTACACTGCAGGACCTTAGAAAGGTTGTGGCAATCATGGGAGGTTCCTGGTGACTGGCAAAATACAAACATCAGACCCAGGAAGAGTAAGAAGAACTGAACAACTATAAAACAGATGTTCTAATGTCAGTGAGGAGCTCATGGAGCAAACCCTCCTGGATTCTTTATCTGAGGCATATAATGGACTCAAGGTGACTGGGTACCAATTTAATCAGTACGGATTTAGAAAGGGCAAGCTCTGCTTGAGCAACTTGATAGCTTTCTATGATGAGATGATCAGCTATGCAGCTGATGGGAAAGCACTGGATGTCATTTACCCTGTCTTTGCTACAGTTTTCAGGGTGGTCTCCTATTGTACCCTTTAAGCAAATTGGTGATATGGTTTCAGTAGGTGGACTATAATGCTGATGGAAAATTAGCTGGACTGCTGCACTTAAAGGATTGCGGTCAATGGCATGAAGTCCAGCTGGTAGTGGTGCTCCTTAGGGGTCACTGCTGTGAAGGATATTTTTATTGAAAACCTGAACAAAGAGACAGAACACACCATGAGGAAGCCAGTGGAAAATCGCAAAACCAGGATGGTCGAGGGCAGGGCTGCTGTTCAGGGAGAGAACAAGAGAACATGGAGTCTGTCTCTCCATCAAGAGACAGGAAAAATGCGCTGACTGGAAACCCAGAAAGTTCAACAAGAGAAAATGCCAGTTCTGTGTCTGGGATGGAATATCATCGGGTAACAAAACTGATTGAGGAAGATCAGTTGTGCAGAAAAGTGAGCAGTGAAGGTCAAATGCATTAGAAATTATTATTGGGCTGCATTAGAAAGTGAGGTCAGCAAAATAAGGGAACTGCTCCTTGTGTACACAGCACCTGAGACTGCATCCAGAGTATTCTGTGCAATTTTGGGATCCCAAATACAAGGAAGATTTTGATAAATTGGATGAGTCAACTTCAGGCACACAACATGCAAAGAAAGGTTGGGCAACATGGGCTTATTTGGGGGTAAGTAGGGAAAAGTAAGGGAGTGGATTTACTGCTGTCTTCAGCCAGCAAAATATTCTGAGTATTTTGCTCCTCTAGATGTCACATGATTAAATTATTAATCCACTTTTCTTCACATTGCTCCAGAGCATAAACACTGATACTGCTAATTCCTGCACCAGTACAGGCCTGGCCTGGCTGGCTGGAAAGCAGTTCTGCAGAAAATGACTCAGGGAGCTGGTGGACAACAAGCTGACCACGAGCCATCAATGTGCCCAGTGGCAAAGGAGACCAAGGGCCTCCTGGGCTGCATTAAGGGCACATCAAAGGAGGTGATCCTTTTACTGTGAGGGAAGTCAAACACTGGCATAGGTTGCCCAGAGAGGCTGTGTAGTCTTCCTCCTTGGAGACATTCCAAACCTAACTGGAAAAGCGCCTGGGTGACCAGCTTTAGGTGATACTGCCTTGAGGAGGAGAGGTGCAATAGATCATCTCCAGATGCACCTTAACAGCCTCAAATAGTCCACAATTCTGAAAAGAATAATGTAGGTAACAACATAAAAACCTTCAACGTGCCAGAAAATAGCAATATTACCTCTTTCCTGTAAAGTTCAAGTTCTGAAAACCATACAAGCAGCTTTAACAGAATAATTGACTAAAGAAGTCAATAGGGTTTCTTAGAAAATCCACTTCCACCATACCGATAAAGCCTTTGATAAAACATGTCTTCATGGACTTTGAAACAGAGTTAAGAAGAATCTCTTTCAAGTGAAAAAGACTAGTTTAGTCTGACAAAACAGCAATAGCAAGCAGGACTGTTTTACATGTGGTGTGAAGTCACTGAACAAACAGTCATTCTACTTCAGAAGACCATTAGTTTCCACAATCATCTTTCTGTCTAGGGAGTCAATAGGAGCTTCATCTGGAACAGCCATGTTCTACCTCAAGCATTATTTCAGCATAGACTGCAAGAAAACAACAGGCAAAACAGAGCAAATGCACTCTTATCTGATCTTGGGGTTTTGGGCTAATCTGAATCTGTAGAATAGACCACAGGCTTCACTTACTACCTACAAACACTCCTCAGAAACCTAAACCTAAGCAATACTTCTCTGAGATTCTCCCTTTCAAAATAAAAATTTCCAGTTAGAAGTCAAACCAAACTAAACTAAAGTAAACTAAAGTAAACTAAACTAAAAACTTTCCAAATTCCCTAAACCCTCTAAATAATTTCCTATAAAAATGACAACTTGGAGGAACTTTTGAGTAGACAGGATTTCCTTGAACTAACAACACTTTTTCCACAGTAACTTTATTGAAGGTGGTAAATTTATTTGTGATATAGGTAGGAAGACTGTGGATTAAAAACTATGGTACAGATCTGTTAGAAGCAGTAAGTCTAACAAATGAGTTTAAATTATTTCTGAGGGTATTTGTCTTTAGCTCTTCATTTACTTATTATTATTTTGGAACCTACTAAATTCTGAATGCTCAGTTCTGTAAGAATATGATTCCTGCTACAACTTGTGTATTAAGACCCATTATTATGTCATAATGAATGTCACATTACCATTTTACTTTTTGAACTTCCTGCCAAAACAACATGCTCCATTGTGAATCATAAAAAACCAAGGAAAATTGTTAATATGACACATTTTACATTTTATGATAGATGTTAATATGATACCCTTTATTAAGTAATGCGTAGCTTTTCCATGTGGTATTTTTTAATTTTTAGAACAGGTCTTCTGTGTTTGGAAATCTGCTGTTTTTACAGTAGGTATAATGTGATGTATTGCTAAGGAAAGACACTAAATCCTCTTTTCAGGCAACATTTACATCTGCATCTCCATACAGGTGATTTATTTGGAATACATTGTCTGAATCTGCATCACTGATTACTCTGTGTGGGAAAACAAACCAGATCCAGGAGTTTATTATCCACATTGGGCAGCACATTTTAATGTACCAGGTAATACTATGAATTTAAGGCTAGGCAACAGTCTTGCAGCAGCCATCTCTTGGCTGACATATTAAGGAAAAACAGATGGAAGGTGAGAAATGGTGAAGAACTGGTAATTTGCGCAATACAAACATGACTGAGTACAGAGAGTACAGCATGGGGAAGGCAGAGATAACTGGGAAAATATACCTAGAGTGAAAATAAAGTAGGGATCAGCAAAAGAAAGTAGAAAACAAAGAGAAAATATAAATAATGCTGGAGTTATTCAGGATAAAAAATTAATTTTATATAGAAGAAGAAATATACACAATAGCATATTGGTAGAAGTTTTTTGCCAGAATACAATAAAAAAATTGTCCAAATAGAGACAGTACAAATGTAATCAATAATGAAACTATGGGGAAAAAAAAAAAAGCAAAATTCAGAGAATTTTTTTTTACTTTATCAGTTTCGGGTGGATTTTGCAAGTTAACAATGTGTTTGATGCTATCTCATACTTGCTTATTTCATTTTCCCATTTTATGTAGTTTCAGTGATCTTACTACTTCATTAACAATCCTTGTGGTTTTACCATTTTGGTTCCACTCTTCTGAGCAGTGGACAGGTGACACCCTCAAATTTTGTCCAGTCTTTTCCAATCGAATTTGTATTTTTTTCTTCTGCCATCACTTTCCTGTACAGCTCATTTCCTTTGAATTGGTGTACTGAACCAGAGGCAATGGGCACAAACTGAAACACAGGAGGTTCTTTCTGAACAGCAGGAAACACTTTTTCCCTGTGAAGGTGACCGAGCACTGGCACAGTTTGTCCAGGGGGATACGGAATCTTCATCCTTGAAGACACTCAGAAGACAAGTACACATGGTCCTCCGCCACCTGCTCTAGGTGGCCCTGCTTGAGCAGTGATTGGACCAAATGACCTCCAGAGGTCCCTTCCCACCTCAGCCATTCTGAGATTCTGTGATATCTTCTTTCCAATGAGTTTATTCAATCTTCCTTTTGCATTTTTTTTCCATTTAACTTTTTATTCGGTTCTATGCCACCATTTACTACTCTGTATACTACTGTGCCCTTCTAACAACCACAATACTGATTTACATTTGGGAGAATTCCCAAAGCAATTGCTGAAGGAAATAGGTGCAATGAAGCTTTCGGAAAAAGAGAATTATCTGCTAAAGTTAGAAATATAATAGCCCAAACGGACTCCATGTGGTGGGACAACTGATCCCAGTACAAGGGAAGTCTTCAGGATAGCGGGCATGAAGGTAAGACTTCTAGGTGAACATTTAAATCACCATTAAAACACTGTTTTTTTCTCTTTTCATGGGAGGAAGACTTTAAGAGTTTAATTCTGCAGATGAAAGATGCCCTCTGCTGTGAAGGCATCACATCAGCCTCAACTGAAGTTGCCCCTGAAACATGAAATGCGGTTACTCTTTTGCTCTTGCATAAGAAGGGTAACCATTACTGTACTTATCCATTGAAATCCTATTTGCACTTTCTTCTTCTTCCAGATCTTAATGTGATTTTACTTTCATGCCCAGGAATGATTGTTAACTGGTATTTTGCTGGGTTTTTTAAAAGATTGATATTATCTTTTATGCTTTGTCTCCCCATATTCTAATGAGAGAACCATACAAAATCAAGCTGAATTCAATTGGGTGCCTGAAGTTATACAAGAGGTACAGTAGACCAGAGGCCTGAATAATGAAGCTCCAGAACAACCCGGGGGCATGAACAAGGTATGGGATTCATGTCCCCAAACCCTGCTGTTTGCACAAAGTAGATGTCAATAAGAGAGCAAGCCAGTCTAGCCTCTCCCTGCTATCAGTTTGGGAAGAAACTGTCTCTTTGAGGAAATAGCTCATCTTTTCAGATGTCTACTTCAAAATGACACAATCTGTGCACTAGAAGTACCTTATTTTCACTTTGAATATAAAGGGAACACAAGGGAACTAGCTTAGGTATAGATATTTACAAAGGTGGCACCAACATTTCTTCAGCTGAACCTTACAAATTCTGTTGTAGTGTTGGATTTGCAGTTAAAACTTATTGCAGTCAGAGGATTTAAAGGTGTTAATATATTTTCCTAAGCCTTGCTAAACAGTAGCATTTAGGAGATGGCATAAAGATATTTTAACAAGGTAATACACTGTATAAAAAAACCCTGCAATGGAAAGCACAAAGTTATTGAAATGAATTATACATTCCCCAGAAACTCATTTGGCACAAGAAGTTGCGACTCTGGTCTTCATTTGCTACTTAAGGGTCATTTTCTGTTCTCTGCATGTTTCTTGATTATTTCTAAACAGTGTTACGCTTCAAAGCTTAAAAATCCCTTATGCCAATATAATTTTGCACTTACCAGAATTGATTTTGTTCTATGGGTAATGGTCCAGAAAAAAGAAGTTTCTTACCACATCTAATACAAAAATATCTTAAATGTTCAGACAAATCTTCAGCATTGTGCTACAGCAAGCACCGCTCAAGGAGGCATATTTCCCAGGTCAGAACACTCCAGCTAAACCTCCGATCAATTAAGAAGCCCACAGGAAGGCGACATGCAGAGAAATACTTGGCTTTGTACCCAAAGAAATTAGAATGCAAATCCTGATAAACAGAGCCACGATTCGAAGGCTGGTGTCCTGAACCACAGCAGGTTAGAAAGGCCTGTTCTAGATGAAGAAAATTAAAGGTCGTGTTTATCTTTTTGCCAAAAAAACCTTTAGCAATTTAAAAGTCCAGACTTTGCAAACACAACTTAGGCTTTAAGTTCTCTTTCATTTTCACAGAGATGCACCACCTTCTGTAAATCTCTCTTCTAATTCCTTCAAACACAAAACTAGTGATCTGTGTAACCTCAGCTGCATGACAGAGAAAACTGTCCTCTTTCAATAATACTTGCAGATTATATAAACTCTCTTCTGGGCTTGCCACCAAAGAGAACAAAATGGAGACGAAAAATGCAAGATGTATTTTCATAACAAATGACTCAATAAGGAGAATATATACAAGGTCACCTTGTTTAAAGAACTGTGAGGTATATCACAGTTGAAATCTTGTACTAAGCCTTTTGTAATCACTGCTTCCCGGACCTGAAATTAATTTCTTCTTTAGTCTCCTTCTCTTCACCAGTATTTACATTCAAAAAAGGAAACATAATTTGGCCTAATTTCTTGCTTCACTTTAGCAAGGGTCTGTGTAGTTCTTTTTAGTTAAATGTTAACTGTGAAGTCACTAGAATAACCTATTTAAAGTTTATTATAAAAAAGTATTCCTCATTTTAAAAAATCTAATAGCCTAGGCACTTTATGAATAATTAAATTGCAGTAGGAGCTGAATCAGGACTCTTGCTGGTGTTTTTTTTTATCATGGCTGCACATAAAGGATGAAATTTTGGTCTTTCACTGAATTTTTCACGATGCCAGTAACAATTTAAATCTGCTTGTAAAGCCCAACCTGCTTAAGAAATGAAACAGCACAATAAGAAAATGACGCTGATAGTATTGCAAAAGCACCTTGGTTGGATTCGTATTTATTCTCTACAGGAAAAAAAGGGATATTACAATAAAAACATTCTTAGCCTGCATTTATGCCTCAGCACTCTTACGTTTCACTATTGGGGTCTGCAATACATTTGTGTGTATTGTCCAATTCTCTGAATCATCTTGTAAATAAAGTGATTTTATCTCCAGTAGCAAGCCAACTCACTGTAACACGTAATAGTACTAAAACTAAATGACAGAACTGCACAGCCCGATGATGGACACAAAAAAATCAACACACAGAGCAGTTTACTGGAGAAAAGAATCTGCATAATTATGTGAAATAAATACTGGGCCATTTCAGAGCAGCATGCTCAGATCACAGAATTTGCTGCTTGCAGGTAATAAAGGCAAATGTATTTTCTGAGACTGGTGACTAGCTGACTAAATAGAATCTCCTCACAAATCTCCAAAGCACAGTTAATAAAATATTCTATCAAGCCTGAAGATAACTGTCCTCATTGCATAATCAAGCAAAAAGAATTTTGATAAAGTCAACAATTGCAGTGAAAAGATTAAATATTTAGATCTGGACATGCTTTCTTTATATCCATATGTTCCATACAAATGTCTTTCCTCACCAGAAGGATGGGTGACCGCCCCCCAGATTTGAATAACTACAGTTTATTAAAAAGTCTCAAATGAAAAGATGGAATTTTATGTCTTACTGCCCAATTAAAACGTGGATATGACTCTTACAGAAAATGTTTTAAAAACATTTCCTGCATATAAAAACAAAGTATCACAAAAGCATTGCCATCACTAAAAACATCAGTAAGTGCCATCATGACAAAAGAGAGATGGTACTCAAAATACTTTTAAGATCACTGGTATACCCAAAAAATTATTCATCTGGAAAATTATTCAGAACTAAAATGATTTCAAACAAATTCTAGAAAATAGGACACAGTACATATATGTAATGGTGCCATGCCCCCACCATATAAATAAAATTCCATGACAAAAATATGTCAGATAGGACAAAGAATACACAATTTTGGTTCTTCCTAGCACTTTTACCCTGATAAATGCTTATTATCATAGAATCATGGAATCATTTACGTTTGAAAAGACCCTTAAGATCATCAAGTCCAACTATTAACCTAACCCTAGTAAGTCCACCACTAAGCCATGTCCCTCAGTGCCAAATCTACACATCTTTTAAATACCTCTGGGGATGGTGACTCAACCACTTCCCTGAGCAGCCTGTTCCAGTGTTTGACAACAGTGAAGAAAATCCAGTGAAGCAATTTTTCCTAATGTCCAATCTAAACATCCCCCGGCACAACCTGGGGCTATTGTCCTATTGCTTGATTGTTGGATTACCATTTTGATCAAGACAAAGATTTCTTAATAATTACTTTTTCAAAGCAATTGAAAAAAGAAAACAAAACAGTGCTGGTACTTAGAAGATTAATCCTTGGTTTGACATGTGGTTATCTATACTATTTAACCATACACATGCATAAAATAAAATTTATGGAGTCTAGAGACCTAGCATTATGATTTCTATATTACTAATATGACATTTGTATGTGATAATCTGGTTTTGATGAATTATTTTAGCAAAATGTTTGTGACACAAGAGAACTGTAATAGGTTTTAATTATTGTTTTGTTAAAGGAAGATTATGAAGATGTGTCAAATTGTCTGTTGATTAACTTTTCACAGCATTTTTAAACTGTTATAATATTCCTCTATCTTTGGCTTAACTTAAAAACCCTATATATGCCTATATTTTACATAGAAACAGTGACACAACAAGGAACAAAAGTCTCATATGGGCTGCAGCCTCATGAAAGTACAAACTCCCTGTTTAAAGGAGGTTGAAGTTTTCTCACTGGGAAGTAACAGCAAGCTAGTTTAAACAGGTTAAATATATGTGGTACGTTACACCACTAATTCTGTTTTTAAAAAAAAAAAAAGGAGAAACCATAGAATCTGTAATTATCAGGGAGTAACGAACTGCAACAAAAACAACTTAAGAGATCATGCAGTGCTATTGTTTCCTTTCTGGAGGGCTGAACTTCCTACAGAAGGGTCCTACCAGACTCTGCTTGAGAAAGGCAATATCCTCCCTGTTGACATAGGAGGATTCTGCAGCCAAGCAGGTGCCTTGGTGCACTGGGATGAGTCACAGAATTACCATTGATGAACTTGGGAAAATCAGGGGAGTGCCAAGAGACACCAGCATGCTGAGCCAAAGGAGAGTTAAGGGGATGTGCAAGCCACAGGAGGACTCCAGCACCCCAGCTATAGGAAATGGTAATCAAGAAGAAACCTTATCCCCAAGACCCTTAAGACCATCAAGTCCAAACATGGTAACACTTGATTCAGTGATCTTAAAGGTCTTTTCCAACCTAAAGAATTCTATGATTCTGTGATTCCTTACTGTCAGAAGGGGAAGATCTCCTTGCCTCCTCTGCTGTGTCAGCTCAGACCTTTTCCTAAGCTGATTTAATGCTCTGAGCCAGCAGGGAAACATCCATGTCTTCTGCTGATTTGAATTGACTCACTGCTGGGTCGCCCAAGTACAAAGACAGATCAAGAAGTAGCCAGGAGGCCAGGAACACATTGTGAGGCAAAAGTGGGGGTAAAAAACAGGACCTCTCCTTTTTCAAGGGAGTTAACACTACTCAATCCACATGGTGAAATCACAGCCTCATCAAGAGCCAAAGGGATCAGACTGTTATCCTTGTGCTCAGCATGGAAGTGGTTGGTAGGAGAAATGCTGTGTCTCTTCTGCCTCTCCCTCCTGTAACACATTGCTTGGCAATGCTCATTATTTAATTCATTGTGAGCTTAGAAGAAAAGTATGCTGCTGCCAAGAATTAACTTTCTGGGTACCTGCTAAAAGGCTTAATTCAGTACTTTTTCACCAAAGATTCCTGGAAGTCAAACATTCATTATTCAGTCCAAAATTGACAAGCCAAAAGCACATTTTGCAGGTGGAAGACATTTTACTCGATTTCTTAAAATTTCAGATTTGATATTTCCATAGAGTTCTTAGCATAGATGGTTATGTAATAAGCTCTTCCTCCACCCGGGCACTTCTTTGGTAGCACAACAATTGGCACTCTTGAAATGGCACATGCACTCATGAACAGAGAAATGCAACGACGAAGGTTAGAAGATTTAAGTCACAGTGTGTGCTTCAGAAGCAAAGGAGAAATCTTTCAAAAATACAAACAATTAAGCTTAATTTTATGGCCAGACTCTAAACTGGTCGTGTTGATTTGCTGTTGAATGAGCAGGCAATTGTGAGTCCCAGCTCTGTATCATGGGGCAGCTCTAATTGAATGCTCAGCAATATATTGCAGCTAAGAGACTACAGTAAGGGAGAATAGGAAGCAAAGCAGGAAAGAATAAAAGCAGGCTAAATAACATTACTTTAAACACAGTTCTCCAGCACTTTCTACTCTATGTTGAGGCTACTGTTCTGTTTATTTTCCTTCTCAACCCAATTACACTAGGTCCAGCCAGGTGGAATATAGGCGTGTGGGATGAACAGCTTCTATTTACTGCAGGTATTTTCTCTCTTGCAATGCTATTAACAACTAGAAGGGCTTGCCCAAAGGGTTGTCAGAGGTATTCTAGTTCATCTCAGTAACATCCACAGCATCCAGGGGGCTATATTGTTATTTTCTGGTTTGTACTTTTTTTTTTTTTTCATTTTCTTGACCTAAAAGCTTTCCACTGAAAACTGCATTTGCATATTGCCAGAGATCCCAACTGTTTTAATTAATTGCTGAAATCGTCATTCCTTTTGTCATTTACACAGCTAGAAAAGTCAAAGTTAGGTCTCACTGCTATCACACAACATATTTGAGTCTGGGTAATTAAGAGCTGTAGCAAAAACAAATTTTATAAGGAATTCCATTTTTTACCCTGGCTTCACTCACAGGAAAAGGAGGGCAGACTTTTTTTGGAAATGAACCAGTTTTTCTGGAGTTGAAGAGAATGTTGTTGCATATAAACCCATTAGTGAAATACAGTCCTCTAAACTGGGACTTGTTTGCAGACAGGACAAGTCCCATTAACTCTCCCAACTAAAAGAGAAAAATCATGCACATTTCCCTTCATCTATTCATTGTAAATTCTCATAAAGAAAAGAAATCAACCCTGCCAGCTTTTTAAACAGGTTGAGACAGCATAGGAAACCTCTGAATTTGCAGCACGGGAGAGGTCTTCCTTTTATGAAATCACTTGGATTCCTGAATCTGCATCAGAAGATCCTGACCCTGTGTGTTGGGTTTGCATGGCAAGGTTTTAGTAGTGGCAGGGGCTACAGGGGTGTCTGTGAGATGCTGCCAGAAGCTTCCACATGTCCAGCAAAGCCAGATGGCTCCACGATGAATCTGCTGCTGGCAAAAGCTGAGCCCATCAGCAATGGTGGCAGCATCTCTAGGACAACAGACTTAAGAAGGAGAAGAAAAACCCCAAACCTTACAGAACAGCAGAGAGAGGACTGAGAATATGCAAAAGAAACCACTCTGCAAACACCAAGGTCAATGGAGGAGGGAGAGGAGGTGCTCCAGATGCCACAGTAGGTTTTCTGGCAGGACCTGTGATCCCCTGGGAAGGATCCACAATGGAGCAGTTTGTGAAAGGGACCTTACAGGGGGGAAGAGGTAGAGAACTCTGAAGTGAAGTTCAGTCCAGAAGGGAGGGTTGGGGGGGGGGGGAGGTTTTTAAGATTTAATTTTATTTTTCATTACCCTACTCTGGTTTGTTAAATAATTTCCCCGAGTCTGTTTTGCCCATGGCAGTAATTGGTGACTGAACTCTCCCTGCCCTTATCTCAACCAATGAGCCTTTCATGATGTTTTCACTCCCCTTCCCAGATGAGAAGGGGAGTAACAGACCAGCTTCCCTGAGCAGCTGGCATCCAGCCAGGGTCAGCCCACCACACCTTGGCATTACCATGAAACTGTTGGTGCCTGCTCAGAATAGAGCTCCACAGCACCTTAAGCTGACCTATGGTGCAGCACAGTATCACTGCCAACTAGCTGTGCTTCCTCATGTCCTTCTTTGTTGGTGGTTTGTGAAGATAACCACACTAAACCATCTAAAGGGAAAATTTTGGGGTTTTTGCCAAATCAGTTTCCTGAACAGATCCTCTGCCTGGTCACAAGTGTTGGTTCCTTTGCTTGACTGAGGACAAAACTACATGGCCAGAACACAGGACTAGCCAGGCCTGGATTTACACTGTTCTCAGCACTATAGCACACACATGCTCAAACTGGATTTAACCAAGTAAATCTGGGCACTAAACACAGTCGAGCTCCAACAACATGAAGATTTGGATCTGCTTATTTCCTCAGAGGGGAAGTACTTATAGTGAGAGGCCAGAAACGAAGTGCTGAAAGAATAAGTCTTTTATTTCACAGCCGCATTCATGACCTTGAAACAGGAGACAGCAATGCATTGCTGAAAGCTGCACACGACAGAATTACATAAACCAAAGCCACGACATCATACATACATAAAAAAACAACTGATTTTGAAAAGATCAAGAATAAAAAAGGGATGACATTTAGCTAACCTAAATGCAAGGGTTAATACTAAAAGATGACTATTAATCAGTTCTAATTTCAGGTGTGATCTCTTAAAAGCAGGGAGATGAAAAAGCCATGAGATCACTAATGGATTACAGAATGTGCACGACCCACAAATTCAATACAGCTATGAAAAGAAATATAGTAACAGATGCAGGAGATACTGAGAAATATGAATGCCATTGGACAAGCTGATAGTGAACTTCTCATTTTTAATTTTTTTTTTTCAGTTTGGTCTATGTTCATGTAAGAACAGCACAAGGGTGAAAAGCTGAATTTCATGCCTGTGCTGCAAGCCAGTCCTTAGAAAAAAAATTAACAACTCCAATGTATCAATTGCATTTTGTACAGCATCTCTTCTACATTAACCCTAATGAGACCCCAGCTAAGGTGAACACAACAAACTGCTTTGCCACAACCAGTCTGGCAAGCAGTGTGTGACAACGAGCACTTCACCTGCAGTGAAAGCTGTCCTTCCTGCAGACAGCAGACTGGAGAAAATACAAGGGGAATCTGGCACAATATCTTGTATATGCGTAATAGTGACATATGAGAGTTGGAAAGTCGGTCATCATCTCTATTAGCAGATAAATGAGCATTAAAGACAAAACTTACGTTTCAGTTCCATGCCACCTTATTAATGAGAAATTGTTTGTCACAAGTCAGACAAACAAAACCGAAACCTGCTGTTTTTCTGCTATAAAAGTATCCATCACTATCCAAACAAAACTCCACTTCTAGCTCTCTCGTTGCAAGGAAGATGTGAACAGTTTTAAATATTAAGGGGATGGGAATAAGTGTTTGCATCCACCTTTGCTTGCGTAACTTCAGCAAGCATCTGCAGAACATTCTGGTCTGAGAGCAAAACAAATTGACAAAATTATTAGGGTGGGAAAGGACCTCCGGAAATCATCTACTCCAAACCCCTGCCAAAGCAAGATCACCTAGAGCGGGTTACACAGGAACGTGTCCAGGTGGGTTTGGAATGTCTCCATAGGATACACCACGACCTCCACGGGCAGCCTGTTCCAGTGCTCTGCCACCCTCAAAGTAAAGAAGCTGTTCCTCATGTCGAGATGGAACTTTTTGTGTTTTAATTCCTGGCCATTGCTCCTCACCCTGTCGCTGGGCAGCACTGAAACGTCTGGCACCATTCTCTTGGCACTAGTCTTTGCGGCATTTCTATGCATTAATGAGATCCCTTCTCAGCCTTTTCCTTCTCCAGACTGAACAGCCCCAGCTCTCCTCTCCCTCTCGTAAGATGCTCCAGACCCCGCATCATCTTTGTGGTGCTGCGCTGCACCCTCTGCAGGACCTCCTTGCCTCTTGTATTGGGGAGCCCAGAACGGGACACAGCACTGCAGACTCAGGTTACTAAACCCCCGCACTCCTACACGCTCCCCGTGTGACCGCAGCCCCGCCGCGCCGCCCGGGCCGCCCTCCAGCGCCTACGGAAGCGCCGGGTCCCGCTGCCCCGGGCTCCTACCTCAGCCGCGGAACAGCCAGGGTCACTGCCTCATCAGAAACCCTCCCCGCCACTCTCCGCTGCGTCTCGCCCACCCCTCAGCCTCTCCCTTTCTCAGCTCCAATGACGTGCTGAGGAAGAACACGGCCGTTCCCTGCCTCATAGCGGGTCGGCGGGCCATGATTCTTCCCGTTGTGGTCAGGCGCGCCTCGGGCAGCTCAGGGCCGGCGAAGGCCCCTGTGCGGCGGGCGGCGCTGACGTGTCGGTGGGAGCGGCGGCGGCCGCGGCAGCACCATGTGAGTGAGGGAGGGAGGGAGCGACCGAGCGGGGGTCCCGCAGCCCCCCTCGCTCCCTCACCCAGCCCTAACCCCCTGCTCTCTCCACAGGTCGAAGGTCACCTTTAAAGTGACGCTCACCTCGGACCCCCGGTTGCCTTACAAAGTGTGAGTGCCGGGCCGGCGCCGCGTGGGGCGGCGGGGAAGTGAAAACGGGGCGCATCGCGAATGGCTTCTAATGGCCATCCCGGCGGGGCATTCCGCCAGCGGGAACGGCGTTTGTCTCCCTCCGTGCGGAATGATAGGCGATGTCCGTAGTTAGCCCTGCTCTTGGAGCTTTGCCCCACTTGCCGTGCGCGTCTTCCACAGAGTCACAGAATCATTCAGGTTGGAAAAGACTTCCGAGATCATTGAGTGCAACCTCTGACCGATCACCGGCTTGTCAACCAGACCATGGCTCTGAGGGCCACGTTCAGGGTTTTCTTGAACACCTCCTCCAGGATGGTGACTCCACTACTTCTCTGTGCAGCCTGTTCCAATGTGTGACAACCCTTCCAGTGAAACCTGATGTTCAACCTGAACCACCCCTGCCACAGCTTGAGGCCAGGTCCTCTCCTGGAGAGGACACTGCTGCGGAGCTTAATCCCACACCTCTTGAGATTTGCTACATCTTCTGAAACTTAGAGGTGTTGTCATTTTCTGCTAAAAATGCTTCTCTTGAAGCATCTCACACCCACCAGGGACCTATTCTCCCCTTGAATACTGCTTGCACAGCTTTGGCAAAAGTACTGCCATTGGTAAAATGAAGTTTCAATTAGTAGTTTAATAGCAGATAAAGTTACTTTTCGGTTTGTTTTGGCAGCCATGTATTTACTTGTGTTGTGATTTCAGGTTAAGCGTGCCTGAGAGCACACCTTTCACAGCTGTCCTCAAATTTGCTGCAGAAGAAGTAAGTAGAGAGTGATGATGCTGGTTTTTAACATTTTGCATGCTCTTGAAAGCAAAAACCTTTTTAATGGTAAAAATGCGGTGGTTAATTCAACACAAGGAACTGCTATTGGTTACAGATGGTCACAAGCTTTACTGGCCTCAGTGGGGGCTTGGCAGAACTTGCAGAATCCTAAACTTAGTGATCCTTGTACAAATTATGCATCAGCAGCTGCATAATAAAGGATTTGTGCTTTCTGTTCTTCTTTGTAATTAAACTATTTTATATTGGTGATGTCAAAATTTGTGACAGTGGAGAGAATTTAAAGATACTTCTATTGGATACTTACTATTAAAATTTGTTACGTGGAATATCAAGAAAATTCTTTAGAATTATTCAGGAAACTCTTAAACTCTTCGCATTCAGTTCCAGTAATCCCTGACTTTGGAAGACACATGGTTTTTGATTGTGGAAGGTATTGAGATCAGCTATATGGGATAGATTCAAAAAACTGTCTGTGTTCTTTGGCTTCTGCGTGTTGGTCTTTCACATGGAATCCTATACCATTAGGTGTCTAAATTGCCCACATAATGTATTTGAGGAGATGTGTCATGTTGTTTCAGTTTAAGCAGGCAAAGGTTAAGAGACATTCACTGGGTGTAAACAGTAAAATCGAGTGCTCAGAAGCACGATGGCTCTCTTCATCTAACTGACAAAAAATTCAGCTGAGAGTCTGTTCTTGCACTTCCCCCTCTTTTTAGGAGAACCTGGGAAATTCTGGGTTATTGAAAATTGCTTTTGTTGGAGCATTGTAATTGTAATAAAATAGTTAGGAAGGATAATGGACTCCAGGTCTTGAGTCTCCTTATGTTGTTACACCACAGATTGACAGAAGTTCTTCGAGGACAGAGAGCTTGTGGGGGGAGGTTGTGGATTGGTTTTGTTGTAAATTTACTTGAAGAGAACATTACACAGAATATTGCATGCTGTTAAAGATACTTGATGATTTGGGAGTTTTTATTATGTTTTCTTTTGCCCAGTTATTTTTATTCTGAACTAATACGGCTGTGCACACACAACCCATACATAGAGACCTAGACTGAAAAGTCTAATAAACAAGTATGAGGCACCAGAAACAAGTGTGTGACTGAGTAGTTGGAGATGCTGAAAGGGAGGGGCTGCTTTTGGTGAGGGTTGCCACTGAACTTGTTAATTTCACCTACTTATGGAACCACAATGTTAGTGATAGAGTCATCCGAGGAATGGACTTAGAGAATCATTAGTGACTTAAATATTCACATTTAGCAAACCATTATTTTAATTGGTGTATTTTGAGTATCTGTGGGAGTTTTGCTGTTTGACCTCCGACTACTCTGGATCAGCACTGAAGCTTTTTGCATCTCTTTGAGACCAGGCAGAATGAAGTGCTTTGTAAACAAAGAGCAAAAAGAGATTGTTAAACTCTTCCCCAGGAATGAAGCCCCTTTGTGAACTGACATTGAAAAGAATGGGAGATAATTTTTGTGTTACATGATTTTTTTTGTTCCTTGAACTGCACAGCTTAAAATTAACTTATGCAGTGTGTTGTGATTCAAGAACCAGTTTCACAGTACCTGAATGAAACATATGTGGAAATGATCAAAATTTGGGCAAAGTTATTATTTGTTGTCCAGGGGAAGTAGATTATCCTCTCAGTGATTAAAGCTCTTGGGGCATAGAAGGATTTAAGTTCTGGCTATTTAGCCTTAGCCAGTTTCTACTGAGATGCCTCTCAGAGACTTAAAATTTGACAAATCATATCCAGACTTGCCCTGCTTAGAAAAAACCTCATTTTACAGTGTGTGGTATCTACTGGGGTTTTTTCCTTCATCTTTTAGAGCTACCTGGTACATGTCGTAGGTGTACAGTTGCACGATAGTTAGAAAAAAATCTCCATTACATTTGTGCAATTACTAGTAAAATACTCATCCATTTCCATTAAATAAAGTTAGCTATATGTATAAATCTGAAGGAACTCTTTTCTCATTTCTTTTGTACCTGAACAAGCTAAAATTATAATTTAATATTACCCATATATTTACTGCTTTAGCTATGTCTCTTATGCTATTTTGTCCTACTCTTATTTCCTTTAGTTCAAAGTTCCTGCAGCAACAAGTGCCATTATAACAAACGGTAAGAATATAGTTTATATTTATTTTTTAATAGTTTTTGTATTGAAGTTTCCGTGAAGGTTATTGATAAAATTAATACTGTCTTGTATTTCACAAACTCTGCATACTGTAAATGGGATTTAATAATATTGCAGCATTATTTAAATTTCTTATGCATGGGGTGAAGATACTAAACCACTAATCCAGTTTTGTCCAAATATATAGCTGAAGGTTTCTGGTCAGTTCCCATGCTAAGACTGTTTTTGGCTATAGGAAATAGCTGCATGATGATCTGATGTAATAGTTGTATCTTGTTGGTATGTGTTTTGAGATGCAAATTTAATGTAATAAGTTGTAATATGTCTGTTTCATCTTCTTTTTTCTCTTTTTTTCCTTCTTTGTAGATGGTATAGGAATAAACCCTGCACAGACAGCAGGTAAGTTACTGTATATGAATCCCAGTATTTAAAACTTGTTATTTTTCTTTCAGTCTGATGTATAGCACTTGGGGTTGTATTACATTTTAGGTTTTGACCTCTTAAGTGGGAGGAGCATTACCCAGTAGTTAAAAACTAGTCACTGTAGGGTGTAAAAGAATAAGTCCAAAGAACAGTGTTTGAGCTTTTTGTTCAGTGTTTGTTTATTTAGTTCTGTGGAAAAGTGAGGCACTTCAGAGCTTTGCATTCAATGTGCAGTTTGGAAGCAATACTGTAATACATGCTACTGCAGTAACAAGTAACAGCTATATTCCCCCCCCGCTACATCTAATTCAGTTGTACTTGCTGTTCTAGCAGCACTTCTCATGAGCTACGTTAAAAAAAATAAGAGTTTTAGAGCACAAACTCCAGGGGCTGTGGAAAACATGTTTTCAGAAGAGTTGGATTGGAACTAGGTGATCATAAAGGTCTCTTCCAAATCAAATCATTCTTTGGTTCTTGCTGGTAGGTCTCTTGTTCTCACCAAGGGATTCCATGTCAGAAATCCCTGAATTTAAATGTGGAGGCTGGTCATGAGAGAAGAATTTATCTCTGTCACAGAAGAGTGTAAGGCTCTTCCCCATCACCTCCTGAAACACATGGAAACGTAGTACAGATGTTGAATTTTACCAATAACGATCTGCCGTCTGGAAGCAGATTGTGTGGACTTGTTCTTGAAAAGCTATACTTCTCAACTAATTGGGAAATAATTATAAGAAATAATTGGGAAATAATTACAGTAGTCTAATCTTAAACCGTTTGAGAAGAGAGTGGAACAGAGTATCTTGATAGAAAGTTACGAACATTTCTCACCTACTAGGTACTAATAAAAATGGCTTTGGTGCTTATGGAATCCAGTCATCCAGTGAAAATGGAATGATTTTACCCCCGCTTGCAAACATGATGAATGTTTGATGGAGACTTGCTGCTATTCTGGTTTTTGCATGAAATCCATGCATCCATCCATCTTTCTCATTTATGCCCTCTGACTGCCAGTCATTATTGAAGGTAGCACAGGAAAAAAAACCACTAAAAACAAGGTATTATCTGCACACTTAGCTGTGTAAACTAGAGTATAAAGAAAATCCTTGCAGAGCACAAAACAGTATCTGATAGTCAGAAGAGCAGTTGCTTGACATTAGTTTGGGGAATTTCTTGAAGTTGTAAAAGAAACTATTTAAGTGTAGAGGTGTGTTTCTGAAGTCTGTGATTGCATCGACAACATTTGAAAATGAAGATCAAATAAACTTTTGGCTTTCTGCTCCACTGGAGACTTCTGTCCTGCCTTCGGACACCTGGATTATGGTTTCACAGGTGTAGTGCCTCAGGCAGACTCCTCAGCTGATGCTGTCCTCATGGTGATCCCATGACCAAGTGTATTAAAAACAGATAATAAATCTAATAATTTAGTTTAGTTACTAGATCATCACTCACGTATAAAGCCACATTTTCACATGACCACTGAAGAATACTTAGGCAAAATGGTAAAGCTGCTTAAGGTATACTTAGGCTGTTTCTCTTCCTCAGCAGTATGCTTTCATTTTTTATTATGTAGCTCAAATTAGTTGTCGCTTAATCCTTTAAAGTAAATGTATTTAGAACTACTTGACTGCTGAGTGAAAGCATCCATAAAGTAGTTCATTATACTTGCAGCTGTGCATATTGAATTCGCATCTCCAGTTGATCTGCTTTACCTCTCCTAAGCTCTTATAAATATTGAGAGATTATTCAGTAGTATAAAACAGCATCTCATAATCAAGAAACAGGTAAATCAAAAGTATCTAGATACAAAATGTTGTTGTCACTGCCTTATTCTCCAGATGTAATATTAGGCATGTGGATTATGGTTTTTTTAACATGGGTGTTCTGGCAATGCTGTATGATGTTGCTCTTAACTGGAAAAAGAACCAAAACAAACCAGTCCACAACAAAACAAACCTCCAAAATAAACCCAAACAAAACAAGCAAAATACAACCCACACCAACACCAGTGCTCAGACCAAAATCCCTCCTCAGTTTACAAGTAAACATACATAATTTAGGTATAATCTTCTGTTCAGCCTCATTAATTGGTATCTCAAAATAAAATCTGCTTTTTTCCCTTCTTTTTTCACTTTTTTTTCATATGTCAGAGTGCTTACAGATTGAACAGTTACTTTAGTCTTCAAAAACTTCCAAAATAAGATATACAGGAATAAAATCTTAGTAATCCTTGGGGATTTCAGAGGTTTTATACTGTTCCACGATTTCCCCTCCTTTCTGAAAAAAAGCACTCAAGTATGACTTTCATTTTCCTTGCGTGATTTCATGGAGCAGGGGAAATGAAAGCTGAAAGAGCTAGGCTTAGCACTTAATCCCTGTATCGATTTCAATTTTAAATCCCTGATAGTTTAGGGAATAGTATGCCATAGTTTTAATAAAACCAGTGTGATATTAATGATGGAAACAGACTAAGGTGAGGTGAGTTACTGTCTCCATGGGATGCAGCTGTGGCCTGTTTCAAAACATTACATTACAATAGCCATTACAATAGGACGTTTCCATCTAGAGTACTAAGGTTAGTAAGCAGTTCTCCAGTTTGTTGGTGAGACGGGTTTGCATTCAGTGGGTTTTATAGATATCTTCAGTACATGGTCTTGGCAGATGTGTAAAATCAGAATGTCTTCTGATAACATGTTCTTTTGAATTGATTTTCTAAGGGTCATTATGTTGACTGTGTACGATGATTTTGATCCTGATCCACGTGCTGGAGGAGTTCAAAAAAAGAGTAGCTCTGTTCTAATATGCAAACAACTTAAACGGATGTCAAGTATCTTAACCTTATTTGTGAGAGCACTCTACATCCCTGGAATGGGATGCACAGGAGAGAAATACAGTTACTCTGTTTTAGAAGTTAATGCAAGGTTGAATAAGGAATCACACACAGTCTATTTTGTGCAGTAGTAGTATGAAGCAAAAAAGTAAATGTTCCATATATTACTTAAATAATGCATCACTTAGAGATGTGGTTTCATTTTCAAATGTTACATTTAATAGAAGAAAATAGCAGCTGGAATGACAATCCTGACTACATTAAAAAAATATTCAAGGCATCTAAGTATTAGAAACTTCTAATTTTTTATTATGTCTTCTTATTATGTAAAGATCATGATGATTAAGAAAATACCGTAATAAATAAGAAGTTGAAAGCGATTTTTATGCTAAAATGAGACTAACTTATGCTTGACCATTTGGAGAACCTTCCTAAAAGGAAAACATAATTGAGGTTCTGAAGTTAGAAGTCGATAAGTACTGAACCAAGGAGAGAACTAAAAATGAATGAATGACCTCAAGATAAAAAAATAATTATGGAAAAGTAAAACTTTGTTTTCTGTTCTTCCAATTATTATGGCTTATAAGTGAAATCAGGCATTCAAGTGTGGAACTGCAAAGTTTGAAAGGCTACACTTTGCAAGGTCAAGCATTTTTATTTAAAATAAAGAGCTCTTTGGAAAAAGAGGAGCATGATAAAATTCTATGGAAACATGAAAAATTTATTTCTGGTATGTTGGAGGAATTGCTATGAAGCTGTTAAACACTGACTTAACATTGTTATCCTTTAAATGTGTTTATTGAGGTAACATTGTATTTTCTTGGTTAGTAATACATCCTGTTTTCTTTGTTTGTTTAGGAAATGTGTTTCTAAAGCATGGTTCAGATCTACGGCTCATTCCCAGAGATCGAGTTGGGAGCTCATAACATCTCCTGAAAGCTGGGGAATAAGTGACATTGCTGTGCGGCAGAGGTCTATTTATTTTGGAACTCCAAAATGCAACTAATTAATTGGACTTTTTTAAAGAAAGGAAAAATTACTTCCCAGGATTTGATTTTTTTTTTTTTTTGGAACAGAGATAAAGGTTCATTTTCCTGTTAAAATACATTAACTCATGCACTGGTTCTTCCCTGACTAGTAGAAGAACAGGCTAATGGCATGTTATGTTGCTGTAAGAAGGACAGACTTCTCTATAGGTGTTATTGACACCACAAGGGCAAACACAGCCACCATCACGAGATATTTAAAATACTGGATATTGTTGAGCCTGCTTCGTGAAAGGGGGAATTGGGTTATGATTTTGCTACAAAGAAATTATTCCTACTGTGTGCTAAAAGTTGGGGGTTTTCCCGTTTTCTTTTTTTTTTCTAAAGTTATTCCCATGTTTAGAGGAACAGCTTTCGCCTGGCTCAAGTATTAAGCTCAAGTAGAAGGGAAATTTCAGGAGTTCATTACTCAAAATAAGTAAACAGTTCCAAATGTTCCAAAGTAATTCTAAGATTTAATTGCTGCAAGTATTTGAGATAAAGGAGAAAACAGAGGTTTCTGTGTTTTAAGACTTCATTCGGACATACTGTGAAGTTAAATTAAACTCAATTTACAAGAATTTATGAGACCTAGTCTCCTCACATGAAGTGCCATCAGCTGAGAAGGATTGCAATGTAATTTGGGAATGTGTAGGTGCTGGTCAAATATGTCATTCCTTTTTCAGAAAACTAAATACTGGTTCTTTCCAGAAGTCTTGGTTTTGTTACATAGAAAACAGCATAGAATTCACTGAAATATTTGTGTTCAGATTATAAATTGCCAGGTGTACACTATCAGTTGCGTATTTTAAGTAGAAAAATTGCTGCTTTTCTTGAACTGGTTATCTATGTTGTAATTTAATGTATTTGGCAAAATCTTACCATATTGCATTTTTTTCTGTTCTACTGAGTTGAACAGAAAGAACAATGGGTATTGTAGTGCTTGGTTAAATGAGTATTGTCACAAATACAACTGTCCTGTGCAATCATTGTGCTTTATAAAGATGTTCAGATAATGTGTCAGATAATGCAGAAGTATAAAATGCCCTTCTGAGTGGGTGTAAGCTGAGGAAATAGAGAAAACTCTTCAGAAAATCAATATTTGACTATAAACACCTTCCAAATTTAAGATAAATTGTAAAATTCTGTGTTTTTCTTTACTTTAATAAACAATTATATGAAAAAGTGCAAACATTGTTCCTCTCATATTCTTAAAGTTTGATGACAATTAAAAACTCTTCCCTTTAAGCTTTTATTCAACATGCTTTGAGATTCATTTTAAGCCGAAATATTGTTATTATGCAGATTTCTACAGAACACTGCCCCGAAGGGCAAAGTGCATAGTTTTTGTTAATCTAATGCCACAATATAATTAGGATGAGCGAAATTAATTGCTTGTAATTTTTAGCTGCAAATCTCTTGACTGAATGCTTGAAAAAGCGCCTGATATTGGAATTTAACAAACAGGAATCTTTTTTATTTTCCTGTCTAAAGGTGCAATGTTTTTGAAGGGCCATCACGGTTAAATGCATTTTGAAACTAGGATGCTCTGATGTTTATATAATTGAGGGTTATGTAAAAATGATTTCATGTGGTGGCTAACATTTCTAACACTGTTACTTAGGTTATAACACAGCATAAAGTATTTGTTTGACATACTGCATTGCAGGTAGTTTATGTAACATGCTAAGAATTTGTTCATTTGGAAAAATGACTGGTATTTTTAGTACTCTGTTCATTACACCTTTGTCTCAGTATGGCCTCTAAAATATGAAGGTGGCTTTTCTGTTCGGTAAAGAGACTTGATTTCAGTGCTAAAAATGTATTTAGCAATCTTTTGCAAGTTGACCTTTGCAAGTTCATTTTGTTACATCATGTTTGACGTGGTTGTATAGGAAACTTTAAGTTTCTAGGGCTTGGGATTTTGTAGAAGATTGTGGAAATGCTGTGCTCCCAGATTTGTACTGGTCTGTCTATCCATACTTTATGGTGTACTTTGGAAATCAACTCTACCTGGCAGTTGTATTGTCTGCAGCTCTGGTTATAACCTGAATGGTGTTAAACAAAAGATTTGTGTTGTTTGTGATTCACTTTGTCACACCTTTGTTGAAGTCAATTTGAAGAGTCTTTTTTCTGTATTTTACATTTATAAAAGGATGGCTGATTAATGTTACAAAGATACTCTGTGAAAAAATAAATTGGCAGAAGCATAAACTGTGAAAAGTCCCGCCAAAACTTTCAGATATCTCTAATTGTTTTTTTGGTTTATACAAGATCATAGAAGTATTATTTTGGTAGAATTTTTGAAGACATCGTGGACATTTTTCAGGGAGGAAAGCACAGTGATCTGATGAAGTACAGTAGAATGGGAGAAGTTAGAAAATGGCCCTGATAATAAATTCTGTCAGCAGTATGGTTTTCTTCCTGTGTTCTTGTCACAAAATCCAACTTTATTCGGTGTTTGAGATGAAAAGGCCATTTTCCTTTCTTGTTGTTACTAAGTAAAAATCATAAAAATTGTTGACAGTAGGTCTCAAAAGTTGAGAATTCTTATTCTTTGTGTTTAGCTTGATCATAAAAGCCCAGCTCCCACTGCTTGCTCCAGTGATACGAGGAGCAGTCGGAGTAAGAGAAGGAGCTGTGCCAGCAGGACTGCACAATGAGTGGATTCTGAAGGTGCTGGGGCACAGCAGTGCTTTGTATGGCAGCATGCAGGTGGCCTTCAGACAGAGCACTTTAATGGGGCACTGGGAAAAGCTCAATGCTGCAGTCATCCTAGCAGTGCTGTGGATACTGTTCCCGTGATTCTAGCAGGAGTCTTAAGCTCCAGCTGGGTGAACTTCAGTCCGTGTGCAATGCACAGTGTTCAGAGTTGAATACAGTATGCCCAACAGCACATTTCAGTAGTGAATTTCAGCCACTGATGGAAGGTAAATACTGGGGCGTGTTCACAAAAGCAAGTGTGATCTTTTTGAGGCTAATCTCTGCAGGCTGCTTCTGAAGTTAGCAAGTTAAAGTCCTCCAGAGATATTCAGAGTAGCTAAATGAATCTTCAGTTCTGAACGGCTCTCTGAGAAGCCTTTATCTCTTCACTGGCTAGAGAAAGCAATTGCAGCCTTAACCTGCAGGGGCTAATGTTAACCCTTATGGATGCCTTCCCCAACTGGTACTTCCCCTCCCTTCAATATTGTATGTTATATACTTGTCCACTTAGTTTGTTTGATCTTGATTAACACATGATACAAAGTTCCCAGGGATTTGTTCAAAATAACAAGAACCTTTCTGCATGAAATCAAAACTTCCTTTTGATGTAATATAATTAGTTGAATGCATTTTTTTCCTTTTACAACAAGTTCAGGACCCTTGGTGGTTGTGTGAGGAAGGCTTGTCGTTTTTTACAGAAAGCTTTGCCAGGTTAAAAATAGTTCTGTTTACAAATAAAGAATAAAATGTATGTACTGATAAGGTAAACAAAAGATTCTACTACTGAATCTTTTCGGAGTACGGATTTGGTCTCCTTTATCTCTCTGAGGTGATTAAATGTTCCTGGCAAGCAGATTTTGAAGGGTTTTGAATGCACCCAAATAGCCACTAATAAAAGGACCAGGTGCAGGTGCTCCTGTTTACTACTGTGAAGAAAATCCTGAGGCTGAGTGGGAACAGTGACTCTCACTACTGAGGAATACCAGATGTGGTGTGTAAGAACTATACCGACCCTAGAGGCTTTTCATCATTTTAATGGAGAGAATCGCTCTTTGATTTTGAACAATAGATAAATTTGTTTACAGATCTTGAAAGTAGTCTTCATCTGGTGGGAGTGAGGTCACTGTCCAGAATCCCTTTCACCGTTCATGATATTTGACAGGAAGTAAGCCTGGAACAGTCTGGCCATTAAATAACTGGACTTCTCCCTGTGGAATTCTGTCTCAAAGGTGAAGTGTGAACTGAGAAGTGCAGCATCTTTATCTTCAGAAGACTTGGCTGTGATAAAAATCCGTTGCTGTCTGATGAAAAGTTTAAAAGAAAAGGGGGTGGGGAACATTCTTTGTATTACCTATTGAGTCATGAGGTCATTTTGCAATTCCAGGCTTACACTGTATGACTTCTCATAGGAGAAGCCACAAGATTTTAGTAAATGTTTGCTATCAAACATCTTAGAAATTCAACTAAAGAGCAGTGGGCTATTTGTAAGATGGTAAATGTGAAACAAATAGACATGAAGCATATCCACACTTGCTAGGGATGATCATAAATAGCTTGGTATGAATACTGATGCGTGCTTCTAATGCTTAAAAGCATCAGGCATTACTTTGAACTGCTTTTCACATCTACTTTTTGCAAAGTCGTTTGTAATACTTTTGATTGCATGCTTGCTTTGCCAAAGTGCTGTTAATTTTTACTGTGGGCCAAACTTGGTGCTATGATTTTTGGAGAGTTTAGAAATACAAATGCTGCTTCTGCCCCAAGCTGGGTTTATGCAGACCTTGACCAAATATCCATGTGTGACTGACCTAAGCGGCGCTCGTAACTCCTCTCCTGAGCAAGGGACCTTAAAGATCATCTCATTTCAATCCCTCTGCCTTGGGCACAGGTACTTTCCATTAGGCCAGGCAGCTCTCAGCCATTTTGTAAATTAAATTTTTTATGTTTAAATTAAAAACAAAAAGGCAGTGCTGGATGTAGCTAATCGGCTGATGTTTATTGCAGTAGCTTTTCACACTATGGGCGGGGGAGGGAGTAAATAGCATTGCTGTAATAAAGTGCTGTCAGGCGATTCATGTTGCTTGAAAAATTAACATCTTTAAATTCATTTTTGCATTGACATTTCCAGTTAGTAGAGACCCATTAATTTGTGACAGGGTTCTGTTCTATTGCTGTGGGCTCTTGAATAGTATACAAATAATACTGGCTAACAATGAGAGCAGCCAGGCATCCTTACCAGCAGCACGAACGGTGAAGGTTTGTACAAGCACTCCATGTCAGTAAAGCACCACCCGTGCAGAGCTGCTTATTAGTACTTGAACAAGGGCACGGTACATCTCGCCAGCTGTTCCACAGTTGATGGGATCCATTGTAGGTGACAATGATAATCAAATGGTCCTATTATTTATGTCAGGTTCATTTAATTCCCACTTCTTGACTAAATGCTGTTCCAGATGAATATGTGTGTGTAGCACAAAGTAGGAGTGTCCACAGTGAGCTCAAGTACTCATCATTCTTACTGCCTGACTCTGTTTTGGACAGCTCCAACTCCCTCCAAGAGACGTCTGTTCCGAAGTGGCATTGCAGGACAGTCAGTTCCATGGGGCCTCACATCCAGGAATCTGTCATTTAAAAGCTGGTCTGAAGTTTATGCATTTCATTTTTATTTGTCATCCTGTGGCCAAGGAAATTTAAGGTGGAGAGCTTCCACTGATTTTCAGTCCTTTAGGGTCAGGGATTGCTGAAGTTTTAAGTGCCATATCTAAATGTCTAAATAACAGGAAAGAAATTTTAGCCATGTGCTTTTGTAAATTAGACTTAAATATTTTCTGCCCTACTGACATGCTAGAAGAACTTAATAATGTCAGAAATTTTTTCAGCCATGAAAAATATTAAGAAGAAGTAAAAAAAAAATGAAGAGGATCTAAAAATGAGAGCATGTAGGTACTACAGGGCCTGATAAAACCTGACATCCCATTTCAGTTTTGCGGTTCTCAAAATTTTCATTGGTGACCACTGCCCTGCCATTATGCCATTACCCTGATTCCAGACACTTCCAGTTATGAACAGAAGAGATGACTTGTCTCTGAGCATCTCTAAAGAAACATCCTCCTTTCAGTTTTGATCGTTCAGGACAGTCATCTGTCTGATATCAATTTTACTTCACTTGGAGACATCATGTCTTTTGTCATTGCAGTAGTGCAGACTATTTTATGTCTAAATGATTAAAGTAATGCAGTTTACACTGGGAAAGTCCTTGCACCTAAGGAAGCATAGCAAATACATAAATTGCCCTCTATTCTAAAAATAGTTAAAGTTAGCAGGTATTTTTAGTTCTCTAAAATGAAATTGAAAGAAAACCTGTAACTTTACCACTTTATCCTGGAAGTGGCAGCTATCAAACTAAAATAGGCATTCTTCTTCCTATTGTGCCTTGAAAGCGAATTTTACTTTTAGTTTGAACAGCGAGATCACCTGGGAAATGAAACCTATTAAATTGCTGCTGTGATATGCTTGCATTGATTGATGACCTCAAATTAGAATGGAAAGGAAAGGCTGTAACAGCCTCTAGTATTTATCACAAAAATAAGATATTCATAAAGTTTTTTTAACTCAGGGTTTGGCTGGTTAGTGGAAATTATTTTAATGAAATCCTGTAGGTGCTAAAAAGCTAGAAGCAGAGAGGTTCTTCAGCCTTTTCTCAATATTCTGTGAGAAGACTGTCTTTCCTATGTAAACTATTTTAAACAAGGTCACAGTTTCATAAACTTCTTGCACCTGCAGGCTGTTTTGCAAGATTGTTATGGCTTTGACTTTGAAAATATTTTGGAATAGGTATCTTAGGACTTGGCCAATCCTCTCAAGGAGTGGATGGCCGAGGAACCAATTACCTATTGCCACTCAACACACTTTGCGATCTATCCTATATAGTAGTCAGAAAATTATTAAAGAAAAGCTTCGGCTTCCACTAGTTCATGAGCCTGGACTCTGTGTTGTTTTCTTTATGCGCCTCGGACGTAACAGCGACAAAATCCTTGACAGCTTTTTTTTTCCTGAACATTTGACAGTTGATGATGCTTAATGCAAAACAAATTCCTGCTTATTAGTGCTCAAATATTAGTTTTAGTGAGGCTTCTCTGGTATGAGTGAGGCATGTCGCTGCACCCCAGATCTTGTGCACTGTACTGCAATTCATGTTCCAGTGTAAAAGCTAAATGAAGACAAATAATTACTTCCATTATTTAATGATGGTGGACTGAAACATCAATTCTGTCCAAAAAGAAAGAGAAAGAACCCTGAACTGTGAGGTGGCAAATAAACAGTTACGATATCAATAATATGTATGATAATCTACTTGAGTTCATGTGAGCTTTTTAGTATTAAAAAATGAGAGTCTTATGGATGGGGAAGATCTGCAACTGAAGTGCACTGTGCTTCATTTTGGTTTGCCAGAAGAAGTATCAGCACTATTCCATTTGATTTAATGCAGAACACTATGTACGAAGAATTTTAATTTCTTTAATACAGTAATTCTTCAACTATTTTTGTTGTTGACCTGCATGAGTTATATATATATTCTACATATGTAGAATTTCCAAAGGGATCTAAAACTGTTCTGGAAATTTGTTAGGGCTCCAAAGCTGAAAAAGGCTGAATAAAATTGATCTGGTTTAACTATTGGTCCTGCAGTATTTAAAGAATAAGGCAAGAATAAGTCTAACTGTACTAGAAAGTGTTTCTGCAAAGGTGGTTCTTCAAAACACACTGCAAGTCTCTGGAAGTTTTATAGACCAGTGTTCTACTTCACTTATTTTCAGAAAGTTTTAAACAAACTCCATTTTAATTTGCGAAAATTAAGCTTCTGTCTCAGACAACCGATAGGACCAGTGCCTGCAGGTGCCTGTTTCTACAGACCACAGGAGAAGCCTGGTCGGTAAGTTTACCCTGAGCGAACTGCTAGCTCAGCTAAGATGGATTCCAGTCAGGGAGGCTTTTACAGAAAACAAGAGTGAACCAGCACAGATGGGGAAGATGATGCTTCCCGTTCCCTGCAGATCATTGGTTTTATGAGCTTCCTAGCTACCCACAGTACTGCCAGTCATAAACATAGGCAGCTTAAGAATCTGTTTGAAACCAAGCTAGGAAATCTCTGTAGATTGTGCTTTAATTAAACTCCTGTCAGAGGTATTCAGGCAATAAATTAATTTAAAATCTCATAAATAACTCTGTCAATTCAATTAATTTCTTGTGTCATACATTTAAAGATGTTAATTTTTCTCCTCCAAGGTGATTTTTTTCACTTAGGTTATGCTGCCATTTTCATACTTTATCACAGAATATGCTGAGTGGGAAGGGAGCCACAAGGATCATCAAGTCCAATTCTTGGCCCTGCACAGGGCACCCCAAGAGTCACACCATGTGCCTGAGAGCATTGTCCAAACACTTCCTGAACTCTGTCAGGCTTGGTTCTGTCACCACTTCCTTGGGGAGGCTGTTTGAGTGCCCAATGGTTTTTTTTTTTCCTTAGAATTCTCTTCCCATCTACTTTTTAATAATTTTCTTCTTCCTTTGTTTTAATCCAATTCAGATTGTCTGTCATTATCTTGAGCCTTGTTCCGTGACAGCTCTTTGAATTCCATTTTTCCCTTCTTTTCCTGAGACCTTTCCACAGTCCTGATTTCTGTTACTTAATGAAGCACAATTAAAGAAGTCTGTGTGGCTAGCTTGTTATGAATTGCTGAACAACCCTCCTGCCTGTTTTGCTTTCTTAATCCCCAGTCTAGCTGATACCCTGACTATTTTTTTTTTTTTGCTCTTCCTGGCACCAGGGCTAATTTGGTATGTGATGGTGCTAGAATATTGATATAGGTAGCTGAAAAAGTCTCCTCTACACCAAATACAGGCTCACCAAACAAGAAAAAAAAAGAATCTGACATGCAGAACACAGGCTCCAGTATTCTGGAAACATATTATATCTGTCTGGACAACTCAAACATGAAATTAGTTTTGTCTGCTTTTTCATATTCTCCACAGTGCTTCAGTAGAACTAAGTCTGTGTTACTCAAAAGATTGAGATCTGCAAGGCTGTTGTGTTAGCTAGGAAACCCAATGCTGCTGTGCCTTATTTTTCTCTGTAATTTTCTCTTTATTTTTAACTTTTTGGTGTGTTTATCTTTTTTTTTTCTTTTGTTTCCTTTTTTTTTTCCCTTTTTTTTCCTTTTTTTTGTCTTCTGGAATAGTTCTTAAAGCATACTTTAATCCCAGTATCCTACAAATCCACCATACATTATTTCTTTGCTAACTATGGCAGCTGATAATCAGTACAGCCAGCTCTCATGCAGAGTCGTGAGAAAGACAACAAACAGAGCATAAGAAACCGTTTCAGGCATTTAAAAATAATCGTACCTGCAGCAAGAGACTATAAATATTGTGGCTTACTCAATCAAGGAACATAGGATTTTTGTGTTAATGGAGGCTATAAAAAAGACCCTTCTCAAGCACTGAGAGGCTTCTTTTGGGCAGAGCACAGACCTGTTCTCTTCTGAGGAGGGAGGGCACCTCTCAGGAAGGCTCTTGATTGTAAGTGGGCTGGGTGAAATGACCTGATCTAGGAAAAAAAAAAGGAGGTGAAGGTACAGAGGGGGCTCATCATCCAAGTGCCTGCATATCTTGAAACAGTATACTGAAATCTCTAAACATGTGTGCATGAACTCCTGACATTTTTGGTACTGTGCCCCCACCTCCATGCACTGCCTTTTCTCCTGCTAAATAGCATCTCCATCCACTCATTGCTGAGCAAAGGTCAGCTTATCTTGAAGAAGGGGAGCAGAATCTGAGAGATTGGCACCATCCCCCCCCCCAAATAGAGTGCAAATCTGCCTTCCCTTCAGAAATGTGGGAGATAATGCAGGGTTTGTGTTGTTGGAGGGTACAGCCCATGCATTTCATCCAGTGTGTGCCTTGCAGGGGTGCACAAATTGGTGGATTCTTACTGTGTTTGATCTTGCCACTTAGCAGCACACTTATGCTATTGTTAAACAAAACACTTTGCAGAGCTCTGTGGTTTGTTGAATAGCAGCGTTCCTGTTATTAGTGGGTTGTGGAAGGCAACCTGTATTAACTTTCAGCTTTGTGGCTGAGTAGCTCAAACTGAGAGTTAGCATCTGTTGCAGAAAACTCTATAGCAATTAAGCTGTCTGCCACTAAGAAATGCTAACTTAACATTTTAATCCAATTTACAGGCAAGAGATTTGATACACAAGCCTTCTCTTTAGTTATGGCTGCTTTCCATCTGCTGCACTTGGAATACCTGCCCTTGTCTCATGCATAAACCAGTGTGGGATATGAGGGAGAAGGAAGACATTAGACCAGGTCCTTTGCCAACTCTGTTCTCTTCATCTCTTGATATTCCCAATGTAGATCCCTTCTGCATGTTACGGAGGAAGGACTGTAAACTGCAAAACTTCCTCCCCACCCCTAAGAGAACGTGTGTTTCCCCAGAAAAGGGGCTAAATGTAATATAAGGGCTCCCTGACTCCAGATGTCACACTGGAAGATCTTTGCTTTTCTTTCTTGACCTGTTTCCTTCAAGGGCTGAACTGAGCTACAGACAGACACTTTTGTTCTAGAAATGAAAGCTAGATTATCTTGGAAAAATGTCTATTGCCAGTAGTGGAAGCCCCAGAAAGTTTTGTCTCAGGAGACAGAGTTCCAGAAAGCAGGTAATGATATCAAGCAGGAGAGCCAGCAAAGCTGGAACCATCGACGTAGGTTATATGCAGGTGAGAAACCAAGCAGAACAGTGTATGTATGAACCCAATATAAATTGCTTTTCTGGTGCATGATGTACATCAGTCAAAAAGAAACATGAATTTTCAGTTTCTAATTCCTCAGTCTGCACTTCCTGTTGGCTCATACATTTTTAGGGTAAGATTTGTGAGCAGTCTTGGTTTTGATCACAGGGTTTTTTCATCAGGAAAAACACAAAGTTGATGGAAGGGAAAAATATTTTTTCTTAAAATCTTAGGTGTGTGTGGGAGGGGATAAAATCACCCCACAGAATGAAAAACCTCAGGTGACAAAATCTGGTGTGTCTGCACTTCTGCGTGTGGAAGGCACGAAGTGTCATTGCAAGATGGAAAGTAGTGGAGGAAGAACTTATTTTATTCCTCTGAAAATATTAGGATTTATTTATAAAGATCTGTGACTCCAGAAAGGGATAAAAGTGCATTTGCTGTGTTCTTAACAGAAGGCAAGGCAGAAGAATTTAATTAATCAAACTTTATTGCTTTATTAAGGCTGCTTTCTGAGCACAGTTTTTCATGTAGCAGAGGGCAGGTGAGAGTTTAAATGAATGCTTCATGATGTAGCTTTCTGTGAAGGAAAATGCCTTAAATGGCTACAAACTCAGTACACATCTGCTTCATCTCTTAAAATCATAAATTGTATGTTTTGGCACTATGTAAAATAACAGTTCTAAGCAAGACAGCCATAGCAAGAAGAAAAAATGTGTCTATTTAAGTAGCAGGAAAAACTTTCTGATACGGTATTAATAATTAGAGCTGCCTGGGAAATTTGATTTCTATCTAAAAATCCAGAATAAATTCCTCTTTACAAAAATTAATACCTGAAGTTGTTAAAAGTGCAGGGTCCACTGCTGTCTTTTGCTAGCAGGAACATTAAACATTGAAAAGAATTTTCTTAAAACTGTGGAGGGAACTCTGACAGCACCCTTGGCAACGAGGTGGCATCGTTGTTTGACCAAGGCCTCATGTTGTCTGTCTGCTTTGTGAGATTTGGGGAATGTGAAACATACCCTTTTTGACTAAATTAATTTTTTGGGCTTTTTTTTAATATTGAAAACACAAAGACACTAAGTAAACTGATGAAAAAGAAAACAGGCTTTTTCTGCTGTTGTCTTGCTCATCTGCTGTACTTAGTGGAGCAGGTCTTTCTTTCCAGACAGTTCAATGGTATTCTGAGTTGGAGAATTCTCTTCTCCAACCCTCTGGTCTCAGGGAAGCTTTTTACCTCTTTCTGGGGCAGGCATTTTCCTCTTCCTCACTGCAGTTTCCTGGCTCTTGCTTCTCCCACCCTTGAGCCCCTCCTTCGACCCAAGCAGTAGGTCTCCTGGGAAGGGGTAAGCTTCCCCTCCTCGGTTACGGTTTTCCAGTCAGCGTTTAAAGGAACAAAATATTCTTCTGGAAAGACATACTGTGAAGGGTACCATCAACTATACCACTGAAAGAAGTGACAACAAAGGACCTTCGTAGTTTAGAGTCAGATTTTTTATGGTGTGGAAAATTTAAAGATGGCTGTCTGTAAAAGTGCTGATGCTGGAAGTCTCTGTCCACTGCAGTTCAGAATGTGGCAGCAAGAAGGGAAGCTGATTCTTTCCCACATTCCTGAATAGGTGCTCAAACCAACACTGTTCGACACCTGTTCTCAGGCCTGACCCTTATATGCAACTGCTGTAAATGTTTGGCTGGTGAATTAAATGTTTTCCTGTAACAGGGACAGAGTGAGTATGTTCCTATCTGAATTACCACTCAATTTAAAGGCGACTCAGTAATCCAAATGCCTTTCCCATGCAGTAAATGAAGCAGACATATGTGAGTGAGATGATTTCTATCTTCAAGACTATCTTCTGCAAGCAGAAATGGGTTACATAAGCAGTCCTAGTTCTGGCATTCCCTACTCTGACTTTGCTAATCTCAATTACATATATACCTATATATATATTTTGACTAACTTCCTGCAGATGAAATGTCCTGTGTGAATGCAGCTTCAATCTTCCAGACAGAAAATATTTTTTTTTTTAGAAAATAAACTCTTGCAGATGAAACCTTAAAACCTTCTTCTGGTCCTTAAAGTTTCATAAGTTTGCTTGAGGCTCAGTTTTCGCTAGCACAGTTTTGTCTGTCCTGTGTTTCTGAGCAGTCTGATGCACGCCTGCTCTTGGTCATCATTAAATAAGGAGTTGTTCTGGTCCTCTGGCACGCATGGAAGGATGTACCTTGTCTGTTCTTGAGGAGCTGGTATTTCTGGACCATTGCTTTTAAAGTCCATTTCCTATCCCATGAACTTTTATGCTTTACTCAGACAATCAATCCCTTCACAAAATGGAATTTCATTTGTGATTTAGGGTTGCTTGCATCATAAAATATATTGGGTCCCTGAGGCACTGCCAGCCCTGACCACGGCCCAGGACCCCCTGTCAGCCCCTGGGACCATCAGTCCCTGCCCTATGATGCTGCAGCAAGGCTGGTCTCCAGCTCCCCACAGCCTTGCTGAGCCACGGCCATCACTGCTCTCTGACAAAATCTGCACAGGATTGAGTCTGCTCCACAGACTGACCCTTCTGTAAGATATTATGGGGAAAAAAAAAATCATATTTAAATTAGTTTACACTGGTAAAGAGTTCTATTGACTTGGCATTATTCTTAGGTCTGGCTGCAGATTTCTAATTTAACCTATTAGCAGTAAGGGATTTAAATTAATACACCTTTCTAATTTCTACTGTAGCACTAAAGTAATTCCAAATGTTACACAGTGTTTGTTTCTTTTAAAATATAAGTTCAATTAATCTCGTGATGGATTTTTAGTCTGTGCAGAACGTACCACAATTAATTATGAATCCACCTTCAAGTAAATTTTTTATGTTGGGCCTAGTTTTTTAATTAGTGTTTAAATCATTTGCATATCTTTCTTTCAAAATGATCCAGCTTTTGACATGTGTTCTTTTTAGCTATTTTTAGTTTTTCAGTGTCTCCAATGTTTTTTAAATGTATCCAAAAGAGTAAGGGGGGACAAAGAAAAATTCCGTTTAATTTTAGGGCCTGTAGTCCTGATGACATTCCACAAGGCAGTGACTGGCTTGGTAGATGAGGAAAGACTGGTGGATATTGTCTAACTTGATTTCAGCAAGGCTTTCTGAATCGTTGTGTGTGAGATCTTAATAGACTAGCTGGTGATGGATGGTCTGGATGAGCCCGTGGGTTGAAAACTGGCTGAATGGCCAGCTCCAGGGGCTGGAGAGCAGTGACTAATGCTGTGCCCCAGGGATGAGTGCTGGGCCCAGTCCTGTTTATCACCTTCATTAATGATCTGTATGACAGGATGACCCTCAGCCGTGATGCAGACAACACAGAACAGGGAGGTGTGGCTGACCCCCCCCAGAAGGTCGTGCTGTCATCCAGGAAGTCCTCAGCCGGCAGGAGAAATGGCGTGATTCACAAAGTTCAACAATGAGAAGTGGAAGGTTTTTTTGGAAAGAAAGAGTACAGACACTCTCACCCACACTCCAGAACACCAGCAGACCAGTCCCAAACCAGCTGCTCTACTTTTACACATGGCTGACACAAGGGCTGTAATGTCTAGAACACAGAGCTGATCATGCACAGCACTGTATTTCCTCTAGTGACCTAATGGTATGATTAGGAGGAAAATAAAGAATCATTCTCATGTTTTGGTTTTTCTGTTCTTCGTGTAATGGCCAGGAGCAAGGCAATCATTACTAGTTTGTGCCTGTGTAGTAGTCACACAACAGGGATCAGAGCCTCCCACTTTCTGCAGTCTGTTTGGATGCACTGGTTCTAAGACGGAGGATGTATCTTGATCATCATGGTTAGATATGATTCATCACACAATTGGGTTTTGTACTGCACACAGACTGCTTGGCAATAAAGTAGAAAATTAACATCATACTGGTTTAATTTTCTTTGGAAAGAAAGTCTATTTAACCACAACACAATTCAGCCACATATCTACATTTCTTTTTGTACTGTGGTATTTATAGGAGCAGCACTCTGACCACCTGATGTATTTTTACACTCAAGAAAGAAAAGGGAATGCAAATCTCATTAGAGGGAAATGCCAGTCAGAGATCAAAACATATTCAGAGAAATTTTCTCTGCTTTCTTTTAGTAGCTCTAAAGTTTCAAATTAACAGCTGCAATTCCCAGCCATATGCTCCCCAAGCAATTTCTTGCCCTCTGATACAGTCTGAGGTCTTGGGAAATGTCATGGTTTTATTTCTATGTCACTCATAAAAGTTTTTATTCTTTTGGGCTACATAAGTGTCTCCACACACTGTTTTTATCCAGTGCTGTGCCTGAACTGAACAATCTTCAGTGTAACAATGAAGACATGCACTACATTAAAATATTCACCTAAAATTTTACTATTTGATTTGGTGTTAGTCCCTCAAATGACTCATGTCAGTGGTGCCCATTTTCTTATCTCTTCTTGTTTGTTATGAATTTTGTTCCTAGAATTAATGAAGTATTTGTGGACAGGAATATGATCACATCTTCCCATTTATGGTTACTATTTCTTCCCTCCTTGCAAGTGATCTCAAAAGGGAGAAATCAAATTTATGATTTTCCATCCAATATACCGAACACCAGTGCTGATCCTATGGTGCTATGATATCTAGTACTCTATGTTTGGAGTTTATCAATCTGCATAATGACACACATGAAAGCTGCTCAGATAAGAACTTGTTTATGCTGGAGTCAAAAATTCTGCCTAGTCTTTGTTAGTCCTTGTTGTGCTTTGGACAGTGCCATTCTCGGCTGCCTCAGAAAATAAAGTAAAAACACAGGTTTTTAATAGAAGATCAAGAGTTTATCACAACTGTTCCATGACACTTTTTTCCCCTGCTTTCCTTACTGTCGCTACCTGTTCTCTTCTTGCTGGCAAGAATTGTTTTCAACTCTTCTTCTCCCTTCTCTTTCTAGTCTCGACTGTCCTTATTTTTGACACAGGCTTCACCCAGACTCTCTCAATCCCTTTTGCGAGGTGACAGGAATCTCATGTTTATAAACACATCCTGCTGCTTGCTTCTTACTTATTTGCCTCCTCTCTGGCATGGGTTCCTCCACATGCTTCAGCCTCTTTGGGGATGTCCCCATCTTTGTGTGGGTTGCCCAAGAGCTGCAGAACCTCAGGGATCCACTCCAAGTTGCTAAAACCTGTTCTCTTTTACCAGCTCACGTATTTAGTAAAACACTTGGAAAGTGCAAACCTGCTATTTGAAGACACCTCTGAGAAGTGCTTGTGTATAGGATTTAAAGGCTACGTGAAATATTATGGTCCTCCTGGATTCTGATTGTGAGGGATTCTATTTATATTTGGAGGTGGTTTATTTTTTTATATATATTGAGAGGGAAGTGAGAGGTGAATGAATGAAAGAGAACATTGTGCACTGTTTTTGAAAGAATATGCTCAAAAGAATATAAATTCTGTGTTATTGAAAAAGAGCTGTAGGGACGATTGACACACAGGCAGTTTATATTCACATATAGTATTAGAAAATCACTAAAATGATAAAAATGTCACTCCTAGGCTTTACTACAGAAATTAAAAACAAGATAGATCAGCTGAATCTCCCAGAAGGAGGCCAAAAGAATAAGAAAAAATTCCTTGAAGAGAACAATTCATACTGTAGTTATTGAAAAACAGATGAAGAGGGGAGGTAGTTACTTGGTTGGCTGATCCTGTAGAATCATTCACAGCTGTTCACAGCTCCTCTGTCATCAGCTCTTCTTCCTCCTTCTTTCTCTCTTGTTCCTGATCCTGCATCCCATGCCCTCCCTAATCTATCCTGGCCATCCTGCCCCCCTTTGCTGTGCCAGGTAGAGGCATGGAACAACTGAGAGAGCTGCAGTTGGAGGAGTCTGAGGTTGAGGGTGTTTTCCCCATGTCTTCAGGGCATGTGGAATAGCTCTGGATCATATCATGGGAATTGAACCATAAAATAAAACCCAAAATGTGTTGCTAGCTGAGTAGGTTCTGTGATGTAAATATGTTGAGGACAGGAAAAGTGATGTTCTAGAGACATCTGGGGAAATTGCTGCATCCTCTGCAATGGCCTCCTTGGAGCACCTTTGCAGTGATGTATGTTAATACGAGTATTTCAAAAATGTCTGGAAGGCAAAAAGTATCTGTGCCCACAAAAAAAAAGTGTTCCTTAACTATGAATCAGAGGAAATCTGGCGGTCAGAAATGGAAAAATAATTGTTTAAAGAAGAAAAAATATGTTAAATGCAAAAGAAAAAATAAGTGGGTATTTTAAAACATAGTAGGAAAAGTGCTTTGAGATCAATAGGTAATAACTGGGTACATAACCACTATCTTGTATTCAGCCATAAAACACTCCTTTTGGAACAAGCTGTCAGAGCTGCTGTCATGTTACCAATAATTGTTCTTGCATTACTTACTCCTGAAAGGATTAAATAGTCATTGTTTAGTTCCCTGTAATATTAATTGTCATAAACCTTAAAATAAAAAATCAGAGTCTGTTTATGACACCACTTACCACTTACTATGCAGAATGAAGACACAGGTTCAAGCCTCTCACAAATGAGAACTGCAAAATGCTTTAGATACTGGAGGAAAAGAGTGAATGGTGTTCAACACAGGCTGCTTTAAAACAATCAGCCATAAGTAAAACAAAAGAAATGTATAAGTGAACGGAATAAAATCCAAGTACTAAAAGAAGTGCTCAGCATTGAAGGGACAGAGCTAGGATCACATTTGCTTGTTGTCATATATAGACTTGACAAGTTACCAGTTTCATTCCTCTGCAAGAGTAGGATGGGTTTTACAGGACTTTTGTTTTCACCTAACCTGATATTAGATATCCCAAGAGAGAGGACTTAAATAATCTATTTCAGGAGATTTCCATAGACATATAAACTTTTATAAAGAAATATTATCTCAACTTCTTTTCTGCAGTCACTTCTAGCAATTCAGAATTACTTGGCTTCTTCATTAATTACATAATTTGGGACTCCCCGTTTTATACTTTCAGTTCAATAGGAAACACCATTAATATGATAAACACAGAAGTCTGGTTCCAGCTGGCCCACCAGTGACATGTCTGGAGCGTGATAAGAGTGCCACACAATCATATGGATCATATGGAGCACAGAACACTGCACATGGGATAGAGACTTGTGGCTCATGGTGAGCGATGGATACCGACCTGCTCAGCTGGGCCCATACGTGGCGTTTGTCAAAGCTTGTCTGAAATCGAGCAGCTGAGACGCATTTTCATGTTAAGGCTAAGAAGAAAGAACAATGTGTCCTGATTTTGTGCCGAATCCATTTCTGTCTCTTCTGGCCCCTCTGGGGCTTGGAGGTACTAAGGTGAATAAGTGCTTGCAGAGGTCTTGTATTTGTTAGAATATCAGAAATTAGACTGAAAGACTCCTGTATTGTAGACCAAAGAGCCCGTAATAACTGTGATCTTGGTTACTGCCATGACACCACTATATCTCTAAATGAGGCAGGAAGAACTATAAGTAAGCTCTGTAAGAGTTATTGTGGTCACCACTTTTTCTTCAATTATTTTTTCTTTTTCTTTTTTTTTTTTTTCTTGTGACACAGATCTGTAAGGTTCAGATCTCAGACATGGACAGCTGGATCTCTCTTAACTAGAGAATGATTTTATTGTATAATGCAAGAATTGATACCAAACTAATTTCATTTTTTATCATTTTGCCTCATTCTCCAAAGCATTTCCTCACCCCCTTTCTACCACCTACCTTTTGTTCTATGCAAACACATGAAGAATTGAATTTTAAAACTAATTTTCTTTTATTTATATCATGCAATAAAACAGCAGTTACTAGGGAAAAAACTGAAATCTTCCTAGCTATTGGTTCAAAAATGCACAGAAGTTAGTAAAGCTTTTCTCTTCATACATTCATCTTAATATATCAAATGTAGTTATCTTACAGGATTTTTTCCTTGTAGCTAATAGAGTATTTCTGTCAATACTTTAGCCTGCTTCATCTTATCATTTGTTTTATGACTTTCTTGATAAGCAGAGGAGTGTGGGTTTTTCTGAGGGATCTGCAAGCTGATAACCTTTCCACTGCTCAAAGATCCGGACTCTGAGAGCAGGAAGGATATGGATAGCTAGTATCTGGCTGCCAAAGGCAGCAGGTGCTTTCACGCATTCATCTGTCCTGACTGAAATCACAAGCCATTACCCTGCACACTACAACCAGCCCTAAGTGTATCATGTGCCGAGTTCACTTAGACACCAATGAAAATTTGCTAATATGAGAGCCTGGAAATTAGCTTTACAGAGCCTAGAATGAGGATTTACAGCTGAGTGCCTACAACAGTGAGTTGTACCAGTGAAGGATGGTGTACCTCACCTCATACCACACCAAATGATGCCAGATACCTATGCTTAAGCAATTAAATTCTGCCCCAGCTCTCCACTGATATTAGCATGTGCTCATACATACAATCCTTGCTCTGTGGGGATGCACAGAGTTAGTTACTCCTGTGCACCAGAAACAGGTACTAAGGAAGGTGATACACGAAAAGCCAGTGTATCTGCAGTCAGAGCTCAGGGCTATACAATCATAGATCTTATTTTTAGAAAAATTCTGTCAATATTTGGTACATTCAAACCCAAAAGACCAGCAATCAGAGATAGTTCGAGAAAATGAAGACAGACATCACTGACTTCAAGACTGTATTTGTGTCAAAATACTGTCCAGGTAGATTCCATTTGCAAGATTATGTAACTGTAGGAGGTATCAGCATAATGAAATGCTGTTCTCTCTTTTGTTTATGATAAAGCAAGTCAAATTACTATTTATTCTCTAAAAGCACACTACGTAAGTTCATGATTGAAATACTCAATAAATTCCACCATTTTATTTTCTATATACATGTGTAGGAAAAATAACAGGTGTACACTTTAAATCTACATCTGCCTTTTAATGGTGCTTTTTCTCACCTTGGATAACCTTACTGACTGAGTAAATGATTTCCTGCATGTTTTAGGTAATTGCAATAAAAATATTTTGTCAGATATGAATGACTTATTTACAGTGTCTCATCACTGAGGGCAGGATTCCTTTTCCCTAACTTTAGACATCTACAACATATAACATCTGAATTATTTTCCTTAGTTCACCTTTTTCAGTGGAGAAAAGATCAACACTTACAGCAGTGCATTTTTATTTTCCTTAATTATTGAAGGATTTTGTAGTGGCCAGTTCAGACAGGGTCTTCTACGTGATAAACGCCTAAGATCTTTGTTGCCAGCAAAGCATGTTCTCACCAGGACTAGGATGAGATGTGTTTAAGGAAGTCTCATCAAGTTGGAAGAAAATGTGGTCTGTCAGCAATTCAGTCAACCTACACACAATTTCCTGTTGTTGTTTCAGGACCAAGGTGCTTTCCTGTCAATCCAAAGGTCATTTCTTCTATTAGCTGTGATATATAGCAGGTGCTCTTGAATTACTATCAGTCTCTAGGTGAAACTTGCACACCGGGTAGTTCTGCGTCACTGGCTGGTGAAGGAGCTGTGGGAACGTGGCTGGGAAGGGACTGGGTTTTTTTACTATATTTATTGACATGGAGGCAAATTAGATTTTCTTTTGCCTCGAGTACAGTTTTCCATCGTCATGGCTGACCCAAATTAGCCATTTCAAAAGCAGTGTGTGTTTTTGTCTACCAATGACACATATTAGATACAAGGTAACAGCTATTGTGAACTCAGGCAAGCTGTATACATTAATAATGTGCTTACCATTACCAGACAGCACATGCACTCTCTCAGGCCTGCATGAGTGATCTGACTGCACTAATAGCTGTTTTGTTGTGACAAAAACCTCATGATTTTTAAATTATTGAATATTTTTCAGTAAAATGACTTTTACAGTTAATGTGCTTCTGATGTTGGCATCCATTATTTTCTGGCAACACAGAATGAAACCATGGAGGAGGATCCCAGTTCTCCTTTTAATTTCATATATGGCAATATGAAATGGGTGCAACAGTGTAAAATGGGAATGACATAAAGAGGCCAGAAGTGTCCAGCTCAATATGAACTTGCTTTCTGTATCTCTCCTATGTGTGCTCTGCCATGAAGAAATTAGTAAATGCAGCATAGTCAGTCGTTACTTCCAAAAAACCCTCAACCTATTTTTGCTTTGTGTAACAGACAGCATTATTTTAAAGGTTAATTTCAATATTCAAAATTTAATGGGAAAAGAGTCACCTTTCTTTTAAGAAAAAAAAGATTCAATCTTTTCTGTTGGATGGAGATTTCTCTTTGTATAATTAGCAGAAATTCACACACTAAGCCTAAGAAATGAAAAAGTTACCAGAAACTTCAATATACGATTCATAAAAATTATTTTTTCCTGGCTCACTGTTTGACTCAAGCTGACTATGTATTTAAAACAAGATCTTTCAGCAACGTTGAGGGACTAAGCTGCAGGATGCCCATTAACAATATGGTGAGAACTTCTCCAGCCACCACAAGCTCTGCAGCAATGGCAGATGGGATGTTCTGGGGGATTTTTATGGTAAGGATATGCTTTAAGTTATATTATGAAAATTGCTGTTCACATGTGACCAAGATAAACTGATTTTAGTAGTTAAATCTCCAAGGTATCCATCTTCTATCCTAATCCTTCCAGCATTAACCAGACCTTCCTGGTGTTACCCTTGAAATGTGGTATCATCCTTGGCTTTTCCACAATGTGCATGAGAAGGTCTGGGCAAATCATTTCACTAAACTTTTCATGGAAAACTGAAAGCTGTGTGTTTCTCATTTTCTCTGTATTCTAATGTGAGACACTAAGACCTGATTCTCAGATAGATTAAGCCAATGACAATTGCAAATGAAGTCATGTCACATATAAAATGTGTTGCACAAGCTCATGAGCTCTGAAAAAATGAGCTTCTAACTATTTCCCAATTATCATTCAAAATTAATGAAAACACTGCATCTCATTTTAGTTCCAGAGCCATAAAACTGAGGTTAATATCACCTCCTACTGCTCTGAAGTATCAAAACGTATTGTATTAGGGCATGGAGCTATCTATAAAACAATAAGAAGAAAATAAGTGTAACTACTCATCATTTTGAAAATAGTAACCATTCACTGTTGTACAAGAAACAAAGGATGGTGACCTTTCAATTATATGCAGTCATACACTTACAGACAAAATGGCTAAAAAGAGAATTCTGGCTGTCTTCATTCTGCCACTTCCCTGCTTTTGAATACTCAGCTTTGTGATTCTAATCTTGTTCTTTTGAAGTGGGGGTTGGGGTTTTTTTGTTCTGCAGTTTCAGCTGCTAAGACAATAGGATCTACTTAGTATGAAGCCTTTGTTCTCCTGTGATGACGTGCTGGAATTTTATGTCCTCTTAGGACACAGTTTTAGTAAGAGACAAAGAGAGGAGAAGGGGTCCTTACTTTAACACCCATGTGGACTGGATCACCTCCTCTTTATTGTCCAAATAAGTGAGCAGTTCTTTGGGGGAATTTCTTTCTGATATCATAGGCCTCAGCCTCACCTGATGGAAGTTCAAGAACCCTGCTGGTTGTATTGGTTTTGTTTGTTTGATTGGTTTGTATTTTCTTTCATCTCTTAGTTCAAGCACATGTACAAACTTGTGAGTGTGGAACTCATGACTCATTCTCTGTTTTAATAATGTGGTTGTGCTATAATTTGTAATGTATAATGTGATTATTAAAACAAATTTCAGCACTTTTCTCTCCCAGGTGAATGCTCAAACCATTAGGATGCAACTCAAGCTACCTTTAATTTATTTGGAAGTTCAAAAGGACAGTTTTGAATTTATTAACCAGATTATGATTTCAACTCATATCTCCCAGTGCTTGGGTCAGGGCTGTCATGTAAATGATGAGGTTTGTATCTTCCCTCAGTCTTAACAGAAATGAGAGTCCTTTGTCATTTTCTCTGCAGACCTTGATTCTCCCCATTCATGCAAAAATGTCTTTGGAAGGGATCTGGTGGATGAGACATTACAAAACCAAAGACGATTTGGTTTGAAAGTGAGCTAGGGCTGAGTTGCTAAAATATGACAGTTCAGAACAGACTTGCAGCCTCACAGGCACATTGAAGCAGAGCATGGATGCCTCTAGCATTCAACTGTGACACATATTTAAGATACAGATAAGGTATTAGTTGGGCTTGAGTATTTAAATTAATCTCCAAGTGTTCGCTGTCCATCAGTTTTTTGTTTATTTTCCTCTGTTCTGTGCCAAGAATTTGCAGTGTTGCAGGTGGGTAAAATTTCCCAGGCTTGCCAGCTGTAGATCAAGTTAGCTGGAGACAAAGCATGAGATCTTCAAGCCACTCTGCTGACTCTGTTGCCTCCACTAACTTTTTGTTAACATAATTCTTGTTGGCTGGTCTCATCTAGTCTAAGTCACTATAGTTTACAAAGGAAGGTACAGCTGTCTAAGTCCAGCAGTGTAGCAATTTAGGCTACCTACTTTAAAAAGTATTTCTCTTTACTGCTTTACAGTGATCTTTAGCAAACAGCACACATTAGCAAAATAGGCACATCTTTAAATCTTACTGGCTCTCTTAGAACTGCTCGCAGCTCTGAACAAACACATCATTTCGCGTGTGATAGTTTTGGCCCATCCTTCATATATGTCATGTAAAACACTACACTTGTGGGCTGACTTTAGAAGAGACCAGTGTAGCTACCAGGAATCAGCGTGTATACCCACACAAATTATTAACTGAACTTTGTTCAGGAGAGTGAATACTTTCAATCAGAAAGTATTCTGAAGTACAATTCAGGATGTACTGGTATCCTAGATACAAAAGGGGCTTAATTATGCCAATCACAGTTCATATTGAATCCTTCCATATTAAACCCACACAAATAGGAAATAAAAATCCTATATTTCCAGGCCCGTTTCTGACAGAAAATAGTGATATAATCGCACTCTGATAACATGTTCCAGAAAAAACAGCCAAAGACATAATTTTTCAAATTAGTGGCATTCAACTTTGTTGCTTGTGGGGAGCTTTAGATTTTACTCTTAGATAAGTCATTGTACTAAAATTTCAGGTCATTGAGAAACCACTGCTTTTATATCTGCTAGCTGCAGTCCCACACATGAACCCCGTCAGTCTTAGTTTTTGTTAGGTATAATTAATTTTGAAAATGTACCATGCTGAACAAATCGTGTGACACATTTTGCATTTTGCAGTTATTTGTATCCATCTTCCATTTACTCCTCTTTTTGAATAGCAACATGTTAATCCATACTGAGGAAAGAAGAAAAGGTCAAAAAAACCCCCATGAGTGACTGCAAAATAAAACTACTTTGTTAAAATATAAGTGAGCCACAAGCTTCTGGCAGTAATCTGAGATATTTGATAGTGGAGCCTGAAAGGCAGAGGTCCAGGCATTTGGGAATAGGCCAGGAAACAGAGACAGAGTGAAAAAAGGGAGTCTTGAAGCAAACTATTACTGATTGTATGCTGAGAGAGGTTGCCCCTATGAAGTCAGTGTCCTGCTTTTATTAAAGATAGGATGAACCTGCTCAACAGTCCCTGTTTAATTTTAAAAACACTGTTTTAAGTATTTTTAAGCTTACCACCTTAAAATCCTTTGACAAATTTGTCTCATGTCAATGACCCAAATGGCATCAAATCTGGATCTCACAAAAATCGAAAGGTGCACACAGTTGACATTCCAACTCACATTCAGATCAAATTTGTCTTCAACCGACAAAATAGCTTTTGGGCATTTCTCTCAAATGAACACCATATGAAAAGCTGCACTTACATATCGTTCTGGGTCAAGAAACAAATTATTTGCAATAACCCACACTGGTTTACCAGGTAAGCAAGCTATGAAAAGCATATGACAGATCTATAATGATCCAGCTGCTCTTCCATTACATGACCAGACCCTGCAGTAAGTGGTGTTAGCAGAGGTAAGGGCAATAAAACCCCTGTATAGCCCAAACAGAACTGAACCTGACTCTACAACCCTAGTGGTAGTAATACTTCTACCTGTCCTTTACAGCTTCTCCTCCCTACAGTCACACAAAACTATCCCTTCTTCTAAAAAGAGCTTCAAAACATTTGTAACCCATAGCAATTATCTATTTTACAGTCTTCTCACAAAGCTGAAATTTAAACAAGCCTCAGGAATGCAGATTTATGTGTATCTTTACACCACCACAGTGCATTCCACTGAAACTGGGATTAAATGCTGTGTGCATAGTTAAGCACATGTATAATGTCTTTGTTATGTCAAAATCTTGTTTATTTTTTCAGAATACTCTCTTTTTAAACAAGTACGAGGTGGAGATTTAAACAGGAATTTTAAACGGGTTTGAAAGAGTTGTACACGATGCTGAGTTTTACTTTGAAATTTTGAAGGTTGTAAGATTCCTGTATACATATCCATACAGTTGGAAATATAAGGAAGTTTTCTTCTAAATCTATCCTGTGCATAGAAACTGCAGAGCTTTTTGGATCTTGGATGAGGTCTCTATTCCCTATTTTAAGTAGGGTAAAGTTGATCCTTTCACTATTTGTGTATAAAAGAATTAAAGAAGTGGTATCTATGTGTGGTATCTATTTAGCTGGGGACAAGGATTGATAGACATTATAGGAGACACCTGTAAGAGAACCCTTCAAACCTCTCACAATCATACGTGGCTTACAAAGTGTCCTGGAGACACAGACTGGATGAGGAAGAGAGGCATTTTGGAGAGAAAATCCCAGGCCATGCATGAAGGAAACTGCTATCATTCTAGATTACGTAAATACAGGTTGTCTGACCATCTGCCAGACTTCACATTCTTTCTTAAAATGTCATATCCTCACAGGCAAAGGTCTCTAGCTGGCCTGTAAATCAATTGAAATGTTTGATTTCCAGCCTCTAGGCAGCAGTCACTGCAGCAGTAGAATTAGCTCCATGCAGCGTTGCTCGTAGCCTGGCTGTTCACCACTGGTCAGGACTGGAGCTGGTTTTCCCACTCCCTTTATCTCACGATTCTCAGTGCAGAGCTTCAGACAAAGCCAAGCAGCCAGTGCCTACCAGTTGCACTCCTCTCCTCAGGTCCTCCTGAGCTTCCTGCCGTGCTGGTCTCCCACTGCTTGTGCTGGATGAGAATTCCGGCAAATAGCACAGCTTCACAGCGGTGAATCACTGCTCAGCCAGAACATTACAGGCTATTTACTGTCTGGGTTTTTCCCTTACTGTGATTTTGTGTTCTTACAGTGTGTGATACGTATTTCCACAAAGTTAACCCTTCTTTGTTTCCTCGCAATGTTTATTTCTTTTTATTTGAACCCTCTACTTCTGCAGAAGAGATCTGCTGGCAGATGGAAGAGGGCAGAGAACTGTTAATACAAGTAAGTCTGCTTGCACTTGGAAAGGGACTTACTTAGAGTAAAAATGTCTGGATGCTAGTAGAAAAATGTGAAGCTTAATTGATTAATGTAATGTAGGTGTGGATGGATCTATACAGGACACTTCCACTAGCTAAACAGAATGAGGAAGAAGCAGGATTGAGGGTCAAAGACTGCCTTGGGACATTTAGCAGCTGAGGTTCAATAGGATGTGACTTAGAAGCTGCATTGACCCCCCTCCACAGTGGCACTTTGCTGCAAGTCGAAATGTGGCTCATATTCCAAGGCCTCTACTCTGACATGTTCTGATATCTGTGTGTTTTTTCCATTTGTTTCCTTCTTTTAAAGCTCAGTTATTTGATTTCACTTCTAGAGGAAGAGATGAATGGCTGAAAAAACCAGGCAAGAACATTGAACTGAAATTACTTTCCTTTATGATAATATTTTAAAACATCCAAAAAGATCTCTCTAGAAAAGGGACCACTTTCCTCACATAAATGTTGGGATCATTTAATACATTTTCAGGATCATGATGCACTTTGTTAATGCCCCTTCTGAATGTGGGAATATCTGCAAAGCAAGCTATAAATAAGAACTGACTGTAAGGTGTCTAATATGCATTGGAAGATAAAAAATTATTTAGGTTGCTGCTACTGAAGTTACAGCTACTGGCTTGGGCAGTGGTTTTGAGGGTGATTCTGTTCTCAGGACAAGTAATTTAAATTATTTGAAGAAGGTTTTGTGTTCCCACATAAGGATACGACATCAAAGGCAGAGGAAGAATGGGCAACATCTTCAAAGTATATTCTGGATGCAGGAGTAACCCAGAGGAAAAGAACTGGTTTGGGGAGATTTCTGTTGTCAGTAAAATGCTGCACAGATAATAAAATTCAAAAATGTGACAGCTGTGTTGAGGCAGTATCTCTGCTTGCACAGAAGTTTTCTCAAGGAAAAAAAAAGCAGGCATTTGCTCATCTTATTAATCTGAATTAAATTCTTATGTTTAGAGGGAAATATGCAGTCTCTTCAGCCACTGGTGGTGTGAGTCAGTCACTGTCTCTAGAGATTCCTTCTGCCGCATAATCCCACTGCAGCCCTGCTCAGGAACAGAGCTTTTCATAAGAGCTGCAGCACAGTTTTTCTTTTATACTTTTTGATCACTTTTGGAAAAGAAATGAAATATGGCCTTTGTAGTTCCTATATGATCCATCCTGTTTCACTACAACACAAAATCGTGTCTGATTTCCTTACATTTAAGGGGACTTTTTCTCAGAAGCAGGTATGGATACCTGGCCTGAGATGGAATTATGGACTGATCTGTTACTGTACTTCTGGTGTTCCTAACATGAAGCTGAATGCATGTGTATGAAATAAGTGGATAGATTTTAATAAAAAATAATAATTTTCTACTAAAGGGAAAAGTATGGCTTTGTGTTCCTGGCATTGCATAGAGAAATCATGGAAATTTCACAAATCTGAGCTTAAAGGTAGTTTGTTCCTTTGTATTATAAAGATGATTTTTTACAATTGATCCTCAAAATATTACTTCTCTGTAAGGAGCCCATGTTCCCTATTTTTGTTTGTTTGTTTGTTTGTTTTTGTTATTCATACAGCTCAAGCATTTTCACACACCCCCCATTCAACATTCTCTACTCAGCTATGGCCTATGCAGGACAATTGACTGGCCTGTCCCTGCCATATCATCTACCTACCAGGAAATTAGGTTTCCATAAGTGTTACCAGCCCTAACTCTTTGGACACTACACGAAGTCCTCTATTAGCTCTCCCATCTTCATCCCCCAAAGTATGATCCATCCATCTGATTGCATCATCTGTCCCTGAGCTTTGAAGGTGTTCACCTGTCTTTCTTCTTTTGTCACAAATGTCTAGGTCACAGACTCATACTCCATCAGATTCAAGCCGAGGCTTCATCATTCAGACGCTGAATTCTGAGGTGTGGTAGGTGTCTGCAGAACAAAAGGCAATTCAGCACTGCTGAGGGCATTCACGATCATCAAGCACGTTTGTTGCTTTTTTGGTCTCAGTGAAAGCACACAGTAGCCAAGTGCAGCGCTGAATCAGAGCCACAGATTGTGAGTCAACTACATGAAAACTTAAATGCTTTATAACAAAGTATTTAATTCACATATTGCCCCAGGGATGTGATGTACACCTTTGTCAGTCCACTCTTCTTCTCACTATTTGCCTGCTGCCCTATTTAAAGTTCACTGTTCTATCAGCTGGAACTAGGGGAAGTATCAGGAAAACCTAACTCAAAGCAGTAGCCACAACCTGCCCTCATTCTCAATAGCTGTTTCCAATATGCTATATGAAACTGCAACCTTAATTCTGGTATTGGTTTCTGAGATATTTCAAGTTTCTCTTGCTCTTTCCCTAGAAAGAAGAATGGTATGGAGAGAGACATGACTTTGAAAGATTAAGAGTACTTCTGAGGTTTGAAAAAAACCCAAATTATTCTGAACATTTGATTCTTTTTCCCCTGGAAAATAAGTGGTTTGAAATTTTGATTTGTCAAAAAGACTTTTTATCTAGAACAGAAAATTCACTAATCCTCTACATACTAATAAATCATAACAATTCCATCAGCTAAAGATTCAGAATAACCACGCATCTTCTCAGCCTTTCTCAGAACTTGTATTTCCTTCAAACAACCCATACTCTGTTGTTCTGTGACTATAATATTGAGCATGATGCTTCTTTCAGTTCACCTTTAGCTCTGACATGTCTGCTTTTCACTCTGCATCTTTGGTTTCTTGAGGAGTGTTGGTGGTGCCCATGACCATGCCCAGGGCTATAGTTCCCCTGGACCTCGTACAGAGCAAACACCAAAGTAACAGGTGATGGAAGTGTGAATTATGGGCTCGATGAGAATTAACAACAGAATAAGCACCTACTTTGAGACAATGGGAGAACTGATGTTGAGAAAGGAGTAAGAGCTGTAAGGAATAAATTGGAAAGGGGATAAGACAAGGAAGGATAGGAAGTGGTTGAGCTGGCAGCTGAGCTGGGACTTGGAGGTTGGAGTTACACACCTTTTTATTCAGCTGCAAATCCAAATATTGATCCAAAGTCAAATGTCCGTATCCACCGTGTTTATCAATGTGTAAAGGCTTTAGACACTCTATTAACAGGCTTCCAAGAAATCCTTAATAGACAATGATATATAGGCTGGCTCAGTTCTGTTCTCACTTTTGCACAAGACTGATCATGTATCCAGAGAGAAAATGGACAGAAAAAAACAAAATACCTATTTTGACCTTATCTCTTCCCATGAAGTACATAACATACCCTTCAGCACCAGGACAAAATACTCTAAAGTATAGAAGCTATAGATACATGAAAAAAGGCTGGATTGCACTGTAGTTTAATTTAAAATGACCATGTTTTTATTGGATATGTATGGAGTACTCAAAAATGAATTATCCCAAACCAATGATATATTACTTTATTTCTTAGTTGCTATCTTCTCCCCCAGTAATTCAAAAAATCATTCAAAAAGAGATTTTTCTCTTGAAATGTCAAATTTAAATGTTAAGGATGAATTTATGTCTACAGTACATGAAATATATTTGGAAATTCAGCAGAAACGCTCTTACAGTGCCATCTGCTGAAAAACAGCTGAGGCTACAAAGTATTTGCAATTAATCCTTTCTAGGATATCTGCAAATTCTTGGTCCATCCTGGGTACTTTTCAGCTATTTATGCCCAACAATATCACAGCCAATAATCTGTAGACCCAATACAAGGGAAATTATGAACACTGCATTTGCCCATAGTAGTAAGTGCATGGTGCCATTGGAAGGTAAGACTCAACTGTCTCAAACGAGAGGATGCAAGCCTGCTTAGGGTTTAAATTGATTTATGTATATGCACAGCTCAAGGGCTGGATGTCAGCATCAATTTTTTTACCCTCTGTCAGGCTGCCTCTCATAAAGCAGCCTAAATTTAATAAGCTCTAACATGTTCAAGAAAAAAAAATCTGGTATGCATTGGTTAATAAATTTTTAAACTGGCTTCAATTCTCATCCAGAAATGCTTGTCAAGCATGTGACCAATTTTTTTAAAATGAAGAAGACAGAGTGCATGGTTTAAGGTAAGCTTTTGTCACAGCCTGAACTTGGGCCATGTGATAACAGCCCACTTGTCTGAACTCTAAGATTATTTTTCTTTTCTTTTTTTAATCAGCAATTGATCTGAGTTTAAAATTGGTTCTTAATTAGAGCTGAACATTTTTGTCCTGCTTTCTGTGTTAAGCATACTCATCCTCATTTATTTTCATATCAATTTATAAATTCTTCTGGCTTCTCAGTCCACAGTGAATCTCATTTTCAACAGGTCTCATGTAAGATCTGGTCAATAAGCTCAAAGCTGTGTACATGCATCTCCACAGGAAAAGCGGGGATTTTTTGGTGTACATACAGATGTAAGGCATCGTGCCAGTGAAAATCAAATTATTTCTTACCTCCCACAGACCAAAGTGAAGTTCAAAAATGCAGTTTGAAATGCAGGTTATTTGGCATTACCCCCCTGCTTGAAAAGTTCTCAGTGGTCATTTCAAGAAGTAACAAAAGGTATTCCAGCAATTAATCACAAGCTGCACCCTGTCATAGTGGACATTTCATAAATAACCAAGAGGCTGGAGTTCTTTTTCATACGTTCTGTCATGAATAATTTAGATTTGTCAAAGCAAAGTCAATCAGTAACTCACTGAAAGAGAAAAAGACTGAATTTCAATTAACTCTGTCAACCAGCATGACTAATTCTACCCACAGTTCAATGGAGGTAGGACAGGCACAAGGTTGCTCACAAGTACTGAGCACCATGTCAGTGTCTCTTAGGTGACAATGTTCAAAGGTGATCGTATGATTCACTGTTAAGTGATATTGGTGTGAATTGCCCAACCTAAGCAAAAATGTGTTTAAGCTTGTGTCTTCCTTCTTTGGGGTTTAAATTTGTGTGTAACTGATTCAGAGACCTGAGCTAATTTCCCTAAATTCCTCCTGTGATTACTGCAGTAAGGTGTTCTTACTCCAGAGGGTATATCTTAACAACTGAATTTCAACTCAGTTTCTGACCTGCGTTCTGGCAAGCCTCTTTCCCTCTTCTCTCTTCTCTGTTTCTTCAGTTTTGAAGAATTATAGGTAGATTAGATTCTGTACTCTCTTTAAATGCACACTCAATCTCCTCCTTTTTTTCCCTTTTCCTTTCTTTGTTAAAAGGTCTTGTAAACAACATAATGATAAACCAGTACTTAATAAAGTATAAAGAGGGTCTAGGGAAAATTATTCTGATTTATCTCATTACAGACTGCTTCTGTAGCTAAGAATTTCCATATCCAAAAGAAAATTCTCAAAAAAACCCAAACCTTGGGGCAAAATATTCAAAATATGTGCACAAGTATCTGAAAGGTTGTGTAAAATCTGACGGATGCCTGTGTGTGTAGGTGCCCTCTTAGTCAGAACTTTTCATTCAATTTTCATAAAACTGTGGTTCAATCAAGACAAAATACTGTGCAATTCACTAAACACAGCTCTTTCTTGGGTGACATTCATCTGTTTACTGGCAAGGGTGGGTATATCAAGGGTTCTGGTTGTTAAAGTTTTTTAATCAGTCCACTGTGTTTATTAGCCATACCCTAAAAGAAGACTGTCTTCTATGAAAGACGTCGATTGATAACTGCTGCATACTCTTGGAGCATTCTAAGGACTCTGAATTGTTTTCGTGGTTGCAGCCAGCCTGATCCTGTTATCTTTTTCTGCTTGCAAGAATGGATTACTTCCAATGGACTTTGTTTTGAAAAATGCCCTAATTTTTGTATTGTTGTTACAATAATAGTAACAAGAATATTCTTAGTTGCTTATTTTGGCTCACAGAAACAACAGAATCATAAATGCAACTGATGGAGGAAATTGTGAAATTACCCAGCACGCTGCAGTATTTAAAGAAGAGAATAAATAACAAATGCAAATACTTCCCAAGTGTAACCATTGCTCAGCATGGTGTCAGAGCTTCACCATTTATTTTCATTTAGATTCAGTAACTTTCACACAATTTTAGGGCAAGATCTAATGACCACTAAAATTCATGGACCAGGTAATCAATACTCTACAATGATTAAAGAGATCAGTACTTGGCTGTGGCCTACAAATCAATTGGATTTTTTTATTTTGATACCCCTTAAGGTACTCAAAGGTCACAATGAGATCTCCTTGGAGCCTTCTCTTCTCCGTGCTGCACAACCCCAACTCTCTCAGCCTGTCTTCACGGGAGAGGTGCTCCAGCCCTCTGAGAAGCTTTGTGTTCCTCCTCTGAGGGAGCTTTATCAGGTCTTTCTTTTTCTTATATTGGGGCCTCCAGAGCTGGATGCAACAATCCAGGTGGGGTCTCAGAGTGGAGTGGAGGAGCAGAATCCCATCCCTCGCCCTGCTGCCCACGCTGCTTTGGGTGCAGCCCAGGATGTGGGTGGCTTTCTGGGCTGTGAGCACACATTGCACGATCATGTTGAGCTCTTCATCCATTAGCAACCCCAAGTCCTTCTTGGCAGGGCTGCTCTCAATCCTGTTATTCCCCACTCTGTACTGATACTAGGGCTTGCCCCAAGTCAGGAGCAGGACCTTATACTTGGCAACATATACATGGGTTCCCATACGCATGGAAACCTCATGAGGATCCCTTTGGGCCCACTTAGGGCATCATCTCGCATCATTGGGATCCCCAGGCATCACCGGCCTCAAATGTTCTTTAATAGATAACAACTGTACTTCTACATACTGACACAACGCAATTTGCAAGGAGGTAGCAAAAACGCCTTTCATTTTAAGTCACATTGGAATTTACTGCTTAATAAATAAATCATTACAGAGGCATTCTTTTTAAATGTGCCACGGAAATACTCTCTGTGCATTTTACAGGCCCTGACAGGTTTGCTTCTGTAGGGTATAGGTTTCCTGAAGAAAAAAGTGATTTCTTCGTTATCTTTGGAAGTCTACACTATGCTGCTGTACACTGCACCACAGCCAAAGCGTTGTTTATGTGCACTCTGCCAGCTATCTTCGAGATGCCTAATGTTCTTGTACTCTTCTGTCAGGTCCTGTCCTAAATTACATATTTACAACACTAATGGCTTCAGGGAAATGAAAACTCAGGGTTGAAACCTCCCTGACACTTTTCAAGGAGGATGCTTTAATCCTCACCTTGGAATTTCAGACACTTGCACTCCATCCAGCAGTTTTAGTAAAAACACTCAGCACATGTTCAACAAAACATCATCTTCCTCACAGCGTTTTGGACTACAGGTTGCAGAAGTCAGGGGAACAGAGTGCTTAAAAAGAAAAAATCACTTGATCATTCCCCAGATTATGCTCCTCATTATATACTGAAGAAATTAGAAATTAGAACTCCACTACTCTTCTAAATATCACAGCCACTGAGATTTCCTAGGGCTGTGTAAAAGAATCAGAGTTAAAAGAAAGTGGGAGATAGTCCTGCATATTGGGGTTTGTCAGGACATTGCCTGCTGTGCCACAGGCTATGCAGCAGTCCAGAGAGGGAAGAAAAGCAGAGACAAACAGCACTTGTAGTTTCTACTTGAAGGTATGGTGTATCCTCTTCTGAATAAGAAAAATATCCTCTTTTGAGTAAAACATATTCAGAAAACTACTAGCAGAAGCAAGGACATTGAGTACACATGTAAGAAAGGAACATCTGTAGTCTCTATAAGCATCCTTGCAAAGCATTGTTGCACCATCCTTTCCTTTCCCATTCCTTGCTCTTACCCATCTCGCTAGAGAGCCTTTGCTAATATTTGCCCTGGGTAAGGTGCAGCAGGAGCTGCAATCTCTTTTTAAAACTTAACACAAAAGGAAGAAAAGACAAGCTCTCAGGCATGCAGGCCCTTCCTTGACTATGTTCCCCAAAATCTGTGTTTCTTCCTGCCGACAGGAGGGGTTTGTTTAAAGGTATGTTTCTCCAGCTTGTTACGGAAAAGATGTGAATGCAGAAGCAGATGAAATGGAGATTTTTTTCAACCTGGTTTAGGGCTCATTTGCATTCTTTTTTATTAACATGAATTATACTTGCTAAAATGCTTAGTCAATAGGGATTTATATCAAGCTGCTTAAGTAGGAGGTCTCTGAGAACCTCAGGCCTTCATTCTGGCATTTTTTCTGGGGATGTTACTGGCCTGTAAATCAGCTGAGCTTTGGGAAGTTCATGGCTCCTCATCACACAAAGTGTGACTACACTATGGATCCATGAATGGAAAGGCTAAGTCTATGGTTTTGTTTGTGAATTTTCATAAACCTAAATCACTCCACTTACTGACATCCCAAGTCCTCTTGTTCCAGTAAAATTTAATGGTGTTCCATTGCTAACCAAACACTTAAATATTCTGCTGAAGCAAGATCTTGAGTTTTGTTGCTGAATCAGCATCTAGTGACAGCAAAGGCAGAATCCATCCTAAGTTACAGGATTTCTAGGTTCAATTTAGCAAGCAGTAAAATGTTTTAGCAGTAAAAAAGAAAGAGGGTTTAGGAGTAGAAGGGAATGTGTTTGTTAAAATAGCGCAGATATGGTCTGTCTAATTCCAGTCCCTAAACAGGGAATATGTGTTTGACTGACAAATTTGAAGGTAGAACATGTTTAGCAGAAATGGTTCTTCCCAGCCTTCGTGGGCATATAAAGCAAGTTCTGCATTTTACGCTGTGCTTTACTGTGTATTGACCTGAAGAGATGGATAGTGACAAAAAGGAAAAAGGTCATTATTAGCCCATGAGAACGAGTTGGAATGATGGGTCTATATAGCAAGCTTTAACTTGTTGCCAAACATCTGTTTTAATGAAATTCATAGAAAAAAAACCCGTAATGTATGTGTTTCTAAATCTATTGAGAATGGTGAATTTTCCAGTTTGTTTTTCAGAATTCTATTTCAGTTTATTGTCCAGATTCTCATACATTTTCAAAATAGCAATACTTAGCACTGCCATAACAGCTTAGATGTTCCCGGCTGCATGCAAACAATTACTGATGTGCATCCACATTGGCACAAATTAAGCCCACATGCAGCTTTGTCACGCACATACAATTCCTCTGTCATTTAATCTCAGTTGTAAATGACAACTTTGGAATTCTCTGCCTCTCTAAATCTGCATCTCTCATTGAATCTAAATGGATCTCCAATATATAAATAACTGCACCAACCCTGAATATTGCCTTCAATTACTTTGACTTTGCTGCTGCTGACAGGGTATTCATGCTGGTCTTTCATGCTGTTTGCATTAGGAAACTTCTTGTTTCTAAACCAACCTCCTACATTCAGAATTAACAACTCAATCCAAGGTTTAATTTTTTAAGTTTCTTCTCAGACTTTTCAAAAATGCACAACTGGTGGCCTGTGGCTACAGTTCACCTATTGTTCTTTTAAACAAGACTTCATTTGGAGTCACAAAGGTTAGAACTGGTTCTGAACAAAAGTAGTGGGTCTTTTTCACAGAATGCAAACTGAAATTCAGTGCAGAATTAGTGACAATAATAACACCTCATTACAAACAGACCCTGCATTTTGTAGGTGCCCGGTAAGAAAGGGTGAGGCCGTGGAAGGATCATCTAGCAGCTGCTGCACCTCAGGGGTAGCAAAAACAGATTCACTGATTTTGCCTACAATGCTATTACAGAGTGGTTCTGTCCAGGGATGAATTTTCTGCTTTATTTCTGGCTGTAGCAACAGCCTTAGGGCTGACTCTGGGGAAACTGCAAGGAAACCTCCAATGCTGATTGTGACACAATACACAAGGAAAGGGACATCTCACCACCATGGGCTACATGTTACACCCTACTGCTGGGCAAGGAGCCTCTGTCTAGCCCCTCTGGGCTAACAAAGTGTTCTGGACAGTTAACAGCCATGATTATGGGGGCAGAGTGCTGCCTAACAGCTCCTCACTGTTAATTGATGTCGCAGTTGATGGGGCTTAGGCTTGCAATAAGTTCAGCCTGCTCATGGGGCAGGGTAAATGGGCAGACCCTAATCTTCCCTGTGGCCTGCATTTCAGGCCATTAGGGACAGCCTGAGCATCCTTCTTGGGCAAAAAATGAAGTGCAAGTTAATATGAATATTAAATTCACAATTCAGATCTTAATAGGTAATGGAGGAAGATAAGATCAAGATCAGACAAACTCAGAAGCCAATGTTAGTTCACATGAGCACAGACAGTTCTACTAAGGAACACAGACATGCTGGAAAGGACTGTGAAGACCTGTCTAGATGTCTAGATATCTGTCTATTATTTGATAAAGGCCTACAAAGTTCATTTAGAGCTGACCAACTCTATGGAACAAGAGCCTCTGTACAATACAGGAATTAATAATAAGTGGCTTGCCCAGACACTCAACATACTGCAACAGCTACCTGCAAAGAAAATGGGTATTTTACTTCAAAAGCAGGGAATTATTTTAAAATTGTAATGAAATAAGAAAGAATGAGATCCTTGCACTCATTGGAAGGCATTATAGAAAGTAAATCTGCAGCTAGAGTGAAGCACAGAGACCTTAAATGGGTCTCCAAGGTTTCTTTGCTTTATTGTTTTACTCACTCATGCCTCATTTGTGCACAGATTTCCTTCTTGCTAGAGGTGTACGTGTCCATGGTGGTCCATGATGGTTAAGGCAAACAAAGACACTTCTACTTTAGAGTAGAAAAATAATAAATAAAACCCTATTTTGACTGAAAGACAATGCTAAAGAGACTTTTGAGCTCTGTTCACTTTTCAGTTCCTGGTTGGACTGGGTAAGGATTTCACAGTCGCTGCTAAAAGGCATACCTTGGCTTATCAACGGGGAGAGATATGCACAGATCCGTATAGTAACCACGTTCCACTTCAGGCATTTTCCACCAGCATCAGTGGGTTCCAGACCTGCCACTGGCCCTCCTTCATTTCAGCAAAATTCTGTGCAAAGATGGGCAAGCAACGCCCAACCTAAAAAATTTCCTTTTACTCTAAATTCAAAACAAAAACAAATAAATGTGCTATGTGGAGAATGCTTCTCAAGGCACCGTTCCCATAATAATCTATAAACAACCATCCAATTTAAGCCAAGTGTTCTGTGTGTCTACTAAAAATATTTAAAACATACCCTTGCTGTTATGATAATTAAACAAGCATGAGATAGAAAGTAACAAACACACAAAAATAGACCAAGGTGACTTACAAGTACAATAACAGAAAAGCTAAATTTAATAAATAAAGCAGAATAGTGTGGTGACAGTGAGGCAAGAACATAAAATCCACAGAAAATAATGTACTGCACTACAGAGTAACAAAAAACTTGTCTGAAGGGCAGAAAAATATGATGAATGATATACTGAAGGAGAAAATAAAATATTGGTGAGCAAGAGACTTCAAATGCTCAAGGCTGCATGAACAGTGTGATTATTCACAGTGATTAGTGAATGTTCCGATGAGTCTTCTCAATGCCAGCAGCATTTCCTTTCTTCCTAAGACCAGCAGAGAATTGTGCAGGAAGTAAAATCAGCCAACTCTTTAGCTAGACTAAAGGGAAGCAAGGTTCTGTACCACTTTCGGACAATTTCCCTGGAGGAATTACATCATACACATAATTAAGATGAATGGGAATTTGTCTCCACTATTGCCTTTAAGAAATAATAGGAAGGAATCTTAAAAGACTCTAAAAAATGTCTTTCTCTCAATATCAGATTTTTTTTTTTTAAAGCATAGTTTTCTTTATTTATATATGAAGTGCTATTTCTTTTCCTGCTAAATGTGACTTTTTCACTAGAGAGAAAAAAAACACTCTTTATTCCTAAATACAGTGTAATTCTTCCCTTCCTCCAAGGTTTTAACTTTCATATTTTTCAAATCCTGTACTGCCTAGTGTGTAGCTCTGCGGTTTCTCGTAGCCTGTTAACTTCTGCTCTCTCGTGCTAGGTAGACATAACAAAGCCTCTCCAGGCCTGCCCTCCAAGGACACCCAGACCATCCTAGGCCCAAAAAGTATAAACCAAAAGCCTCTAGAGGAGGGGTAAGCTTGGGGAAACTACATCATTAACTGAAGCTTTAATTGGAGAATTAACCCTGATATGCAAATGAACCAAATCTATAAAAGTGTGAAGAACTCGTGACCTGTCATCTATCTTGGGGCCCATCAAAGCAACTTTGCCTGAGGATGAAACAAGCCTCAAATTTGCACATAAAGTGTTTGGAGCCTCACACAAAAAGCTTCAAAATATTATTTTATTCTCAGTATTGTAATTTTCTCCTGCTTCATAAGCAGGTTACATTCTTATTCTTGTTGCGTCACTCATCTGGCTTCAGCCCAACTTGATATTTTGCTGCCCTTATCATCTTTTCTCTGCAGTTTCTGATTGACTGCAACTTTTTTCTTTTTTCTCTGTCTTGCTTGCATCATCCTTTCCTCTTTCCACTATAGGGCATTTATTATTGCCCTTTCTCTAAGGAGCAATCACTGCTGAATACCTATTAGAGGTTTTTTGATCCTCGCGTTTTCTTTTTCCTGAGAGATGGCTGTCTCTTCTGTCACTTGCCATTGTCAGACAGATCCCTAGCAACATAAATCTGCAGAGCTCCACTGCCTTCACTGGAATAACTCTGCTTTGTATTAGCAGAGGAGCTGGCTTAAAATTCAAAGATGCTTTTTGTGTTACACCTCAAGAACAGCATCATTACTTTCCCTCTTCTCTCAGTTTAAAGTCTTGTATTTAAAGAGAAGGACACATTACCCTCTTGTAGTAGTACAGTATCTTTTAATAAGATTTATATACTTTTAAAATGTAAAATAGATTTTGTAAAATCTTTTTGGTTCCACTCATTTAGGTGGTCACATTTATTTTGGGGAAGATCTATAGAGACTTTTGATAGAAGATAATATGATACAGGCACTGAAAAAATCCTTAGGGCTGTGAAATCAACAAATTGAAAGATCTGTCAGATCACAGGAGTAGAGCTCAGAAGACAGACATTTCTGCTGCTCCGTACCTTGTTACTGTTTGAATTACTGTAGGAATATAAAACTCAGCCCAGAACCAGCAGCAAAGGCTCATCACGAGTGAGGTGGAACATACTTTTCAACCTTGTGGAAAGGGTGACATGTGAGACTATTGCTGTAATACAGGCCAGGGTTACAGTGACTGCATTAGCACTTCCTAACCTATCTTTGGGGTGGAAACCCAGCTATCAAACAGCATTCATTGTTGTCTCCAACACAAATGCCCCTTTAGTGAACATCATAACTCTCTCCAAAGCAGAGAGATATCTGTATAGCTTTGTACCATGGCATTACTGGACTAAGGTTCCCATTTGCCATCGTTCAGGGGATGTAAGCATTAATTGGATAAAAAAAGTCTGTGAAAACCTGTCTAACCTTTCCCAGTTAAAAGAGAGAGGATGGAAAACGTTAGATGAGTTCTGAGCTAGACTGCCAGAGAAAGGAGAAGGAACAACTGCAGTTTTCTGCTGGTTAAGTAGGAGAGCAGTGCACCGTGACAGCAGTCTCCCCCACATGTCATCCCTGTAGAGGAAGGCACCTGTGCTTGGCCTTCTCCAAGATGAGGTGAACCTTTGCCATGTCGTGTTTCTGTGCCCCTAGAGAGAACCATGGCTATGTTCCTTTTTGGGCCTTGACCCAGTAATACTCCCACTGATCAAATAGGTCAGGCTGTAGGTAAGCCCTTAGCCGCTATTGTTGGAAGTGATACCACCCCAAGGTACTCCCCGGTACATCACTGCTTGTGTTTCCAGAGGACTGGACAATGGAGTGCCGATTTCCCTGGCGAGTCAGGTAACATTCCTATGGAAACCACAGAGGATTCCCTCACTCTTCATTATGCCATCAAGTTTTAAACAATTCATATTTATAAATTTCTTCTGATGAGGGAGTATTACATAATTCGAAATTAATTCTTTTTCCGCAAATCTGATTTTTTTCCCCTTCTGTCCTGCAGTCAATAAAATGCTATTAAATAATACAGGACCCCTTCTATTTTGCACAAAGCTGAGATAGGGGGTATTATTGCTCCCCTTCTCTCTATTTTGAGTGTCTTATCTGTCACCTGCGCAAAACTCTGTTTGCCTGTGTTCTTTCATCAGCACAGCATAACTGCAAAGGCCACCTCAAAAGTTCTGTGATACCATAATTCAGGTTTTAGTTGCACACAAGGTCCTAATTTTTAGTTTTTTGCCTGTACTACTAAGAAGGCTACTCTTTGGCCCTTCAGGAGAATAGTGGGACGCACTATAACCATAAGAACCAACTTTATTTTCTGAAAAGCAGGCTAGTTGTTACATTTGTACTGAATAGCATTTTTATGTTGTAGCATCTACGATCCTGGTAACAGATTTTAATACCCTTCTGAGTTAGGTGAACTTCTAGTAATCAGATGTTTTCTGTTGCTCTTACTAAATGCTACTGGGAGTGATTTGCTAATCCTAAATTGCAATTGTCTTCATCTTAACAACCTCTTTTTTTTTTTATTATTTTTTATTTTTTTTATTTATCAGTATTACTTCTTTTAATAATAGGCTGATACCTTGTACTGGTGGTGTAGCAGTGCTCTTGGAAAGCGTGTGAGGCATACTTCTTATGCCACAGAGCAGAAAATGGATGAGATACTCAGGTCAGCAGTATCACCTCAGATAACAGTAAAAAGGTGGGTGAATGCTGCAATACAGATAGAATTTATCCTTACTGGGCTGTGAACAGAGAAGGACTTTCATTTCCATCTGTTTGGCATTCTCTGTGGTTTCCATAAAGGTTTAAAAACCCTTTTATTACTTAAGTCAAACAACTATAGGCTTTTGCCCAGACTGAAATACATCATGACTGGACTGTGGACATATGTTTGGGCATATATTATGCATTATATAATCTTACACCAATGAAATTTCTTTCATGCTAAAGTGCTTTAATAACTGCTAGCCATAATTGGTTTTGGCCTATCTGGGTGGTATTTGCTGTGAATGAGCTCTTCACAGATTTTGCAGCTGTACTCCTCCGGTGCCAGATTGGAGACTGGCTGGGTAGTAATCAGAGAAGTGCTTTGTCAGCTAAAGGACCATAGCCAGATAAATTCAAGAAAGGCAAAGCCTTACCTGCCATCTCCTCACGTTATGCAGTCAGTGTCAGGTCTGAAGCTTGCTTTTTCATCTCGGAAGCAAAAGTATTACACTATCCTTCCATCCTGGATAGGCACATTTATCTGTATCTTGGCCCTTCCTTCCTTCCTTCCTTCCTTCCATCCTTCCTTCCTTCCTTCCTTCCTTCCTTCCTTCCTTCCTCAAACAAAGGAATACATTAGGGTGTGCTTCACAGACTCCTGGTCTCCACGAGCAACATAAATATTCAGTGTGTTCTCTGCTGTTCTGTTTAGCTGGGAGGACTACAGCAAATAAACCCCCCCTAACCTGCTCTGTATTCTGAGGAAAACCAGCAAAATTTACTGTGGCATAGAGTCCATGAAAGAAGAAGCTAAAATTTGGGACTTTATCCTTTTGGGGAGAAGAGCCCATATGCTCCAGGATAATGCTGGGGAAAGATGCCTATTCTCAGAAACTTCCCTAACATGCAAGAAAGGTACGAGGTGAGTGTCTATCCATCTTCTGTCACCCATACCTTGGGGAAGCCACACTGACCTTTCTCCCGCTGTTTATGGTGCTGAGGTGGTTGCATCTCAACACAACCACAATCCCATCACCAGGTGGCTGCCTGACACTGAGGCAGCTGACACAAAAGCAGAATACTCTGGAATTCAAGAAACAGTCTGGGCTTTATCACGATGTTATGCCGGTACTATCCATGAACCTAGTGCTCTTTTTTCAGTTTCGCCTCCAAATATGTGGAGAACCAAAAAAGCCTATATGGAATATGTATCTATATGCATTTGATAAAGCCAATCACATTTAGTTGAAATCTGTTTTAAGATAAGTCTTAAATATTGGTTCATAATAGGCTGAATCACCTAGAAATACATCTTCTAAATTACGTTAATGAAGCTTTTGTAAAAAAAGGTGTTATAAGCATGTGCATGTGTTTACATGTAAAAGGACATTAAAATAAAATATGAGGTTTCAATCAGGACAGTTTTCATAAACACAAAGAGATTTAGATATTTGTCTATATCATGTTAAAAGGTTTCAGAAGCAGGTTTTCTTTCTAGCAGCTCTGCAGATGAGTGTTTTAAACACTACGGATATGGGGTGCACTCTTGTCCTTGGGAGGTGGTTTGCTCTTGACTTCAAAGGAGGTGGAACATCCTTCACAGACTCAGGAAGGACAAAGAATCTCTAAAGTCAAAACATGTGCCTTATAGCCCCAATACTTTCTTAAAAGTACACTTTCTGATATCACTATTTATCAAATTATATTCAAAACCATGAGGTGAAAAGATAGCTATTGACTGTTTTCCATATTCTTCAAGATCTGACAGGTTATTTTCCCTACTTTTTTTAAACTGTATTTTCTGAATCTTTCTTTTTGCTCTTCATTCCAGCACTGAGCAAAGAAGATACTTCTTTTCCTTTTCATGACTGCACTTCAAATGTTTATCCTGTAGTTAGTGTTTATCCTAGCTACCTGTACCTGGTACTTCATTTTCCCCTTCACTGTCTGAAATCCCAGTACCTTGTCAATGCTAAGAATGAGAAAGCTGTGCAGAACATCAGCTGACATTAATTAACCTTGATTGCAGGGAAACTGCTTTTTTATGCTGGTGAATCATAAGGCCTCAGTTTTCCTCAATGATCAAAATCACATCCTAATAGGGATGTGATAAATTAGGGGCAAAATCTTCCAATTTTCACTTAAAATTACATTGAAGAATAGGGAATTTTTCAAAGCGAAACCTTATACAGAAATTCAAAATGTTAACTGACAAAGTATTTGGAAATATCTATCATTTGTGATTATATTACATGTTAAGTCATGCCTGATCTGCTGGGCCTCCTGATCCTTTTTCTAATTGCAGATAATTACAATATGTTTTGTGGTTTTTGTTTTAATAAAATGATGTCTTGTTTAATTTAAAACTGTAGGATTATGCTATTGAATAGCAGCTACAGTAGGATTGTACTATTTTATTTACAAAATACTGCACATTTAGAAAATCAGCTACTCAGTCTCTCTTGGCAAATGTTTAATGTTTTCTGATTGAAATTAGACATTACATATGATTCCAGCGAAAATCATCATGGGAGCATTTCATTATTTAAGTCTGTGAGAGGCTGGCGGGGAAGGGGCTTAGCCATCAAAGTTTAACAATGTTTTACTAAATTTAAGCACAGTAAAATTCTCTTTAATTATGTTAGAATATAAGGGTCAAATCTGACTTTGAAATAAATGGTAGATTTAAACTTTGTTATAACTCCATGGAACTTCATGAGAGAAAGAAGAAATGTGGTATGGGGAAGACAAGACAAAGAAAATTGAACCAAATTGAAGCAAAGTAAAGTACTTCTAATGTGTATAAACTACTGGAGCATATTTTATAAAAGTTCCACATGTGGATTAAATTTTTATTATCCTCTTTAAATTGCTAGACTCCTTTTCTGGCAACATGCTGAAAATCTGTAACATCTAAAGATATGAAATACAATATAATATTTAGATTATACATTCAGTATATATAGTCTGTTAAATTATTGTATACAGCAAGTGATCATATTGCAAGCTGTTATGATGACACCAAAAGTAAACACATTATTCAAGCCAGATACCTTCTTATAGATGTACCACCTATCACACATATGGAGACAATTTCTACTTTAAGAGACAAAAAAAGGCCCCACGGCTACAGTGAAGTTACAGGAATGTAAAAGTCAACCTGACACTTGAGATATTTTATTTATAAAACAGAATTTTGGCCTGTTTCTTTTTTACGGTGCAGCTTGAATACTCATTTATATGTGCCTGAAGTGGCTGTAAATTATTAAAATTGAGATCATTATTTCCAGTTCCTCACATTGGAGTGAATGGTTTACACGTAGGCAAGGGACAGCCTGTGTTACTAGAGAGTGACGAAGCTGGCATACCTACGAACAAATGCCTTCTAGCAGGTATTGTTTCCTAATGCCATCAAGAATCTTTAAACAGACTGGTTCAGCATTACATTTCCTGGGCCTCTGAAAATACTTTTTCTTTACTGCATTTTTTATGTAACCATGGCTGGAAGCATTTAGAAAAATGTCTTTACAGTATTCATGTTCTGAATGGATGGTAACAGATTATTCCTGAAAATCAGTTGCTGACTACAGTTCACACTTGCATCACTCCATGTTATCTATCTGTCCTGGTATCTGTCTAACTACTAAGAATTTGTTCATGGCAAAGATACGTAACTGTCACTTCATCATATAAAATATTTATATATTCTTCCTACAAACATTACTGTGAAAACTCTAAGGTTTCCAAAACATGTCAGAAACTCATTTCTGAGTCTTTTTTCTGTCTGGTAATACCCCAGTGCAACCCATTGTGGTCCCTCATTACAATTCCTGTTAGTTAAACATAAATGTTCTTGGAGATTTCCATCTGCAGAGAATGCAGTCCTAGCAGACTGCCGTGTAACCACAGAATCCCTGCACCACAGAAGAGCTTGGGCGAGAGAGGTCATCTACTACAACCACCCCTGCAATGAACAGGGACATCTTCAACTAGATCACGTTGCTCAGAGCCCCATCCAGCCTGACCTGGAATGTTTCCAGGAATGGGGCATCTGCCACCGCTCTGGGCAATCTCTCTGTGTTTCACCACCTCGCTGTGAAACGTCTTCATTAAATCTAGGCTAAATCAAACCTCTGTTAGTTTGCAACAGACCCTACTAACATTTTTTTCTCTATCTTTCCTAGAAGTCCCCATTAAGTATTGAAAGGCCACAATAACCCCTCCCCAGACCCTTCTCTTCTCCAGGCAGCACAGCTCTCTTAGTTTTTCATCACAGGAGAGGTGTTCCATCCCTCTGATCATTTTCATGGCCCTCCTCTGGACCCACTTCAACAGTTCCATGATTTTCCCATGCTGAGGACCCCAGAGCAGCATTCCACATGCAGTCCCACCAGAGCCGAATCCCCTCCCTTGACCTTCTAGCCAAACTTTTGATGTAGCCCAGGACACGATTGGCTTTCTGGCCTGTGAGAGAACACTGCTGGCTCACACCGAGCTTTTCATCCACCAGTACCCCCAAGTCCATCTCAGCAAGGCTGCTCTCAGTCCATTCATCCCCCAGCCTGTGTAGATGCTGGAGGTTGCCCCAACCCAGGTGCAGCACCCTGCACTTGGCCTTGTTGAACCTCATGAAGTTCCCTTGCGGCCACCTCTTGATCTTGTCCAGATCCCTCTGGATGGCATCCTGTCCTTCAGTGTGTCAACTGCACCACTTGGCTTGGTGTCACCTGCAAAAGTGCTGAGGGTGCACTTGATTCCACTATGTCATTGTCTAAGACATTAAACAATACCAGTCCCAATATGGACCCCTGCGGGACTGGTGTATCCTAATTTCTCAAAAATCACTGAATTTAAGACTCCCAGATTGTGCGTCCTTCTGTAGGATCTCAAAGAGCCTGATTCTGAGTGAGACCTTCAGAAGTCAGAATTTCTAACACCAAGACAATGTTGCACAAAGTGCAGTTTTACTATTTTTTTAATGTCATTGGTTGGTTGGTTGGTTATTTCCTTATTGAATTTTTAATATAATTACTTTTTTCACCTCATTTCTCTGAAACAACTGCTTTTAAATTTGACTTATATTACCCCATTTATTTTGATATTCACCACCAAAATACTCACCTAATATACCATGCACGTAGGAACATGTTCCTGCCATAAATTAATTGGTTCCTTTGGTCTTGTGTTATGCTATTCTAAATGCTTTACAGCATTAACCAACCTTGGTCTTGACCACCTATACTTCATCTCTCCCCTGTGTCAGTAATGATTCACAGTGTCAGGAAACAGGATTCTCTGCCTACTTAAGGAAAAAAAGGCTCTCTTTTTTTCTCATGAAAGAATAGTGTTAGTGTAAAAGGTATATTCTTTAAAGACATAAGGTTTAAGCACAGGAAAAGCCTCTTTATGGATTGAAAAAACCAGTGGGCTCTATTATCTAATAGTGTTAAATGACTGGAGTGCTCATCTGCTGCCTGTTAGACCCATCAGTTTTCCAGAGTGTCCAGCTGTGCATATAAATGGTCTTTAATGTTGTTATTGATGAGACTGTGGGCAGAGCAGTGCTGCTAAACAAAAGGAGAGCCTTGAATGCAGTGTTGGTGTCCAGAGTTTCTTTGCAGAGAGCAGCAGGATTTAATGTGATTAGAGGCTTGTGGCTGGCATTGAGCCTGAACACAAAACCAGAGGCATTTGCTCTGCCCCAGCAAACACTGGTTCAGAGGTCAGAAACCATTTGCACCTGGGAGGGTAGAAAATAGATACAAGACCTGGGCTGCAGAATCAGATAAAGGCAGAGCAAAGCAACACAGCTGTTTTTGGACCACTGCTTGTGCACTGCTCAGGCAGAGCTCATTAGTGACCAGCTGAAGAATTGTCCCTGTCTACCAAACGCAGAGCAGAGCTCCTAAGAAACACTTAAATCTGAATTGGGCTATTTTTCCTTGTCTGGCATAGTGCAGCTTGGGCCTTGTATATTCATCTCACATGCTCCCTCCTGCTGCAGGGAGGGAGGTTCTTGCAGGCCCTGGAGAGGAAAGAGTACCTGCAATTTTACTTCCTCTTGTCAAATACTTACAGGGGCTGGGGACAAGCATCTCAGGGTGTCTGATGTGTCTTATCCACATGTGTTTGGGAGGCAAAAAGACTCAGTCACCTCTTACTCTGGACCAAACCAGCCATCATGGCCAACGGGACCATGGAATGTATATCAGACTGGAGCAGGGCACTCAGGATCCAGGGGTATCTAGGTTATGTTATCTCACAGGACTTCTTGGTTGTTTTCCTGCTGTTAAAATATGTTTATACTGTTGAGATTGTTGCTATGCTGTTGGCCAGGCTGTTTTTGCTTATGGTCTTCAGAGAGACCTGCAGGCTGTACTGGCAGGTTCATAGGTCTCAGTGGGGTTTTGTACTCACTGTGAGCATTCAGAGGCCCCTACCAGCCAAGGGTGGGAGACAAGGTCTAACCCAAGGTACAGCAGAGCCATATGACTGTGACTGAGAGGAAAGGCTGGCATCTCTCCAAGACTCTAATGTTAATTTTTTTCAAGGTCTGGCCATGAAGAAACAATCCATATCTGGTGTGGGCAATTTTTCAGTATGCCATGAAACTAGTGTATATTTCTGTATGTATCATCACAAATAAATACAAGTCTGAGTAATCCTGCTGGATCTCCCAACACTGACAGAGAGTTTGGTCCAGGACTCTGGCAAAACTGGTTCTTAGCTACCTTGTCAAACACTTAACTTTGCAGTCAGAGATATTAATGAGGACAGCAGCAGTAGCTTGTGGTATTTATGAATTCTGAGCCCTAGATATTGAAAAAGTGTGAAATAAGAGGCTATTTTTCCACTTCGTTTCTCTTCTATTTATATGGACCCACATGCGCATAATTCAGTCGCGGGGAAAATATGAGCAGCCACACTGGGAAAGACTGCCATACATATGCTCTTCTAAGGTGTTTATCCATTCTGAACACATGGGATCTTCTGCACCTTAGAGAATTAACTTCCTCCCCCCAGAAATAGGAAAGATTTAAAACTAGATGAGGAGACAGCTGGCACAAAGATCCTTTCCATAGAAGGTGAAAGAGTCTGGAACAAATTGCCCACCAACGACTGAGCAATAGTGAGAAGAGCTTTTTGGCAACCAGCCTTTGCAAGAGGAAATTGAAATTAAAAACCTTTTCAGTTTATCCCATTTTAAGCAGAAATTGTCTGTGCAACTTGTGCCAATTGAGAGCACTTCCGCAGCGCTCACACAATGGGATCTAATAATTCTTAGTATAATTAGATAAAAGAAGATACTGTTCTGTGTTTTCCAAAGCCTTACAGATTAGTAAGACTGAGATTCTTAATCAATAATTACAACCAGTTCAGACTGTCCATCTCTCTCAGGGAGTCACTGTTGCCCTGGCATATATTTTGCATCATATTACAGGCACAAAGTTACTTCCTGAGTGTTTGCCAATCTCTCTGCAGACCTCATTTCTCTTAGTTCTGTTCGGTTTTATTTGATGTTCAGTGAGAAAATAAGTCCCTCTGGCATTTTTCTATATCATGTGTCTTTGAAAAACCCATTCCTTTTAGCTCCAATGTCTTGTAATAATTTTCAGCTTCATGTCATATATTTCTTTAAGTCTGCCTGAAAATGAATTCTAAAATTACTTTTGGCAGTAATAATTTTGGAACATTTTAATGAAACTGAATTTTCTCACCATTTAAACTAAGAATATGAGAAATACTGCCAGTATTGAATTAAATATTGAAGAATGAGCTGATTTTAGACAAATAAGTGCTATTTTGAGTCTCTTAGTTTTGGAAACAATTGCCCCAGATATCTAAATATGAGCTGTCATTTGTGAGACCAGTGAAAGCAAATTATCTCTCCTTTCCTCGCATCATTATCATTCCTGGTGAGAAGCTGGACAGTTTCATAATTCATTGTGGGTCTAAAGGGCATAATCTACTTTTTTCTCACAGTGTGGCCAGGCTAATGTGTCTAACAGGATCTGCTCCTGAAGATAGCAGCTGCTTCATAAATCAGACAGGTTTGCAGTGCATTATAAATTGATCCTTAAGACATAACCTGTTGCAGCAGAAACTGTTCAGCTATTATTTGGTACTAGTGACAACAATGCTAACACCTCAGCTCTCTCCCTGTCTGGTTGTAGAAGTAAAGATGCTTCCATGTACAAAGAGATTATGACTCACTGAATGTTACTGTTACACGGTCTTTTTCCTTTTTGTTGACTCTGCACAGGCTTAAATGCAGAAGTCATAAAGGAGAAAAAGAACAACTGGGGAAATGAAACACCAGACTGCATGAATGTGACATTTGCTGAGCTCCTGTTTTCAGGGCAGCCAGACAGCAATATAGGTTAATTATGTGAAGCCAAGAAATTTGTGCTTCATGGGATTCGCTTCTTTTTGTTTCACCCCTAAATATGTGCATAGGTGCAGGAGACTGGTAATTCTGGTATCAAATCAGCTCCCATACACTTTCGAAACCTTAGTTCAAAACGTGAATTTCCTTACCACAGAGAATGAGACTCAAATGAAATTCAACACTGAAAAAACTGCATCCTCACACTCTTGCAATGTATTTTCATTTTTTGAGCTGTTTTCCCTAAGGGAGGCAATAGGCAGTTTCTAAGTAGCCTGCTTTTTGAAAACATCTTAAACTAGGCAAAAACCAAAACATATAAAATCACTGCTCATTTTAAGAATATAAACAGAATTGGAAGCTGTGCTGATAAAGTCAGGAATGTATCTTATCCACTACATTCTCATAATCGTACTAATGGGAATGATGGGGAATAAAGCTTGATGAAATCTTTCCAGTGTTCACAGACTTCAGGGCTGGCTTTTTTCAAATATACTAATACTAGTCCTGTACCAGACATGTCTTCTCTGATTTATAGCAATGAATGTCTAAAGGTATACGATTATAATTGATGCATAGTGGCAACATTTTTAGCAGGAATATGTTCTTAATGCTGATGGACTCAAAAATTAACCACATCAGGTAGTAAGATCTTACCAAGTCTCTAGTTCTGGCACTAGAAGGCCTTTCTAAACTCTTGAGTATCATATTCAGTTGTTATAAGCTCTCAGTTTTACCAAATTGAAATGCAGCAAAGTGGCCTAAAGCCTAGAGAAAGGAAGAAAGACTGTGACTGCAGAAAAGAAGAGAAAGGCAAGGCAGGATAATCCTCAGAGCTGAGTTTTACACGGTACGTGGAGGAGAGAGGTCCCAGAATGCTGCAAGCATTTTTCCAAAGACCTCACCTGCAGGGAGGTATCCCAGTGTAATTATGTTGCAAGGGAACGGCAGTGGGGGCTTGGCACACAGAATGCTCTTGCAAGAACACATAGATTTAGGTCTTTGGGAATTCTTCAAGTGAAACAGAGTGTGTCTGTCTATGTGTTATGTGGAACCATGCAGCTGCAGCTGTGGAGATTTTGGGATTACCTTTTCATGATCAAGTTATCCACTTTCTCTTAAATGCGATTTTATTAAACAGTAGTGCTGTGGCACTATGAAGGAGATAGCAATAATCTACATAAATAGGAGTCATTACAATATCAATGATGGCAATGAAATGACTGCTAATTTTAATCAGTAATGAACTCTATCTTTTGATGACCTTCAGAGCAACAACAATATCCTTATTTGAGTCTGGGTTTTGAGGCACAGAATAAATTACTTCCCTGAGGGAGTAACTGTGCAGCAGCCCTTCACAAAATCAGCTCTCTCAGCTGTTTCATGCATTTCAGATTTCTCTAAGCCTCTTGAATTTGCTGTGGGCTAAGGCATCAGACTATGAAAATGTTCATTAACTTTCCATCCAGTGGTAACCTGTTGGTTGGTCTGAGGTATTTCACAATATGACAATTGACAATTGAGGTAGTGAACAAAGTCCAAATTTCGTGACTTTAACAGTACAGCATCCTCTTCCCTGCTGTGTAGCACTGCATTTCAAATGCCCATGTCTGCCTTTTTCAAAATATTCAGCCCTTGTTGATCTGTATGTGCGCTGGATCGCATCAAACACACCCTATTCCTGCCCATATTGAGCAGATCTTTATTTTATTGTTTTTATGCAGAGAACAGATTTCAGGCAGAAAAGTTTGAAGTGTTTCTATAAACAGATTGGGAAGCCACTCCAACTTTGTCAGAAGATTCATTATGAGGAAGGTTATGCACTTGCATCTAGTTCTTGTGCTGTCTCCAATTGGTCTTTGGGGATCCATCCCACACAAATATAGTTTTTATTGGCAAAAAATGATCTGAGCTGCAACAACTTCTACATATCTTAACATCACAACATTTATCCAGCAGAACCTTCTGCAAGCGTCTCCCAGCAGAAGAATCCATTTCCACTCTGCCACTCCCCAGGAGTCCACCCTCAGTTCCTCCAGCCTCACGGCAGATCGCCTCTCTAAAAGTGCAGTGCCGTGCACAAGCTGGCCATGGGGTTAATCACCAAGGCACAGCTCAATACCTTCACTGACACAAAAAGCTTGGTGGATCCCTGTGCTATTGCTGTTAAATACTGACTTTCTGTAAAAAAGTTTTACTCCCACTGTTCTCATCTAGAATTCCCTCTCTTCCTCCGTTTAATTATGTAAGACGATGCTTGTTTCTTCTGGAGATGTTATATGTCATTGAAAAACTTGACAGGGAATGCAGCTTTTACAGTTAATTATTTTTAAAGAGGAAGAACAAGAGATAGGAAAACCATCTTTTAACCATAAGCAGCTTCAGCTTTCACAGTACATGAGCACACTCTGTTGGATTGTTCTGATAATGACTGTGAAGAGGAAATGGTAATTTTATTTGAAAGACTTGAAACTTCTGTTCACAAAAAGAATAAAGTAGTCTTCTTCATACCAGTCTAATACTCAAATTAAATATATTCCAACTATAAATTTCTGAATCCAAATCCCTAAAATATTAAATGCAGAGATTATATGTTGATTATTTGCAGTAAATAAATAAAAAAGGAACATTTTCAACTCTAGCCCAAAGTCATACTATCATAAATTAAAAAAAAAAAAAAAACAGAAACAAAAACGGAGCATGGATGAGTTGTTTCATTTCATATTCTCTATTAGTTTCTATATAATGACAAGGTTTTCACAAACAGATGCTCTAAACTGATCTAATTCATCCTAGTACCTTCTGTATCTCCCCCAATAGAGGGAATTGGAAACAGGGAATATTCAGATACAAAAAATGCAGATTATGAAATCATCCTGCTAAATTTATCCAGTGAGATCACGCCCAGCTATCAGGTTTTACACGATTCATAGAATCATTAAAAGGCTTGAGTTGGAAGGAGCTTTAAAGATCATCTGGTTCCAAACCCCATGCCATGGGCAGGGATGTCACTCAATAGACCTAGTGGGTCCATTCCTTTGAATGAATTTCAACATTACTTCTGGGGAACCATTCAGGCATCAGAGAACTGCCCCTCTCGGTTAGAGGACACTGCACATGCAAGTGCTTTGCTGAGTAATGATAAGGTTAATGTTCATCATGAGCTTACATGCTTAGGGGGCCTTGAGACAATGGAAAGACAGAATTATACTCAATTAGATGTTGTTTTTCTAATACATGTAGTTTGAATGTGCTTTGCACACTCTAATTGCAGTGTCTTTGATGATCACTATGATTACTTGAATCAAGTGTAACCCAGTTTGGGAAAGATTACTAACATGCTTTTTTCTTAAGCACTTCAGCCTCAGTAATGAAGTCGGAAAACAATGAGAGACCCATAGTTTGAATTTTTTTTCCCTCATCAAATATTTAAATTAGGACTACTTAATTAATTTAAAGTCAAATCCAATTTATCCCCTCAAATTTGAATGCTGTATTGCATATGATATACTACTGTCACAGCCAGGACTGTAACCAATGTAACCCAGCATAGCCTTGCTGAGATACAGCTATGCTCATTTGGATCTCTGCTGTGATAATTCATAAATATTCTCTGTATTAGTGCTTAGCTTATATATTTTTGTGGACCTGGAGTGAGAGAACCACATCCAGTCTGTGTGGGCCAGACAGGAGCTGAGTATCACCCAGCTACTTCCTGATATTATTACATCTGGTAAAATAAATGTTTACTGGCAGTTCATTTCAAACTTTGTTTTTTCCCTCCTGCTCTGTTTGAACTCTTAAATAGTATTTTACTTCACACACTTGGCGGGTCTACTCCCGATCATAAAGTAAGGGTTTCACCAGCTTCAAGTACCCTGACCTTGTTGAGCCTTCAGAGGATAAACAGTTAATGGAGTACACAAAGACAAAGCGCGCTGTGAGATTTGACCCGTAATGAGGGATGGCGTGAGACCCGGCATCTCAAGCGAGTGCATACTTGTGCTCAGGTCAGGGCGCTAGGGAGGAGCCAGGCCCCCTTCAGGCGTCCAAACCTCTTTGTTTTCCAGGAAAGGCAAAAACCTCAACTCAGACTCCTGAGGGGAATTACAGACACCAAACTCAAAAGGGCATTTTTATCTTTTAATGCTATAGATATTGAGGTCAGCCTACTCCTCAGCAGAGGTGGCACATATCAGGGGAACTCTCCCTTTTCTCCCCAAGGTTTAGTCATGACTGCTTTTGCAGAAGACAGCTTGTAGCTTCAAAACAGTTTAAAACAAGAAACATAAAAAGGTGAGGCAAACACAGTGTAATATGATGACTGATTAGAGTGTCATGCACTTCTAGGCTGGAAAGCAATTGAACATAAACCGGAGGAATCAGTGCTCAGTAACGTTTATTTTGGTTTAGTCTAGAGGTTCTTACTCCTTTTCTGTAAGATGTTTAATGGGATCATTACTATGGTCACCACAGCACATTTAAGAGCATAAGGCTTCTTACATGTTTGACACCAGTACAAAGTGTAATTTAAAACTAGCTTATCCTCTGTCACATATGAAGCCCCAACTCTTTTACAATCGTCTCCCTCAGACAAACAGACTAAAGCTGTCTCTGTGAACTATAACTGTGCCTTGACAGAGACTAACTATCCCATTTCTATAAACAGGGATTTTTACAAGTGGGAAATTAGTCTTGCATTCGATTCTCCCTGCTTTTTCTGAGATTGAGACTCTAGTTACACGACAGGCTGGTCAAGTCTTGTAATAGGCTCCCTCCATTTTTAAATGTTTGCGGAGTCTGACTCCCTGTGATGTTGAGTCAAATTCAAAAAAGATGGCGTATGCTGATCTCTGTCTCCTGCCATGGACATGTCTACATTCCTTAATTTATAAATCCAGTAGTTTTTCCTGAAAATAAGCAGTTCTGGGGAGAAAACACAGCCTGCTCTGCATACCTGTGGTGACTGATGTTCTCTAGTCCCCCCAGGAAGTTCACATAGTGCTTCACTGTGGTGTTCTTTTTGATGGCATAACCTGAGCCTTTCTTACAGCACCTGATGGTCATGGCTCTGTTTTATCCACCAGAGGTGAAGCAAACCTTATTTTCACCTGTTTCAAAGCGTGTCTGATCATTAAATCCAAAACTGATAAATGTTCCCCTTCCTCATCTCATTAGTCATTAGTCAATAAGAGTAGCTCAAAAAACTATAGCCTGATCCAAACCAGTCTTGTACCTGGGCACTTTGAAACTAAGAGGTGAAATTTGCAGCTCATAACTACCTCTCATTTATAACTATTTTTTGAGTTTTCTGTATTCATTCATTCATTCAATCTCTCAAGATTAAAAATTGTGGTTTTATTGAAATACTATAAGAAAAAGCCTACTAAACTGGCATTTTTCAGAAATTATACAGGTTCATACATACATAGTGATTTCTTATTTGCTTATTGGCTTACACTGTTATATATCTCCATGAAAAGACATGGTAAAACAATTAGAGAACCTTACAGAGTTTAAAAGGCTTTAATTTCTCTTCAGTGGCAGGATTCTCACATTAAGCTTTGTAAAGATTATTTAATGCTGAAGTAAAATAAAATTAATCTAAGACATCAACTTGTTCTGGTGATCTGGAGTAAGATGGTAAAAGACCATCAAACAAAGAAGACATGGTACAGAAAGAGAGGGTTGAAAGGTGACATAACTTTACAGCAGTGTGCTAAAAAAAGGTCTAATATTCAACTGTAGCACAACCCAGAGTTTCGGTATTTTGTGGATGAGAAGATTTAGGCCTTGTAGGGGAAGGGGCCATAGGGATATATGCAGAGAGCAAACAGTAATATAGGTCTTGAGTAAAAGAATAAACAGGATAATTCTGGGAGGCATTTTAAAAGTCAGAGTAAAACTGGGTTGCAGAGGAGGCTGACTATGCCTGAGTATCAATGAAACTGATAGAAATAAAAAGTACAGCTGGGATCCACAAAAGATAATGTGAGAATATATGTGCAGCAGTCAATAATGCTGAAAACCCTGAACTCTGTGGAACTAGTGTTTAAAGGTATATTGTTAATCTGGAAGGTACACAGATTTGTTGGTGATCCCTCTTCATGCTGTTGCGTTTCAGGATTTCTCAAACTATGTTTAAATGAAAATGAAATTTTTTATTATTATTAGTAGAAAGCTGTTTTTAAAACATGTGCATACAGCAATATTCATCTAATAGTAAACACATTATTCTGTTAATATTTAGACTCATTTTCATGTGATTCTGTTTTAAATTTACTATGCCAGGAGGAGCAGTTGTAAGGATGAGTGAAGGTATTGGCTGCTGATAGACTTCTGTGTGAAGACTTATCATCTTTCCTTTTATTTCTCATGTTTACAAGTCTGTCTTCAGGGACTTCTTTCAAGAGGACTTAGTCAGTCTTCCTTGTTCCCCTTTGAAAATCAAGGTCCTTTGTAAAAACCTTCTATAAAGCATCTAAAAAGTAGACCATAAAACTACGGTCCATGCACAAAAATCTTGGCCCTTAGAATTATTTCCTTAACGAAACTGTTCCCATACCTTACTACGGCAAAATGTCATCACTCAGCCTATATCCACAGATTAGGATTCTGCATCTGCAAATAACACAAAATTGAACCTCAAGCTCAAATTTTAATATGAGAAAAGATGCTACTGGGATGAAAGCATGGCTGCTATCATTGCCCAAAGCATTATTGCACATTTACAGGCCATGGGAGCACATGTGCTCAACCAGTAAAGCTGTGAAATTGCCACAGCATGGGGAACATCTATGCCCAGATACAATTAGCACGGTCTGCAAACAGAATGAAGCCTCAGAAGATCAAACATTTCAATTCTGAAAGATAGTGCCTATAGATAACAAAGGTTTAGAGATTCATGCTTGCCTTTATTAATGTTTGAAAAATTGTGTTGATACTCAACAGGAAGATATTTCCTGAAATCAAATGATATTAAATCAGTGGAAGATATAGATTACCCCCCAAATACTATTACCATTTCATACTAATTTTCTATGAACTCATACACTGGAAGGTGAATCCACAAATCCAGCATTGCAACACCTACTTCTGATAGAGCAGTTACAGATGAATGCAGAAACCTCTCCCCCAGCCTTTGATGCTGAACATCTTCTGCCTGCACTGGTGCCAAGTCACATACAATTCAGCCACCACAGGCAAATTTATTACCCTTATATTCCATATTTTACTCTTTTCTCAGGAGAGAGCTGATCATAAGAGAAATAAAATTGTTTAAAAGCTGTCATCATTCACCCACAAACATTACTCAGTAGTATTTTAGAAGAGTTAAATTCCAAGTTAATAACAATATAGACATGCTTTAATAATTTGAATATTCAATACCAATTCAATTAAAGTCAACAGCTTAAACCAGAAGAAAGACAAATAAGGTTTGGATTTTATTTGGGCTAGTTTAAAAGCACTTTGGCCTCTATGATATTATCATAGCTCAAATGTTTCTGTTACAAAAGAGAATCCATGTGGAAATGTGCAAATGCTAATCAGTTCTAACATGAAGAGGTGATAATTAAATCTGATCTCCACTTTCTTTTTATATTCTTCCCAAGACATAAAAAGAACACAGGCAGAGAGTGGTCTTGATATGCTTTAGTGAAGTGTCACAGAATGTGCTAATTACCTTGCAAATTCAGTTTCCAGAGTTGCTCTTGTCATGTACAACCTTTATTTGAATACTGCCTTGACTTGTTCTGTGATGCCTTTTTGTTTTCATTAACCAAAAAGATCCTGAAACTTAAATTTTAGTATATTTTTTTAAAATACGAATGTACATATTTCCATATTGTGTATTTTAAAGAAATACAAGTAAAGCTACATTCTAGCAAATTTAAGACTTGGACCCTTACCCAAAAGATTACAAACAACATGTAAAGCAGGAACCTAAACCTCAACACTAAAATTTTATTCTGTGTGTTAGGAATTGACATAACATTTAATAACAGGCAGTGAATTACTTCCATATGCATTCTGGTGACAAACACTTCTACTGAGATGAAATCAGTCTTCTCAGGTGGAATCAAGTATTATTTTTAAAAATTAAACAATTATTCAGTGTGTAAAAGCAATCAATAGATATCTGTCTGCTGGAGTATTATATTTGTTTCCTGGCAAACAAAAAGACATTTTTCTTTTCCTGTATCGGAGTTGGAGGTTTCTTCAGCAAAACACAATATCTCAGAATGATTGACTCAGTAGTAATAGGAAAGAATCAAGACCATTTAGCCACAAGCTTGCTGAATCTGGCAACTACATCGGTCAATGTCCAAATCTCCACACTCAATACTGACAGAGTTGCAATAATTTCAGTGACACACCTGTGGACTTCCTTCAAGTTTATGTTCTTGGGTTTCTACATCAGTCAATAAGATGACTCCACATCACACCGTTCCATAAATCTCAGCCTTTTAAAAGAGCTCTAAAGTATTTTGAGACTTAAAAGTACCTCCAGAGCACACCACAAAGCAGACAGCTCAGCATTAAAGCGATGATGACACCTGATCGTCTGTCTTCAGTACCCCTTGCACGAGGAGGAGTACCTCTCTGTGTGGATGCACTTGAGATTTGCAGGGTATCTGCAGTCTCTCCCAAATCCTGCAGACTGCTGACCAGGAAAGAGTGGAAAGTTCTCCAGCTGCCATGTTTGCAAAATGGTCTAACCACATCAAAGTGTGCTAGGCAGGGTTCGGCTGCGTGCAGTGGGTTAGGTCAGTTCTTTGGTGCTATCCTGAGCCTGTGTAGACTGGGTCAACAATCTTCAGGTTCAGAGCTAGGGCTTTCTGGCAGGAAACAAAATTTCATTAGGTATTAAGGTGTTAAAACCAAAAATCTTTCATACTTTTTACCATCTGGGACTTCATTACCTGGAAATCTCTCATTTATACCTTTATTTATATTAAAAATAAGTTTCCTTTTCTTGAATAGTGACAGGTTTGTATAAATATTCCAGTGCTGTTATTCATTAGACAGTAAACATTAGTCTGGCTGAGATGAGCTAATGTTGCTGAACAAGCAACAAATCTGAACAAGCCTCCCTATCTGCATTGCAACCATGCATTTTTAACTGCATACACGCCTCACATTAAATATATTATTTCTAGTACTGTTTCAGTGCCTTTCTGGCTATTTAATTCAGATGGAATTTATGATGTGATTTTTTAAAAGCCTGTGCTCCTGTTTAACGTTTACCACTGTGGAACTGGTTTGTACCTCTGGAGAGGACCAGCATGTACATTTTATGTTGGCATGAGACATACAAGACAACCCTGTGGAGGAACTGAAATCTGCTTAAGGCAGCTCTCCACGTTGCAAGGTAGGGTGCTGGCATCTAAATTCTAATCTATCTTGTGTAATTACATACTCAAGGAATGTAACCAAAACTTTGCCTCCTAGGAAAGATCTGCCAGACTCAGAAGGAGTTAATCAGTGAAACAAAACACAGGAATTTTATCATGCTACCAGTAAATTAATTTGAATAACTTCACAGACATGAACTTTCTACAAGCCTTGGAATTTTTTTTTTACTGAGTTCTAAAACATTGATTTAATCCTTTATTTGTGTAAAACATTTTCAACTTATCTTTTCTCTATAAAGGTCTTGATATGTCGTCTATAGAATGATATAGAATATACCTGAACTCTCAGGAGTAATTCAGGTAATTCTTTTCACTGCTTTGTATTTATTCCTGGGTACTTAAGTTGTACTTTACCTAAATAATTGTGGTTTTGAATAGTTTAGAAATTGAAGGTAAGGAGTTTAACTAATCTAATTTGCTAAACTTGTCAGAGCAGAGAGAGATTATTGCTGTTTGGCAAGAGAGGGAATCTGCCTCTTTCGCAATGTATGATGGTAGGTAATTTCTGATCTGTATTTGCTGCAGTTTGGAACTACTTCTGAAGTGAAAAGTACAATACTTTGGGGTACCTTCCAGTAATGCTTCATGCATTGTTCTTTTATCTTTTACAGGCTGCTCAGTCTCAATACAGCACAGTAAGAGAGAATATCTTTAAAAAGTGTATGATGAGGTTCTATTAAGTTCAAGGATATTGGGAAGAAGAGGAGGATTTAAAAGGGATGCTTTCCGGTGTTTATTTCCAGAATGCTGAGAAGAGTCTATTCAGAATTAAATGCCCCCACTGTGACTCACTTGAAAACAGTGAAAGCTGCAAAGTGGAAGACTGCAACTGAGTGAAAGTACCTTATAAACACAAGGCAAACTGTTTATAATTAATGCTAAATCCAATGTTTCTTGCTAATAAAAGTCAAAGGATGTGCTAGAGTATTGAGAATAACAAGTCAAGCATTAGCAGGTGGAGTTTATTTCACTCTGGTGTTCAGTTGCACATAGTGCTGTAGTCTTGCAGCCAGGTAGCCTGTGACAGAGATGACAGGAATAAAATGCTTAGCTGGAGGAGTGGGGATTCCTAAGAGATTGGTTGGTTACAAAGTGAGAGAGAATTAATAGCAACTTGTACTTAAAATTACTTATCTGCAGCAGTTTTTCTTCTAAAGCTAAAATTACCCCATGAGCTCCTTTCACTTGTGGTGAAAATATTTTGTGAGAACCAATCTCCTGTTCTCTATGATCACGTGCTCAGCAGATGCCCTTTTCTCCAATAGTTAAGGTGACATATATCCTAACTCTTCTGATATTCAGAGAGCTTATGTCAAGACCATACAAGAGCTACTGGGCAAACCAACCTGTGTACATCATTACTCACTCTGCTTAAGTGGCATTTCTAGCCATCTTGTTGCTACCTGATGTTATCATACAGCAAGCACATGAGTAAATAAAAATTCCTAATTGTCTATAAATTGAGATAAATTTATAAATTTGTCTCAATTTGACTGTGATTATAGAAAGTCAAAGATGGGAAACTCTACAGCTGTCAATAAACAGACACAATAGGACCAGATCCATGTATTAGTGTCTAAGATAAAGAGGGAACCTGATTTTTGATGTGATTATGTTAAATAATTGTGGCTTGTGGACTGAAGTAATCTGTGGGGAAGGAAACCAACAACAATCCAGCAGAACTGCAGTTCAATATTTTTAGGAAAGTGAGAACTTGTGGGTGATACTGAAATGACAAATAGCTTCCTGAAAACAGTGGGGATAATGTTTTTTCTGGGTATAGAATAATGAAACAAAGCCTGAACGGCAGGTGCAACTCAATAAAACAGAAGAACTTTTTTCCTTGACGGATGATATTGCAATAAAGGCAAAATGAATAGAGGTGGTAAAAGTTTATGCTATTTTAGGGTAGTGCTTTAATTTGTGAAGCAATGATCATAAATTAATCAATCTGAATTGCAGAATGGTGTTGGGACATAGGACTAGCTGAATAATCAACATAAAATGGAGAGTCAGATTCATTTCTATTGCTTGCATCTTTCTTCCGTCTGTGGACCATAATATAAATTGCTGAAGCATACTCAACTTCTCCACAAAATGTTCAGCAATAAAAGTTCTTGAGCACTCATAAAAATGTAAATCCTTTTACTATATCAAAATCCCTAGTCAGTCTGGAAAGTACAACCTTTATGGAATAAACTGACAACATGGAAAAAAAAAAATCATTGAGTATGGAGAAATGCAGTGAATCCCAGCTGCTTAACAGCTCTGTCATCTAAACTCTTCTTACATGTACAGCGATGTGAATTATTCTACTGAAAAAACATGCCAAAATTATACAGTGGTCTGGAAACCCTTTCAGTCTTTAACCAGTTGTTTGCTTGCAAACACTTTTTGACTCCCTTAACTCTTTCTTCAGCTCTACAGCTTCCATTCAAGAAAATATCCATACCTAACATCTGACTAAAATGCTGAACTACGCCATCCTAATATACATATGAATCAATTGCCTACTAAATAAACTGGAGGTCCAGAGAGAACAGTTTGCTAGAGTTTCCCAACAGTGATTTGTAAATAGTCCAAAATCCAGCCTTGTAACACCTCTTCCTCACAGCCTGTGACATATCCTACAAATCATGGCCCAGCTTTCCAGTATTCCCCTCAATATAGTAACCTTGAGCACAGAACTCTATGTTTCTGAGACAAACTCAGTGTCCACCCTAGGTTTGCAAATAATCATATAAACCAGTAAAACTTTCCAGTGATTTTCATATGGGCTTGGAATTTCTGATGATGCTGACCTCCAGCTAAAGTATTTGGGAGCAACAGGATGGTGCTTGCTACCTACATGAGGCATCCAACTACAATAGATTATGTTGGTGAGCTTGATTCCTTATGCAGCCAATGGAGAAAGGCAGGTGCCTCTAGAGGCATGTGCACAAAGCTAAATGCTGACATTATTTACCTGGACCTTGCGGGGTCAAACACAGAAGGAGACCACTTGTTTATTTTTTAACATTTGTTCTGCACCAGTGCATAAACATGCCCAGCAGAGGGAAGTATCTCTCTGTGTTTTGAACTCCCGGCCGCTGACTGAGTAGGGGCAGCCTGAGCTGACACCCCTGAGCTGACATCCAGAGCAGGGGTAGCCCATGAGCTGATGAAAATAGGTATTGCACCACTGAAGTGAATTATTATAAGAAAACAAGCTGAAAGAGCTTCCATAGTGTTTCCCCATGCTCTGCAATGGGGCACTGTGGAGACAGGACATTTGGCTATGTTATTTGAGGTTCACAAGTGCCATATTCAAAATGTCACAAAATAGAGCAATGAAAATACTTTCTAGAGGGAAAAAAAAAAAGATTATAAGTTGAATAATAAATCTGATGGCTACATCATGTTTTAAGATCATAAAGTCAAATAATCAATCTGATGGTTACACCATGTTTTAAGCAGCAAACCTAAAGACCTGCACGAGAGGATGAGAAACAAAACTAAAATGCATCTGGCTTGTTGCCCAAGACAGCTTTCTTTCTTGAGTATAAGAGGGAGACGGCTCCTTGACAGGCAGATGGGGGTCTACAAATCAGTGCTGATGACTGGAGGTGAGGGAGGCAATCCCTCAGCCTGCTCTCCACATTTCCAGGAGGATCAGAGCAATGACAAATTTCAGCAACTGAGACAAAGGAGGGCACTGAAGTAGTACTGCAGGTACAAGGCGCACATCACACTGCAAGTTTGTCATGCCAGCATTTGTAGGGCCTTAAGAAAGAGGTAAGTTGATTTCAACTGATGATTACCTCTCCTCCTAGCTCCACCCCCCAAAAAAACTACCCAAAATTAAAAAAAAAACAAACCAACAAACAAAAAAACAACGCCAACACCAAACACACCAAAAAACTCATGAAAAAACTCTCCTGGTTTAGATTTAATAGGAACTCAGAAGGGAAAGTGCTCCTTATTGGAGAGTCAAGTTTTGTTCCAGCTGCAGCTTGGCAGGAGACCTGCTGTGAAGGTTGAACTGTGCTTTCTCTGGCTTAGTTTCAGCATTGCATGTGATTTTAGACTAGAAAAAAAGTTGAATGGCTGGAGTTTACAGAGGAATACTCCTTGTTTCCACACATACAGCAATATCCTGTGATTGGAAATCAGCTGCCCAAAGCAGATCCTAATCACTGTGAATGAATGGCAGAGAATTACAGATTCTTCCTGCAGTTTGACTGATCATAAATGAATTCTTTTTGTGGTCTTGGGGAAAAAACAAAGGGCAATATTATACTGTCACATTTGCTACCCATAGTCTACCTTTTATTCAAGATCAAAATGTTTATTTCTCATAAAAATTCCTACACATTATATGGATTCTGCACTGGTGACCTAAAAAAATCGCCATGTAATAGCAGCACTATCTTTCTCTATTAGTCACTTAGTCACACACTTCCTTGCATCAAAGGAATGGAGACTTTTTTGCACTTAACTTGAAGGGGGAGGTGGTATTTTTAAATCCCATACCTATACGAACAATTAATTAACAGCTCTTAGGATATGGTCAAGTTATGAACTATGTTTTTGGAGCCTCAGTTCTTCAAAAGAGACCAGCAGCAAACTGAGGCTTAAATTGTCTCTCATCAAATAGATAATGACACTTTTTCAAGACTCTGTCATTTGATCACTGGGCCCTGTACTAGTTCTGTTAAGTACTTCTTTGGCCAAGTGTCAGGTTTAGCAAACACTGTGTAATTTGAATCTTCCAAGTAGATTGTACAGGAATGCACACCAACTTATCAGCGCTGGGGAGAAACAAGGAGGAAAAAACCTTGACAGTGTTGGATTTCAGGCACGTACTGCTATCACTAACACTGTCTTTGTTCTATGGATGAAGGGTATTTACACAGACTGTATCTGAAAACTGGGTTTTGATGGTTTATCAACAGCTAGATCTCACTGTTCCATTTCTTTTGATTGAATGTGTGCTTTTCCATCTGAAGAGCTGGATTCCAGAAATTTCAAGTGTTTTGCTGCATCTCTATTTATGGAGATTTTTACTAGGTCTCAAAGGAGGTCATGTCTCAGGGAAAAGGACCATCAGAGAAGATGAGATCCAAAGATAGGAGATTATTAGAGAAGAGCTTCTAAAGTGGTCCTATTTGTGCTTCAGACAGAAATCAGAGTATCTACCTTGGAGTAACTCAGCTCTTCCGTTTGTGATTTAAACAAAGCCTTTTCACAAAGCTACACCTAAGGTGGCATAAACAGACCAGACGTACAGGATCTGGCAAAATTAGTGTGTGTATCTGCATAAGAGGAATGCATTAAGCAGCCATAATCAAGGATACCACAGGAAAACACAGACTATTTAATAGTTAGGAATAATTTGCAGCAAGGGCCACTGATACTTATTTGTCTCCGTACAGTCATGATCCAAAATTTCACTGCCAGTGCAAACCAGAACATTACACAAAATGATCTCTCCCTGCTGTGTTCCTGCACAGCATAACCTTTGTCACAGACAATGATTTTAATCATCTTACCAGAGACTTAGAACATCCTGCAGGTGTTCTTGCCCTTAAGAATTCTCCCTCCTAGGAAGAGAAAGCCATCACCTCTGGGTGGTTTGATTATTTTTTCCTACCAAATTCATATAGCAATATAGAGCAGATTTCTCCAGTATCAGTAACAAAAAAAGCTCTAATGGCAGATGCAAATCTTTCATTCATATTTGAGATTCTATTCAACATATTCTCTCTTTCCTGGAGTATTTTCAGTAAAGCAAAACACAGAATGTGGACCATAGTTTTTGGGTTTTTTTCAATCCATGCCAAACATGAAGCCGTAAGTCTGCAACTGGCTGCTACAGGGGTGAAATGTCAGAAATTTTCTTCTTGAGAAGCCCTGTGACAGAATGCAGCTGGTGTGTGTGACCACCAGGAAGCCTAACTTCACACAAGTGCCCTTATGAGAACACAAAAGAAACAGCTTTTACCCAAAGCAATTTTTTTCTTGGAAAAAGATTATTGATTCTGAAGACACAGTATCAAATACAGTGTTATTTTCTCTTGAATTCTTCTTTAAAAATTTCCTTGCTCACAAACTCTATGATTAAATTTATCCCCAAAAGATTGTTCCTCTCTATTTTAAGTCCTATTACTGTTCCTGAGATTCGTACTTGTCTTTCAGTGAGCCAGTTTGGAGAAGCATATTGACCCAAAGTTGCATTTCAGTTTGAATTGGAAGTAGTGAAGCTGCTCTTCGGGGGGAGAAGTGAGTCATTTGTGTGCAGGAAGAAAGAGGAGGCTTAGCTGGTCTGCAGCCCTAGGCACGGTGTTACCCAGGACACGGATTTCCACAGCAAAGGAAGAGAGCACCCTAATCAGGTCCTGGAAGCTGAATATGACACCAGTATCACCAGGGGAAAGGTGATAGGAAAGGTGTGTCACGCTCCCTACTGCAGTAGTTAGATACTGCTGAAAGGTGGGATGGCTTGGTGTTTTCCGCATCTTGCAGATTCTGGGCAGAAAAAGTTTAACAGGAGAGTGCGAGAAGCCATATTTCAGAGCTCTTCCAGGGTCTGGGAATAAGTCCAGGTACGTAAGCCTTGAAATCTTTGTAGACTTTCATTCAGTAATCCAGAAGATTTCAACTATATGTATCTGTGCTATCAATAATTGCTCATCTATGAAACAAAAGATAAACTCAGTGCTTTGCTTTCGTTATGAGGTGTCTCCGTGTAACTTCCTTTCATCTGCACTTGTATCAGAAGGGGACAAAGGGTTCTGCAGACCTCTATTTAGTTCTACCTTTGCAAACAGTGTACTGGAGATGAGATGGTATGGTTCGACTAGGCCGTTGGAAGCAGATAAAGTATTTTTCTGTCTCTGGAATACTTGTGTCAGTGACAGGCATTGACAGCCAGCAGTGTGGAGGAAGTTCATACTAAATTGGAGTTTATGCCATTTCTCTGACATGTAACACTCCTCTCTTTTGTACATGCATATTCATTGCTACCCATTTCTCCAGTTCTTTTCTAATCCTAGGCCTTAAGAATAAACCCCTTCTAACTTTGAAAATGTCAGACCGCATTAGTTCATTTTTATGTCTGAAGGTGGAAACCATGTTGTTGCTGCAAGAAGGTGTCCTGCCCTAGACAACACAACCCTGTTGACTCCTTTCTGTTAAAATTAACGATGCTGCTGCATGCAGTGAAATGGACCAGATCACTGATCTGGTTAAAAAAGGCCCAGAGAGGAAAGCAAACACTAAGACACCCAGTAAGTTCAAATGTGACATGGGGTTAGAAGTAAGGTCACAATTTTATCACCAAGATTATCAAGTTGTTGCTGAATATCCGGGTGCAACAACGCTCCTGAATCATGTGTGGGTTCCCGATACTCATTTGCCTTCAGGACTTGTAGCAAACCATGGTCTTTTTCAAAAGCACCTTGCTAAATAAGGATGGCAGTACCAGCTTCTCTGAAAGTGTTGAGGCAAGACCCATTTGTACCACTGCAAGGTGCAGTTAGCCTTGAATCTGTTCAGCAAAATAACATGTATTGAACTGCTACTAAAAGCCACTTTCAGAACTTAATGCTTTTCCTTTCATCTAAATTCCTTTTTTTTTTTTAAGGTAGAATTTTATAAATATAGGCCTGGCAAAGATTTCATTGTAAAATGAACTAAACTGTAAAATAAATGCTTTACAGAACTTTATGTGTCACTTATATTAATGTCTTGCCACAGTGCCAAGTTTGTATTTTGGTTTCAGCCTACATTTATTTCAAGATATATGTTGTATTACACTAGATATGTGACTTTGTTGTAATTATTCATACTTTGCATACACAGTGGTGTCCAAGCTATTTATTGTTTTAGAGGTATTTTGAAAATGAGTAACGTTTTGATTATTGATGTTTCTAGTGCAATTATTCAGTCACCACATTAAATTGACAAGAATGTTCATTGTTTGACAGAAAATAGGTGAGATCCTATATCACTGCTGTATTTATCAAGCACTGCCATAACCTTTCATATAACCCATTCTATTTTTGGGCAACCCATCATGTAATCCATTCTATTTTTGGTCAAAAACTGCTAGGAGAGAAGGAGGCTAGTTGCAAGCTTTCCCAGTTTTTTATAATCAATTTTCCATATGTTTAAATTCCTTTTTCTGTCAAAGCATATACCATTTTTTTAAGTTATTGCTTCCTTCAAAAGAAGACTACAATTTCTGTGACATCATCCTGCATTCCTCAGATTTATTGGATGCAGAGGAATAGGGAAAGGCTTACTTCCTTTATGACCATGGGATTTGCAGACTGAAACAGGCCTTGGAATGACTCATTGTTACTCTCCTAATGCCATATTCAAGTGCAATGTAAAGCCTGTTTAATCCCTGGTTAAACCCAGTTTTGAAAGGTGTGTTCCTCTGTAATCAAGACTTGTTTCATTTGTTGTTACTTTCCACTTGATGTTTTATGTTTTGGAAATGTGAGAGCACTTTAGATTGGGATCTGAGGCTGGGTTTAGGCTTTTGTGATGGAAGCGACCTGTTCCATCCGACTTGTATAATAACTAACAATTGCTCTTGAGATGCTGCCCTACCCTATGCTACCAATATCCACCCTTGGGTGTTATTTCCTCCCTAGTCCATAAGTATAATCAATATTTTTTCACGGGTTTCAAGGCATGTTCTCATCCATTTGTAAAGCCATAATGTCCAGAGATGTGTTAAATCAGCTTGCAAACCTTGGATTATAGCAAAATAGCACATTAAGCGCATAAGATCAGAGGCACAGATATTTAGATACCTAAATTTACATTAAACTCATGGGAATTCAGGTGTAGAAAGCCTAAATATATTAGATAATTAGGTTAAAAAAAATCTAAATTGATCATGGTGCACTGAAATATGACCCTTTTTCTAGGCTATATGAGAAGCAACACTCTCCCAATTCTCTTTCCACAAGGGATTTTTCTCGCAGACTTCTTGTATGTCCTCTTTCTTCCACTCCCTTGTTCCTTTCTCAGCAGTGCCTGCCTCAGATGCAACTCAAATTTCAAATGTCTATTATCTTTGAGATTCGATTTTGTCTTTAAATCTCTGAAAAGATATCTCCTGATTCCTCCTATGTCTTACTTCTTCTTTTAACCCTTTCAAAATAATTCCTCATCTGGCCTCATCGCACACCTTCACCTTTCTTTCTTCCCTTCTGCCTCCACCTTACCCTTCATTTGAGTATGTCTTTCCATCAGAGAGGTAGAATTTGGGGTTCTCTACTCTACAAAGTTGAGCAGAGACAGAATCCTGTTCTGCCCATACTCTCAACTGACTGAATAAAATCCAGTTCCTGAAAGCCGTACATCATGTTTGTTCATCACTGAGCCAGCACTAGTAATCTCAGCAACTCTGTGAGGTTCACTGGCTGAGCACAGCTGTGGCCATCTCAAAGCTTCCAGTAGCATTTTACATGCTACAGTGACAGGAGAGCAATTAGACCGTGCTGAAGGTGTGTTTTTGCCATAATCTGGTGCAAGCCCTGTGCTGAGACATGATTCTGCAGCAGAGCAGCAGTAGCTATAGCAGACAAATAAATCAATGCTGGCAGCAGCGTATTTCCTCTTTTGGCATTGCTGCTCCTTTAACAAACCTAACGTATTGCCCTACCTGACTGGAGGAAAGGTACCCAGTTATTGCTGGTCTAAGTTGGCCCAACTCTGTTAGTTCCAGGGTTATTTCTGACCCTTCAACAACACAGAAATTAAGTCATGAAAGTCATATTCAAATTTTGGCTCATAGATTTTTGTCACAGTATCATCGCTCTCACTAAATTGTAAAGTAAGTTGATATAGGTGGTGCAGGTGTTTTTGAAGTAAAGAGATATGAAATAAATCAATTTAAAGACAGACACCTTTTGCAGCAGTTTCACTGAAGGAAGGTATACTTTCCATGGTATTCCTGATTTTAAAAATCAGAAAAAAAATATAAGCAATAAATTTTAGCAAATGACATTGCTGTGCGATAAAATATAGTAACATTTTTTACATGAGTTAATGTTTTTTTGAAGTAATACGTCAACTCCCTCTGTTAACAGATTTTTTTGATCTCCAATTCATTTGGCTGAATAAAAGTATACTATCTTTTATCTCTAGATTTTAAATCCCTAAAACTTTGTTGGTGAAAAGCAATGAAAAGCTCATACTAACAAATTACATTTCTGTTATCCTGGTCTGATCTCTCTTCAGCCACATTCAGCCAAGAATTCAGCCTCCTGGAAGTACTCCCACAGCATGCCTGGGGAAATCAAAGGGCCTGAGAGCAGCTAAGTGAAACATTTGGCAATTTGATGTGTAACTGGTGACTCCCATAACACCACAGTTTCTTTCGTATTTTGTTATTAAGCAGGTGTTTCTGAAGAAGGACTTCGGACCAACAGTTTATTTTTTTTACAGTTCATCCTACTTCTGTGTCAGATGCTCAGGAATGCCAGAAAATATATTCTCAGGCACCTTTGTGCAATGTCACAGGATTCAAAAGCAGAAAAAGCCTCACAGGAAAAAACCATTTCATACTAGTCTGCACACTTCTGCATGCTTTGCACATTTCATTATGTAGATGTCCGCAGTACATCTCTGCATGTCTGCTTTTTAGGAAAACCTTTCCAGAAGGCACTTCTCTGGTCACCTAGTTCTTCTATTTATTTTCTGAAAAACTATTTGCATTTGAGTAGCCTTTTATATTCGCTCTACAGGGATGGCTTCACAAGGTGAAAAACCCACTAGAATTATACCCTTAAGGATATATATTTTCCAAAAAGCATGTGGCATTTCTTTATTCCTTTTGAACAAGTTAGAAACTGATGCATTATGGGGTATCATGGAGGGATGGATAAGCAATTAGTTTAAATTGGGGTAATTACTTGATTACAAAGTAAGAGCCAAAATTATGGTTTAAAGTTTTCAAATAGAGAAATGTTTTTACAGCTTTCACTTCAACATTATAATCCTCAAATAATGGTTGTATTCATGTCTTGCAAACAAAAATTTTAACATTAGCAAATAATTTCAATGTTTTTAGGCCACGTTCCACCCCTGGTGTGGCAAGATTGCAAAAGCTCAATGCACGCTTCCTTTCCTTCAACCATAAGCACGTTCACTTAAGTCCCTCCATCCAAAAGACTGACATGGAGGCTTATCTGGGCCCCAAAGGAGGAGCTAAAAAATCTGTACTAGAGACACTCCTGCAACCAAACCAGATTTTCAGCCTCTGTCTGAATTAATGAAAGCACTCCAGCTGTGGAAATTCTCCAGCTGGAATCTACTCTTGGTGGGCTTCACTTGTGTCCCAAGAACATGATTGAATAGTGGATATGGCTAGTGAAATAATGAGCCATCTTTCTCCTACCTACCAAGCCTATTTCTGACCTGCTTTTCTTTCCTCATTCGTGCCCTTGACCCCAGAAGTAGTAAGTTTTTTACACACTCTCCCTGTAGGTAGAGAGGCTCATATGGGCATTCATGGCCACTCACAACGAATTCCTTCCAGCTCAGTGTGTTCAGACATTGAGTTCCCAGACAAGAATTTCCTGAGACGCTGCTGTCTGGATTTTCATCTCTTGTTTCTCATGAGGGTATCGGCATCATCGTTCGTAACCTCAGTCATCTAACAATAGCACACATATAATGTATTATACTGCAAGATGGCTCTGTGGGGTTGTTTTTTGACCCATGTGTTTCGGAAAAAAAGCAGGCTGCAATAGAGAAAGGTCAGCATAAGCCCTAGACAGCTCTCAAAGCCCTCTCCCTCCTCTCAAGGGTTAGGCTGTGGTGTGCAAAAAAGGGAAACTCAGTTTGACAGTTCTGGAAGAAATATGCAGAAACAAACACAAGGAGGCCTATGTTACCCAAAGCTTCTTTGTAACATAAGAGGTACTCTTAACGTGACATGACTCAACAATAAGGATGGGCAATTTAAATACATTTGCTTCACATATTTCCCTGATAGTTTTGTAAAGTTACAAAGTGCTTTTTTTTTTTACTGAAACAGGAATATCTCCTTAGCTGCAGAGAGCGGATCAAATTAACTACAGCTTACCAACATTTGAGTTTTAGAAAGCCATAGGATAAAAGCAACTTTCACATCACCTGCAGCAGTAGTATTTTATAACTTTTTCATTCTTCTATCTAGTCCTGCATCCTAATGAATACTACAAACCAAGTGGTATTTTTAGGAGTCAGCACATGGTTTCTCCAGTGACACTTTTTCACCCCCATTTAGACAGCATTTCAGGACATTTTCTTATCCGTCCTGTCATTTCAGGTCAGACTGCTCAGTCAATCAGCTTGAGGTTCTGGACACATCTGCCATTCACACTCACGTTAGCTCCACTGGGCTTGTGCAGTGGGAGCTAAACTTTCTGGAAGCAACACAGGAATGCTCTGCCCACAGCGAGAATCAGCTGAGATAAACCCAAGGGTGTTGTAAAGATCCTTCAACCAATACCCTGGCAAATGTAACCTAACACATCCCAACAACATCAACATTGCAGGTGCTGCTTGTACAGGCCATAGGAGAGCACACTGACATTTGGGAGGTGGGGGATGTTGGATAGAAATATGGGAACACCAGTAACAAAGGAAGGGGAAAAAACCCTCCTATAGGCCTGGAGTAAAAAAGCAGAGTTCCCCGTAGCACCTTACAGAATAATACTTCTTGGCAGCGAAGCTGTGGACGTGTTCTTACCTTTTCTGTGACTGCCTCTCTCCATACTTGTGACTGATGAGCTGCATCTGAGCACACCTTCTAAAATGAAAATAATAGAGGAAATGAATGTCCTTAATTTTCATTTCTCAACTATGAATGCAAATTTCTATATGGAAACAGAACAGTATAAAATGTCTGATCTAATTCTCATGGTATTAGGAAGGAAGCTGTCTACCTTTGCATGGAAGTCTCTATACAAAGAGACTGAGGCACAGTTCAGTGAAAGCACCAAGGCCAAAGCAGAGGAAGACAAACATCTGATGGATCTTAGGACTACGGCTTTATTCTGAATCTACACACATACCTTCTCCTACCACATATAAGGAAACTTAAAGTGCAAAAAATTACACTAACCTGTAGCCACAATATTACATATAACCCTAACACAGAATGTGGCACGCATTCTTCACTAAAAAAACCAAGTCTTTGTATAGTTTAAGGGCCCAAAGTAAAGCAATCCTTATTTTTAAAGTAACATCAGTCCTTAAATGAAAAATTCAGTAACTGTCAGTGTAAGTCCCATATCCTTTTCCTCTATCCATACGAAAGCTAGGTGCTTATTGAAGGTTTGCTATACAGGCCTTTGCACTAACTATATTGTTGACATAAACGTGTGGGATATCTTGTTCTCTACACATACATTTTAGGATGAAGCAAACTGCCCCCTGGAGATCTTTAGTTCAGCCACAAAGAACTAAAGAAGTGGTATTCAACTTTGACCAGATACCTAACTTTAAGATGTTTGGGGTTAGATGAGATAAACTCATTTCTAAGTGTACACAAAGTCTAACAAAGTACAAGAATTTTTAAACTCTTATCTACCTTTGTTTATAGTTCTGCGCTTTGTACTGTGTTACTTGAATCCCACACTCTTATCTCTAAGAAATCATTCATTTTCATTCATACTTATTGAGACATGAAGAATTAATTTGCTGTGCATAAGAGGTAATCCTCTAAAAGGAGAAAAAAAATTAAACCATTTTTAACGTAATATACTGCAGCATTACAGCACTGAAGACTCCACATCACTTCTAAAAATTGAAAATATTAGTTGTATTTTTTAGGGAAGGCCCAGGTGGACAAGAGGAGCAACGTTGCTGCCTATCTGGTGAATTTTATAGTAACTCTTGTCCGAACTGTGTAAGCTCTCTAGTGAGTAGCTGGCAGAAAAGTAATAATCAACAGCAATGCACCATTCAGTGAATCAAGTTTGGGCTGTCTGGGGAGCTGAATCACGACTGTACTAAGTTTTCTCTTCAGAAGAAAAACAGGTTAGCAACTGATAGATTTGGCATAACTCCACATCCACATGGAGCAGGGCAGGAAGTGGCACTCTGCTTCTGGTCCTCCAGATGCACAGCATAAGGTAGAACATCAGGATCAGGAGTCCAGGCTTCAAGTGCTCTGGGTATTTACCACTGCTCACATCAGAGCCTTCATACAACAGGTAGAGGGGATTGCTTCTGGCAGTTACATTTGGTTAAATATAATGTTTTAAGCTTATCTCCTTAAATATTATCTTCAAAATAAACTCTGTATTAAGAAAAACTTGTTTACATACAGACATGCAAAAATAGCACAATTACTTGCTTCTAGTACATGTAAATGCTTGTCTGCAAGAACAACCACAGATTTTTGTCTCGCAGATGCATTTCAGAGCTTAGTTAGTAAAGTTTTAACTCTTCATATATTCTGTTTTGAGTTGACTGCTAAGCTTTTAAGTAATGGATTTTTTCTCTCTGGTTGTCTGTGTTTGCTTTGTGAAAAGGACACTTTCTATCCTGGGGACAAGAGATGATTAAAGCAAAACCTACTGCTGCATTATATGCACAACAAACATGGAGATTTGATAGGATTTGGTAAGATGTCAACCCGACAGCTATAATAGGTGGCTCAGCTGTTGTGGAGCTACACATATTTACTAAAACCAGAAGGTGGCAACAAAGGCCTGAAAACACACAGTAGAAAACCTTTATTTTTGCTAACAGTTATTCAAATAATGTAAGCATGGGAAGTCACTCTCCCTTTATTAGTCTTAGGAACTTGGGGTAGGCAGATTTCTGGTAATCTCCAGAGGTAGGATCTAAAGTATTATGACTCCCTCAGCCCAGATAAATTATTTTTTAATAATCATTATGAATAAATCAATTTGTCTGGGATTAGTAAATATATAATACTTCCCTAATATCAATAAATGTATTTGTTATCCATAAGAGTTTAGTCAGTCACCTTGACAAATATAACATATACACTATCTATGCACATGGTGTAACTGGTGCTGTCCATCGTGGCTATCACTCACCTAATCTAGGTTTTATCCCTCCTCACCTGGGCTTTCTTCTCTGTCTGACTCCTGGACAGAACAGAAGGGCAAAGTGCCTTCTCTGTAGCGGTACCTAGTCAAACTAAGCTTGACCACGACAGGCTGCCCTAGAAGTAAACCGAATGGGTTGATAACCTAATTCATCTATGATCATCCTGAAGCACCACTCATCACATTATAGCCTCTCTGAAAATCAAATCTTTGATTCTGCCCTGAGTTCAATCTTGTATCTCCCTGCTATGTTCACCTGCTGCCTCATTTGCTATTGTAGGGATGGCGTCGGTGGATCGATGCCACGTTTATTCCACAGGGTCCCTCGCGGAGACGCTCAGGCGGCACTCCGATAGCACCTACGCGTGCACACGAGCTCACCTTCGCAGGCAGTCGCAAACAGCCACTCACACACACAGTCTGTGCACGAACCGGAGACGAAGAGGAGAGAGGGGTTCTCTGCATGCAATGCTGAGGCTTAGGGAACAGAGGCAAAGAACCAAGGACAAAAGCCTGCACGTGGTTTTTTATCCCTAAGGGTCCCAGGGGTGGGCAGAGCATCAGAAGCCAATGGTTTGAGGGCTAGGGGGTAGAGGCAAGGGTGAGTGACATAACAGGGGCCACTGGGAAAAGAGAGGGGAGTGGGGAGGGGACCAGTGACCAGTGGGGTCTCGGTAACGGGAGAACTTTCTAGCACGATGGTGTGGGGAGAGACCTCTTCGTACTAACATGGGGGGTGTAAAGTGGACTTAGCCACCGCAGCAACTTGCTCTCTCTAATTTTTCAAATTTTACTTACATCACTTCATAAACTTAGATCGAAAGCTGTGTGGGGTACAAGGTGTATGATACATATTTTTTTACAATATCCAAATTCATTCATTCTTTTTAGGAAATTTTACTAACTAAAGAATTTATAAACTAAATACAATTTCTAGACTGTGCTTTTCCCTCTATTTTTGTGGCTTTTGAGCTCTGAGGAAAGCCTGATCAAAACTTATTGACTAGCGTTCTGAAGCTGGCTGCCCACATGCTTCTTTATGTAAATTCATTCTTTTACTTTCAGTTATCCTCTATAACACTATACTAATCCTTCTACCTGTAATATTAGCAACATTTAGATATTTTGAGTCACTTCACTTATCATGTCTTACTCTTAGTCATTCCTTAGCTAAATTATTCAAATTTCTCCGGGTGTTCTACCATAAATTGATTCTCTCTTTTCATAATTTTTATATTGCTCTGCTGACCCATCTTCCACTCAATATCTTTCTAGCAATGTGATGTTTAGAAACTAAGCCTCCCAATTCTAGGATTTTGTGGTATTAACTGCATAGTTACTTAGGGCAGTGTACTTTGCCTGCTCTGTCTTGTGTGCATCCATGTAAAGAGCTGAAATGTAAGGATTAGAGAGTTGCAGACTGTCAAGGAGGAAGCAAAGAACCATCTACATTCCATTCTTCAGCAAGCACATGGAGAAATCTCGTTCGGGCAAGTATCTGCTTACCCTGCATTAGGCACCACACTTGCATGTCAGTTATTAAGTATATCATCAGATAATATATATGGTAAAGTGTGCTTTTTGCAATTATTTCAGAACAAGCATGAAATGATGAGGTAGTGAAACATAATATTGGTTATGAAGTAATTATTTGGAAACTTTTCAAGAAAAAGTGAAGGAGTGGTACTGTCAATTTTAGTCCTAAAAGTCTGAGTTTGGTGACACAATCTAAAAAAAACATTCAGTTCAGCAAGTTCAGCTCTTTTATAACAGGTCTTCTTTGGATTAACAACTTTCTCCAACTGTACTGTAGTTTTCTGAAATGACTTGTCAACAAAAATGCAACCCACTGACCTTATTGGATACTTTTTGAATTCTCCTTAGATTTCACTAAGAAGTAAAAGGTGGCCCACTAAAAGCATAGGAGTAGCATCAGCAAGTGAAAAATATTTTCCTCATCTGCAGAACTAAACTAGAATATCTGAAAGAATATTTATTGTCTGCATACATCTGTGAGAGCAGATACCAGTGTGTGTGACTACCAGAGATTAATGCTGGCTGAAATGCTGGTTCACTTATGATGGCCACTATCAGAGGAAAAATATCAACTGAGTTAGTGTGGAGTGTTGACCTTGGCTGGCTGCCAGGTGCCCACCAAGCTGCTCTATCAGTTCCTCTCCATCAATAGAATGGGGTAGAAAATAAGATTAAAAACTTGTAGGTTGAGATAAGTACAGGAAGATTAGAGAGCAATTACTGTCACAGGCAAAACAGACTCAATTCAGGGAAAATAATTCAGTTTAATGACAATTAATGACAAGTTGATAGTGAGAAACATGAACAAACCTAAAAAACACCTTTCCCCACCCCTCCCTCCTTTCAGGCTCAGCTTCACTCCCAACTTGTCTACCTCTCCACCCCAGCAGCACAGAGGGACAGGGAATGGGGGCTGCAGTCAGTTCATCACTCGTCTCTGGTGCTCCTTCCTCCTCACACTCTTCCCTGCTCCAGCAGTGGGTCCCACAGACTGGAAATAGTCCTTCACAAACTCTAGTGTGGGTCCCTCCCATGGGCTACAGTTCTTCCCAAGCTGTTCCAGCATGGGTCCCTTCCACAGAGTGGAAGAGTCCTTCAGGAACAGGCTGCTCCAGCATGGGTTCTCCATGGGGTAACAAGTCCTGCCAGCAAACGTGCTCCAGCATAGGCTCCACTCTCCACAGGGCCACAGGTTCTGCCAGGATCCTGCTCCAGCACAGCGTTCCCAGTGGGTCACAGCCTCCCTTGGGGCATCCACCTGCTCTGGGTGGGTCCCTCCATGGGCTGCAGGTGGATCTCTGCTCCACCATGGACCCCCATGGGCTGCAGGGGCACAGCTGCCTCACCATGGTCTGTACCACAGGCTGCTCCAGCACTGGGAGCACCTCCTTCTCCTCTTTCTGCACTGACCTTGGTGTCTGAAAGGCTGTTTCTGTCCCATTTTCTCATTCCTCTCTACAGCTGCTGTTTTGCAGCAGTTCTTTTCCCTTCACAGAAGCACTACCCCTGTTGCTGATGGGCTGGGCCTTGGCCACTGCTGGGTCTGTCCTGGAGCTGGTTGGAGCTGGCTCTGTCTGACATGGGGGAGCTGCTGGTGTCTTCTTACTGCAGCCACACCTTCAGCCCCCCTTCCCACTGCCAAAACCTTGCCATGTAAACCCAATACAGTTTCTGGAACTTTTTTCTCTGAAAATGCCATGATGGATTTTAGTAATGTGGTCAAGTGTGCGAGAGGCAGGAGACAAAGAGACACACAGGTAGATATTCTGTTATTTCTCTGAACTTCATCAACTGGAATAGGCATCTAGTCTAAACTACTTGGTAAGTTAACCTCTGCAGTTAGCAGAGACTTAAATATCTATAGAGCCATTTATCCTCCCTCAAGGTAAACATCGTAGATCAGTAGGACAACTCTTTGCAGCTGGTCTATCTCTCTGTTGACTTTTGGACAATCAGTTTAGACTGAGAACTTGACCTCTAGACAAACAAACTTAAGTCATTTGAATACCACCTGTACATATTTGAATATTTTTATTTTTAATGGAATACAGGTAGGAAATGTTCTTATTTCTAGCATAAAGGACAGAAAGAGAGCAAAGACAGAGGCCCTCAAATTGTTGACAAGGGAGTAATAGCACCACTTGCATAATTTTTCAGAAAGGTAGAATTACCTTTTTGGGCTGGATTAACCCATTTAAGTAGATTAACTTTATTAGTATTATTGAAACAAGTAGAAAGTACAGCTGTGTGCTAGTAATTTGTACTGCTGGGACCTGTGCAGCAGAAATCTGAGATCAATGCAAATAAACAGAGAGCTATAGGAAATAAGGACAGGGAGGGGAAAATCATCAGAGCAAGAAAGAAAGAAAGACAAGAAGATGACTAAAAAATGAATGTTGCCTTCTGAGCATGACATATTATAAACCGCTGTATATCAGATGCAGAAACATGCCCACCTTTTATTTTTCAGTGGTTATGCTTTGAAACAACCCCTTCAGACAATACAGGAACCTTTTGTTAGATGGTTCATTTCTGTCTGTTGCTTGTTGATGAGATCATTACCTCTACAAAGTAAAGTGACAGCACCCTATTACAAGAAGAACTGAGACAAGAGCCATGGACAGATGAGAAAGTTTGAAACATGGATCATCCAGCACGTTAATTACTAGGGGTGAAAGAATCTGATTTGCTTGATGTGCAAATAATTGATTATAACAAAGCTATTAACATACATCCACTTGCTTTTTTCCCCCAGGCCCTGAAATTCCTCTCCCTCAAATTTGAACACTCTGAGGGAAAAGAACATTCTTATGTTTTCAGTGATTTCAGGGATGCTGAGATGAACCTTCTTTGCATCTGCAGAGCATGTTGGTATTTTCCTGGGTTGTATATAAATGTTGGGATCTAATTCTGTCTGACTGAGCAGTGACGAAGGGCTGATACCATCTGGCAGTTTTAGGGCTGTTATGTCAGCAACTTTTCCTGCTGAGATGTACGAAATAATCCCTTATTTTTGGAAAGTCCTTTAATTAAAGTCCCAAAATATATAGTAACATCCAATTAACCTTTGCACCGAGTTGACAAATTCACTGGAATTTGGTGTGATTATGTCCATTATCCTGAACAATTTAATCCTGCAACAAATATTACAATTCTGCTTTCATCTGCCTTTCATGAAAGCAGGTTTGATCAGAGTCATCCATGTGCCAGTCACCTGGAAAACATGCAAGACATTACTACTGAAGTACGGAGCCCATGCAAATTATAGCACCGACAATTTTAGGAAAGATGCTTTTAAACAGGACTTTATAGTTGTTAGAAAGATTTAAGCTGGTATCATTTTTTCCCCTCTGGCAATCTACCACGGCAAGCATTCTTTTGGTTAAATAATGTCATTCATGTATCACCTTAGTGACTGCATACTTTGGTTAGCAAATGTTCAGTAATTCCTTTAAGTTCACATTACAGGAAACTGCACATACTTGCACACTCTGAGATTGCTTATCTGGAGTTCAGGTAAGGTCAAAATGTTAGCAGGTTCCATGGGTTTATTTTCCCCTGACCAAAGGAAAGGAGGTATCCCATTTGACACCTCTTGGCTCCAGAGATTAACTTTGTGATTGAAGCACCATCATGTTTTTGAGTTAAGCAAGCAAAAAACCAAAAGACTTTTCTAAGTGTTTGCAAAAGATTTACAGCCATATCAGAGGCTACATAAGTCTCCTGCTTTTTCGTATACAAGGTTGAAGAAAATGCTTCTTTGGAAGCTATGGCATCCTTTTGCCTGACAGCATGCCAGGGCTGTTTTGAGATTTGAAAGAAGCATGGCAAACCTTCGTGGTGTCTTCATTTGTGTGTGAGCTGAAGAGAGTCCAGCCATGCATTATCACAGTCCTGGTCTACATCAGAGACCTGGACAAAACACGTTGCCATCTGCCCAGTTTTGTTAGGATTTCTTCTGGGTTTTGTGTTTATGCATAGATTTACTCATATCTGGATGCTAGTCAGATGCAATTGAGTTACACGGTACAAATAAATAAATAAAAACAAAAGCATTTAAGAATTTATATAGTCAATTCTAGTATTTAAAAATAATTTCTTCTGTACTGTTTACAAAGTGAAGAAAAATTGTAAACAATCTGGAAAAATCCTGAATTACCAAGACTTAAATCTAGTTTACCCTAAAAAGTTGCCAAGGTATAAAAAAAATACAAAATTATGATAACATTGCATTCCAGAAATTATTATTAAAGTGTAAATTGAGGAATTTTTGACTGGAAAATAAAATCAATTATGTGAAGTTTTGAACTGGTACATTGATGTAATAAATGCACATTTTGTTGCACACTAATAATTTTAATTCCTTCTCAGCAGCTTTCTTCTTCGGACATCCCAGCAAATGTTAACTGATGCTGTGTTTTACCTGTATTATTTGTTCTGCTATAGCATAAAAATCTCTGGCTACGAAGCTTATCTGTCTTCCATCTTTTTAGTGGCCACAGGCTTTTCCACAGGGCAATGGAATTCTCCATTGCTTCAATGTTTGAGACAGTGGGACATAGGAGACTATGTTCCTTCCTCTCTGTATGCATGGCACAAGGGAAGTGCAACATGGACACACTTGGGCCTATGCTTTCTTAGAAGACTGAACATTCGGTACCTGATGAAAGAGACCATGTGGATTTTATTCTGTCACCTTATTCTGTTGCTCTGCCAGTATTAAAAACTGCAGATTGAGGGTAGCCAAAATGGAGTAGATCAGGAAGGAAATTCTATATCATTCTGGCTTCCCCCTTCCCACTGTGTGTTAACTGTAATTAGCTCAGAACATGGTTCTTAGTTTGAAAGAATAATCCTGTTGTACCTTCATGTTCCATTAATTTTTGCATTACCTTCCACTATTACAAGGTGGTAGTTGTCACTGAGAGGCACCAGGAGGCTTGGATGAGCCTTTAAGCCAAAGGTGGCAGAATCTTTCATGTCACAGGAAATGTCCTCTTCTGGCACGTATACCAGATCTGACAAATGTGCCACCAGTTTGCCTTCCCTTTGCTCTCTGTGCTCTAAAACTGTGACAGGTTTAAATTAACTAGAAGAACAGAATAAGGAAAGCTGAATTAGCTGATGAATGGAGGCAAGGCTTGTGTGTCAATTAGCAATATTATACATGCGTTCATACAGATTGGTTCCTGCTTCTCTGAATTTCTCTAACTATATAAGACAAGCCAATGATTTTATTGTTTCAGAATCTTTCATTTTACAATCCAACAGCCAAGTTAAAAAAAAAAAAAAGGTGATAAATTTCAAGAGTGTGAGAGAGAATACCCTAAAGGCCTCATAAACAGTAAAAAGATAATACAAATTTTAAATGTTTTAATAAAAAGCTGTTGAGTATTACCTGTACTTTTCATTTGAGGGTCTCCTTGAAGCCTTTTTTACTGCTCAGAGTTGCCAGTACAGGATAGGGTTACGCTCAGCCTGCTAAATAATTGCACAGCCACTACAAAATGGTTGAGGTCAGAATCTAATTTGGTGTTGCAAAAGTGTCTGGCTTGGCACACGTTCAACTATCATCAACCTTATGACTTTGTCTCTCTGTGTCTGATGCATAGATAATTTAGGCAACCTAAGGCATTGTTTTGCTTTGGTTTCTAGAACTTCCATGTACACAGGAGGCTGGGCCCTGGGTTCTATGCTCTGCTGAAAACCATGGCATTAGGGAACAGACCTTGGGGAGTGTCAGCACATGGAAACTGATAATACTTTTAGCCTTAAAGCATGGACACTCTTGGTCACGTCTAGAATGGAAAGGTGAAAGGGAAGAAAAGGGAAGGGAGAACAAATGTTGAATAGCTAAATAATACAGCCACACTGACCTAATTGTCAGATTTGAGAGAAAGTGCACTTGTCCTACCCTCAAACCCTGCCTAGGGAAGTCTGGCATACAAATGAAATGTTCTCTCTCTCTTCACACCACATCATCAATGAGGCTTTAAGCCAAGGTCCATAAACCTACAATTGCCTTAAGCCAACAGGTTTTCCATAAATTCCAAGGAATCTGTATTTTTTTCTCTGTCTCAATTTCTGTTTTCTACTGTGTCTGCTTGAGGGAGGTAGAAGAGGATGTGGGCAGGACCTGTGTGAAAATGCAGTGGTTTTCTGGGAGTTTTTACCTTTTATGTGAAAGTATTACATTTATTTTCCTCAAGTTCCACCAGTAATGACCAACCAATATGTAAGACACATAGTTAGCACCTTATATATACAGTTCCTTACTGCTGTCCCTACAAGCATGGTCCCATATGCCATCCCACGTCCCATAGCTCAGTGCACAGCCTATGTAGTTAGGAGCTTCTTTTCTTTTTTTTTTTTTTTTTCAAATAGTAAGTATTTAACACAGTTCAGAGAGCTCTGTTCAAAACATATCCTAATAAATAGCAGTTTGGGGACCAGAAAACCCATTTCTCTAAAATGTAATCTTTACATGAAGTGTCTGAAATAGACCTAATCAAGAGTGCTTGCCACCTTCCTCACCTCTGTTTCTGTGGGAAGTCATAAACAAATATAAAATTTTACCAAAAGTAGCACTTGGATGGACAAAGGAAAAATTGTGCAAATGGATTTCTGGAGGCAGGGAGGTTTTTCTTGCTTTCTCTGTGGGTGCTGGAAAAGTAACATTTCCTAACTGTCCTTTTTTCCCCTGAAACACTTCCTTTTATGAAACACTTTCTGAAATATTTTATTTGAGGAAAAATCATGCAAAAATGTGGCAATAAAGAAATTATTGAGAGAGCCTGCTTCAACATGTCTTCTCATGTATTCTCTCCACTTTAAACATGCTCTTTCCTTGCAGAAGAGTTTTTTCAGGAGATTTATCTGTAAAGCCCAGATACATGAATTATGTGATTAAAACTACTGATAGGTTTTGTTTGTGACTTGTGATTCTGTGGAATGTAGGTATTTTACTGAATAAGGATAATTATTACATTTAGGTGCCAGCTCTCTGTAATGAATGCAATGCAAAGCTTTTCAATGGCAAACTGTAACTGAGTTGTCAGATGATAACAAAAACATTAAAGTATATTGAAAAATGGGGAGGAAAAGTCTTCTCTTTCTCACTTGACAAGTTCTGAAGCGCAGTTGTGGAAGTCATTCAGGTCTGAGCATTCATGCATGCACACTGAGCTCAAGATGCACAATTAATTCCCGTTTCCACCTCCCCCACAGCCTGGCCATCCCTTCTGTTTGTTCATTAGCTGAAAGCCCCCACACTGCCTGGTGCCCCAGGCTGCAGCAGTGGCTCTGTGGCCGGTCACCTGGCTTACCCACAGCCCTGCCTGACAGGGTGAGTATGGAGAAGGGGAACGGCTGTTCCGTGCTGTCCCGGCAGCTCTGAGGCATTGCTTAGCCCCGTGTCCAAAGGATCCCATCAGTTAAGGGCCTCCTGCTCTTCAAAAACAGAGCCCAGCCACAGCCCCCAAGGGCGACCACAAGTGCAGAATGAATCTGACTGGAAGGCCTTTGTGAGAGATCTGTGCCTTCCTCTGGCCACATCTTGTTTCACAGCAACTCTCTAACTGACCTATTATTTATTTGCTGCTATATCTATCCAAATGAAGAAATGTGCCCTGTGTTTTCTGACCCATAGCTGTGCTTGCCTACTCCTCGGGAAGAAGGAGCTCTGTGTCTCATTCCCGTGATCTGGCTGCTCAGATCTTTGGGACCCCATAAATGTATGGAAACACATTAATACAATCCATACAATGCTAAAGAAAATCCAATTTTGCCAAACATCCTAAACCAATTTAGAGACATAAAACACACATTTATTTTGGCTCTTAGCAATTTTAGGGAGTTTACATTGACTTCAAATGGTAACTTTTTTCCAGTAAGAACATATCTTCTCCTACAATAGTAGAGTTTTTCTTGGGAAACAAACCATGAAATAGAGAAGTGTGTGATTTGCAAAGAAGACATAACACAATTTTATGTCCACTCTGAGCTGAGGAAAGTGTTGGGAATTATGCTACACAGGCTGAGAGTCAAATGCCCAAAGACAGAACTGAAAATAATGTAGTTACAGCCATACCCTACACTGCTGAGTTTTTCCTTCAAACCATTCACGGAAATATCAGTAAAAATGCCCCCACAGATAAACCCTGAGCTTTGTGGAAGATTGGAAACTGGCTAATCATGATAATTACAGACCACACATCTTGTCTTAGCCCCCATTCAAAGGAGAGATTTATTAACAAAGCCATCACGTTTCAATAAAGACGGAAAGAAATCCATTTCATGTTTAACGTCCTTCTTGTTGTTTTATGGCCAAAGGTCCTGTGGGTCAGGAATTTTTCGTCCGGAAAAGTAAAGCTGATGCAAGATAATTTGACCTTCAGACAGACGTACTCCTTCGGTCCTCTCTTAGAAACTTATCTGAGTTGCTGAGGCAACAAACACTTTGGTTTGCCACAGGTCACACACACAAACTGGGAATCTCATCCACAGTTGTTTGAAGTTAATAGGATTTCTTTTCTGCTGGATGTTTACTTAGGCCATGTTATAGAAGACACTGAGTCGCCATGAGGGAAATTTATTAGAGGCTGGGGGAATTTGACTGGCCTTGCCATTTCTCATTCTGAGAAGTAAGGACACCATCCGGTGACCAGACAGGCGTCTCTCACTCCCAAGTGACAGCACAACTTAATAATTCATGGATTCCACTCGAGTGAATCAGAGTAACCTCACTGAAGTCAATGAACCCGCATGAGGAGACAGAAACTTGGTATTTTTCTTCATATGTGTTTATTAGTGTAATACAAGTGTCTGAGATGGGATTTATGTACATGACTTTGGTCATCTGAAAGTGAAAGCCTCTGTCACAGGATATGGAATAGGAATCTGGGATAGGATATGTTAAGTGTCTGCAGAGGTTAATGTTTCCACACTCCCCTTATAGGTACAGGAGACATAGTTGTTATCATCAGTGCAGCCTGGACAGAGATTCAGCTGAGCAGTCACTACTCCAGGGTGAATTTATATGTTCTCCTTGGCTTTTCATCTACTAAATAGAGAAGTTCCTCTTGAGATTAATTCATTTTTTTCTTGAAAGCAGGTCATTTAAAAACCAAACTAAACCAAACCAAACCAGGTGTACTCTATACACTGTACTTTATAATCGTTATAACTAGTGGTTTAAACATAAGCATGCTTTAGCCTAGACAACTGATTTCTTAAAAGCAACAGTTGGTTGAACTGACTCCTAACCCCAAATATTTTGAAACTTCTGAAACTAGATGCTGGGAAGCATGTAGAACTAAGAAAATGATGTCCTAAATGACAACAGCCCAGTAACACAATGGGGCTGGTCTGTTACCAGCATAATTTCCACTGTCAGCTGTCACCTTGTCAGCTCATGTGAAGCCAAGTTTACTATGGCTCTGTCCCCTACAGTCAGTGAGGGCACAGGGCCATACAAAATGCTCTGGCATGAACCCAGCTGTTATGCAGGACAGCTGCTGAATTGACCCACCCAAAGCCCAGCACGGCACTTCTAGTATTTTCTCACTTTGAAAGAGCCTGGTCTCCATTGCCTCCCTCTTGTACCCTGCCAGGCTTCTTCTTCCACACAGCTTTCAGCAGCAACTGAGATTAGGGCTGTCAGCCAAGTACAGAACACATGAGCAGGGATCACCCAGGAAAAGCTGGCAGCCCTTGGACATCCAGAAACCCAGTTACTGACACACATTTTTTTGTCACTGATTTATCTCTGGTATTTATCTGGACTCTTTATCATGTAAAATAGAAAAAAAAATCCATGAACTATAGTAGTGAAGCTTTCCTCTCCTCTGCTGCATACTATAAAATAATGCAACTGATTCACTACATTGTTATGCTGTGATATTTCTGCTGCTTCATACCAGTTTTGGAGATGTGATCTACAAGAAATAAAGGCAAGAAATATCTTTTGGGTTATATTTCACTTCATCAATAAATAATGTAACAAAGAGTTTACGGGATATACAGACCACATGGTAATATTTCTGATAGCAAAGAACCGCCTGGGATGTAACTCACTGACAGCAGTGCAGAAATATCCAGCAGGTGAATGCTAGGCATGAGTGTTATGCTTGCTCTCAAGGTCGTTTTGAGGATTTTTAAAAACAACAAGTGACTTTTAAAGCAAGTACAAAAGCCAGTCTCTATATTCATCTGCTCAATATGCCTCTCATGCCAACGCTGCTAAAAACATGGTGCTCAAGCTCTCTCCATTAGAGTGGTGAAGCTAATGCTGCAAAAGCGAACAGGACTTTGGCTTGCTAAATTTTATGCATATTGGAGAGGTTCTCATTCTCTCTTAATAAAATATCTATTGATTTCCTTTCATAATTAATATCAAATGATTTCTGACAAAAAACCTCAAAGAAAGATATTTTCATAGCATAATGGGACCTTAGTAAACTTCCTTTTCATAGCTGCCTGTGAAAAGGCTGACATTACACAAGTGACAATGAAAAATAAGGGCAAAGGAATTAAGACATTCAAATGTCTTAAAATTACTTGACGAAGGGTTCATCTGTTTAAGTCATGGAATGTACAAATACTTCTTTTTGTCTTCTGAGCCACCCATAGGGGGTTTTTTTAAGTTATCCATGGTTCTTTTGTATGGATCTTGTTAGAGACATCTTCGCTAAACGTTAACAATAGGACAACTTAAACCAAGAAGCCAAAATCATCACATTCCTATTCTATACAGCCCGGTTTCACTTGGATACCTCTGTCTGTTTTGCACTTTTGCTTTCATGCCTTTCCCTCCACAGCTGATAGTAATAGCAGGAGAACAACCATAGGCTGGGCTCCCTCAGAGAGGTGCTATGAGACAGAGCTTGGCACAAGGGGGTCCTGCTGCTTTGTATGTGGAAATTATTTCACAGTTGCTGCCATCTATGGAGCATGAAATGTTCTCTTGGGGCATCAGTCCTTACACCAAAACACAGAGTTAGCTGAACATGGAAGACTGGGCGGCTAGCAGGAGTGAGGATGGTTACCACACGTTGCAATGAATGTTGCCCTCCAACACACCAATACATACCAAGGCACGCAGAAGAACAGACAAATTATGCACTGAACTGCTTTAGAAATGGTGGTTTGCAGGAGTCCAGCTGTCTAGTAAACTGAGTTTGTCCCTTTCCCCAGAACAGGCTTAGTGTTACACTTCCGCACTCTCTGCCTCTCTGGGTGGAGGATGGGTGTCCAGATTTACCAGTATTTCTTCTGCCCTTCCTATGATTTTGCATTTCTGCTTCTGTCTCAGGAATAGGAATAAAAAGTCTCATTAAAGTGTCTTTTGCGATGTATGGCCAGGTCATGCTCTGTGGGTGAGCACAAGGGCCCCCACCCTCCCTAGCCTGAATATACCCTTTCTCTCCTGGTACTTCCAAGAGCACAAGTACGATCTAGCCCATTCTACCCTGAGTATAGAAAAGCCTGTGAAATACTACTTGGTGTTGTATTCCGGTTGGATACACTTCAGATGTGAATGAATCTATCTCTCTGTGGCGTGAAAAGTATTCTTCACGAGCTTGCCAGGAATTGACCTTTTACTGCCAAGTTTTCATTTACACTTTTCAGGGGCAATGTGCATAAATGCTACTACCCTTCACTAGGCAACTTGCAGCTGTAAGAAGGAAGAAAACTTCAGCAAAAGCTTGTATTTTTCTTCAGCTCTTTTAAGGGGCATGAAGTCCTGGAGCACAGGGAAAAGCAGTTTCCTATTGCTGATGGTAAGGATAAGCCATTATTGCTGATGAGCTCAGTGTGGAGCTGGAGCAAAAGGGTCTGGCTGCTCATCAGACTGAAGGTGCAAGGCATTAAAGGGGATTAAACCAGCACAGCCTCTGCCAGCCTAATCCACTTGGCACCAATGAACTGTAGGGAGGCCTGGATGCTTTGTGCTTATGGCATGTACAAGGAGGCTTAAAAAGAAAAGAAGTAGTAAGTTTCGTTGCCATGGAGGCTTTTGCTGGTAATTGACTTTTGTGATCCTTCCTTTTCTCCCTTCTCTTTTTTGTAATTGTTGATTAGAAACTGTGCACCACTCCACTTTAATGCCCATGAAATAAAGGAAGTTGTTGTTTTGCAGTGAAAAATCAGAACTTAAGGGCAGTCCAAGGGCTTGTGAATATGCTATGTATGGTCAGACCACTGCTGCAGCACTACCTTTGCTCTGACTCTGCAAAGGCAGGTCCAACTTCTTTCAAGGCAATGGAAACACTCCATGAAGTTATCAGAGAATGAGATTGGATCTCTATACCCTTTTTAAGTGTCCAGAACACAGTATACCATAAACCCAGGAAGGCAGCTTTCAGTGGTGGTACATGTTCTATCAGGAGGTGGGAGCAGCAAGAGAACATCAGATCTTCTATAGTGAATTTTACACTGATGGAGGCAATTTCTGTTCTGAATGTGACTGGAATGTGACTGATCCCCTTCAGTTGGCTTCTGATCCCAGAAACACATTGGAGACAATAATGAAAGGCTGTTTATGTCTGCAAAGAAAAAGAAAACCTTATCATTTATATTCTAGGGACAGAGATAGTCTCATCTCAGAAAAGGTCAGAGGAGGGGCATAATGCTAGGTATTTGCACTTACCCAGGAAAGAGCTGTCCCTGTCCTTTGACTCTGAAATGAGTATGGAGAGTTTATGTTCCAGCCACCAGTAAAGATTAACCTAGTAGCATCTCCAGAGAGAAATCAAAAAGCAGATTTTTTCATCTGCAGTCAGTAGTGAGGAATACATAATGTTGTAGCTATCTGCAAAGAAAAGGATTTTTTCTTTTTTGAGCACTGGATGTTTGGTCGTCATTTTGTTCTCTCTTTATTACTTCAGTGCATAAATTCAGAGGGTAACATAGTTCAGACTGACTCCGGCAGGTACAACATGTGTGCTATTCCTTTAATTAAGCTGTTGGAAAGAACTGAAACTGCATTGTCAGTAGGGACAGGCCTGGAGTAGTGCAGTATTTGCTAAAAGGTAATTTTTAGGGATTAATGTAACAATGGTTCTGAAGATCTTTCCTCTTTTCACTTTTACTTCTGACCTTTTCTGTCTAACAGAGTTTTCTGATTAAGTTTTTGAAGGATGTAATATAAAACCAGTGAATTACTCCTTTGGAACAAGAAACCTGTTAAAACAAAGCACTGGGTATATTTATTTGTAAGATGAAGAGAAAGACAACACAAAAAATCCACTAAACACACAAAAAAAAAAAAACAGGCAGAAGTTTTTTTAGAGGAAAAACTATTTGAAAGGCTTTCATTTTCTTTGCTTTTGGAGTAACCACCATGGATGTGAAGATAAGAGATCATTAGACCTACATCAGTATGTGGCATAAGGGCTGCTCTTCTGTAGCCCATCAAGCATGCAATAACCCAACTGAAATTCCCACAGAGGTTAAACAATAGCGTCCTGTTTGTAGCTGCCTCCGGTTCATTTAGTAGAAAATGTATAACCCAAGTTTTATCAGATTCAGCTATAAAGACGAGGTGCTCAATATTTCCTGTGCTAAGTAGAGTTCTTTGATCCATTGTCCTGCTAATTACCGATGGGGTTGACCTCTTCCTGGATTTAACTGCTCTTGCCCATTTTTTTCTGGCTCCCTGTATTTGCTTAATTAGACACAGCCATGAATGCTCCCACAGTTCAAGCCATCTTGAAGCACTTTGACTTGTCTGTGTGGATCCGGCATATTATGAGTTAAGGGTCAGTCTTGCTCAAGGACTTGACGCAAAAGCCAGGGAAGTCAAGGGGAGACTCTCAGTCAAACGGCCAGACCCTGGTACGGTAAATAAAGCCCAGCATGAGTCCATGAGTGTAACTGGAGCCAGGCCAATTTGTACAAGCAGAGAATTTGGTCCAAAAGTTTACTTTCTAATTTTAAATTCGCAGTGACATTGTTTACACACCGGACGTAAGAAAGACTGAATTAGCCATTGTGGGAACTCTCTATGCACACCTCGCTAGGAAAAAGAATGTCACTGTCTTTAAAAATGTTCCATTGTCTTTGCATGATTCAGGTGTGAAATGTGGTAAGGGAGCTTATTTTCCAGACTATTTATTGCTTATTTTAAGTTATTTGTAGGCAGCTGATCTGGAAGACATGCTGAAAGGCGTTGCAGTCCCAGCCCCAAGGAACATGCCTGTGTCATTTCTGATATAAATCTATCTACTGTACTTTTAAAACCATGATAGGAACTCCTTTCTCCTTTAGTAATCTATCTTTGTGCTTCCACGTGCTAGCAATTAGATTTTTTCCCCTTTATATCTATTTCTCCACAGCTGCAATATAGGCCCATTAGCTCTTATCTTCCCATTGGATAGGGAAAATTATTTACTCCTTTATTTTTGGTGATAGCCTGTTATATATTTGAAAATTGTTCCTACTGTCTTCTCTTCCCAGAGTAAACAAACTTCTCTAAGTCATCTTTGTTTCTATCTATCCTGGAAGTGTGGAGGACAAATTTGTAGGATCTTAGTGGAGCAGAGCTTGGGTTAGACCTTAATTTAATGTGAAGGCCCCATCATCTGTGGGAAGCGTGCTCCTTTTCCTAAGTGTTGAACGCCTGCTAAAACCTATAGGCAGCCTTAAGAGAATGCCTGGACAGATGATTAGTTCGTGGAGGAGCCATATGGCTTTCTCCCACTGTTTTCATTAGGAGCCTGGGCATCCTGAGGGGTGTAGGAACGCAGAATCCCTTGTAGAAATTTTATCAGTCTGCACACTCTATGACAAGATGCATTAAAGGGAAAAACCATACAGACAGTGACTATTTCAATAGTAACCCATGCTGATGGACCAGACAGAGTTAGCATCAGGGTCTTTCTTCCATGAGGGATGAACCCACGCAGATCACTCCTGTGAACAGGAATTGGATGCATTGGGTCATGTTTCACTTTCAGGATAGATCATAAGAAATTGTTCTCAAATTACATTTTGGAGACAAAGATCTGAGATAGACTTGGTTTGGCTGAACCCAAATTTTACAGGTAGAGAGGAGGGAAGCAGAAGGGACTGGAAAAGGAGGGTAGAAAAAGAGGAAGGCCTCTTAGAAAGTTTTTGTTTTCTGTGTGGTTGTGTGCTAGATATGTTTAAATGAGTCTGAATATTTTCCTTTGAGAATGACGCACAGATTATATATCATAGAACATGTGGTCTTCCTTCAATTAAAGATTTTATTTTTTTCATTATCAGATTTTTTGGTGCCTGCAAAATTAGGTGTGAACATTCAGTTCATCTATAGTTTTGTGTGTGAATTTATGCTAGAGAAGGACTTTTCTCAAAACTTAGGATATATGAAAGGTATTGCTTGAGACAGCCACATTGATGAAGGTTAAAAATGAAGTGTTTTAACAGCTTCAAAGTACTCTACTGGTTAATTCTCAGCAATATCTCAAACAGGAAGCACAGAGTTAATAGTTGGTCTCAGTCAGGATTTGGGGTTTTATTCTCTGACTACAGTGCACAGATGATTTCAAATGTGTTATTCAGTTTGATTACATTTTAGGGAATCCATGTGGTTTCTCATATCACATGTAGCTATTTCTTTAGAAAACTACATCTCCTTTTGTAAGCTTTCCAAAATCTGTAAAGAATTCTTGGAAAACAAAAAGCATATGTATGATTTCTTGGTGTGACAATCAAATGCCCCAAAAGTCTTGCTAAGATGTGGGATTCAAAGGATCACTCACTTCCACAAGCAGTTCCTACACGTACATCTCTTTTCATCCTTAGATCCCAGTGCTTAAGATATTCCTTATAGTTCTTCCTGTTATTTTTTTTCCTTAATTTCCACTTCAGAAATGGAGTGTGTCATCATCCATGTGATACCAACAGACAGTCAAATACTAGGCAAATTCCAAAGCTACACAGCACAAATGTAGGCATGACCTCTACGTTCTCCCATCTCCCGAAATATTCTGGTTCTAGGGAATTGTGAATCTCAGACACTGACAACCTTCAGAAGATTTCAGAGAGTGTAGTACATGCTTATCATCAAACTCCTAATTAAAGTGTGCTGTGGCTCATGGAACAGCTACAGACATCCTCTGTGGGTCACAGGCACCCCATGAAAAAGCTGAGCCAGATGACATTTTCCTCTGCTGCTCATGAGTTGTTGAAAGCTAGTTGCCTTTACTTATTTTTCTTTCTTTTTCTTCCTTAAAAAAAAGCTATTTTGCACTTTCAAAGCACAGTTCAACTGAGTGTATCATTAATGCTACAGCCAGCTTGGGGAAGAGGTGAGTTTCTTACATTTTCATGGTTAAGGAAATCAATATGGAGAATTGAAAGGGATGATTACTGGATTGTTTGCTGTTACTGTGGACAAACTATACATAAAACATGCTGCAATTAAATTCTGCTCCTCCTAGGAGCGTTATGAAGGTGTTAAAGCACACCAAATTCTAGAGCAACAGTTTCCGGTGAGAGAAAAAGACATTTTTTGACTGTAAAATTTATTTTCCATGTCTTCTGTCTGGCACACTTGTTTAAATGATGTCTAAATGTTTAAATGTTTACCAGCTGAGCCTTTCTTTGGCAGAGCACCTGTACAGTCCGCACATTAAGTGCTCACACTCTCAGCATCAGAATGGCAGGAGGAAGAGCATACCTTCCCTTCCCTTCCCTTCCCTTCCCTGTGTGCTTTGCAGAGAGCCATGCTGTTCCTAATGAGGGAAAATCAAGTTTCAACTGACCATTCTTGAAGTGTTCATCCTCACAGACTAAGCTTTGCATAAGTTTTGGCTGAAAGATCTTAACATCTCTATCACTAAAACAAAACTAATGTTAGCAACTGGCAAATATCTGAATGAGGTTTTTTCCCAATTGATAGAAATTTCTTTTGAAAATAATAAATTATAGTTTTACTGCTACTGAGCTTCACAGAGATTGATAACAATACTGACAGGCCTTGGGGACACATCTCGTCAGGACTGACATTCCTGGCAGCACTGTCACGCTTCTTGTATTTATCTTTTCATTTACTCTAAATTGTAATTCTCAGAATAGCATATTACAAAAACCACTCATCAGCTTCTCTATTTAGTTGAGACCATTTGGGCAGCTGGCTCACTATTCCTTTCCCAGACAGCATCTTCACTCTTCTGCAGAGTTCAGTGGGGGCATAACATGAAAACATATCCAAGGTAAGAGTTGGCATGCAGAGGGAGAATTTAAATTTAGGCCTAACTATTCTTGCCCTAAGCAAGCAAATGCCTAGAAACTAGCTATATTCAGATGCTACAAAGTGCTGTACTCACACAGAGAATCCCATTGCTTCACTAAAGGTATACAAGCAAAAAGGTGATTAAGTGTCCCGACAGGTCTCACTGGGGAAGGGGTGGCATAGGCAGACGTCATCGTGCTGTTGTGACAGCAGAGACCACAGAACCTTGCCAAGATTCAAAAGGCAACTACTTTTTTTTCCTCAGAAGATATATTGATAGTTTCTAATACTGGGAGAATTATTAAGATAAAACAAAAATAGTAATAATTTAAAAAAAAGGGATTCCCTTTTCCTGATTGCTGAGGAATCTTGGTGATGAAAAAGAAGAATTGAACCAGCCAAGTTTTTAAAAAAAATAATCTTTTTAGTAATACCAGAACATGATGAGCCTTTCTGTTAAATAGAAGGTCACATTCAGTGTCCAAGTTCTGTTTAGGAAAAGATCCAGTGATTAAAATGTGAGAACAGAGGTAGCACATCATGAAACAAATAGAACCACTTTTCCTGAGGTAAAGATAACTGAAAACAAAGATACACCACATCTTTACAGATCACAGTTTCAACAAATGTGGAAATGTCTGTAGTCCCATCATGTGCATGCAAGTCAGACAGAACAATCCAAGCAATTTTTTCTGTTGCTTGTTTCTTGTGTGTTGGGGTTTTTTGCTTGCTTATTTTGTTCCAGGTTTTTAGCATCTATCTATCATGGAACTGCGAGGGACCTCAAACTGAAAGGAAATGTTTGAAGGTCCTTATGCTGCTAATATTAAATCAGCCTTGGAATTTTCAAACTGTTGAGACAGCACTCTCCTAATTCTAAAGTCCTATACCTGAGAAGGGCAAACACTGAATGAGAGCTCTTCACAAATTATAAGAGGTCACTGAGTTAACAGTCAGACAGTGAGAGTGAGCACTGCTGGGTTATTTTCAGCTCTGAAAACAAAAAAGTCACAATGATTAATAACTACTCACAAAGCTAACAATGATTGTGAAGTGAATGAATAAGGGGTGCAGGCATGGGAAAAAATACTACTTGAAAAAAAATACCTTTTACTATTTATTTTATATTCTTAAAATAAGATTTGGAAAAACAAGAAAAAAACACAGTCCTATTCTTAAAAATAAGATTAAAAAGCCCTCACACAACAAACAGCCCCCTGCACAACTGCCATCCTCATGGAGAAAATGGACCACGGTGAAGAAAACTAAATGTAAATATAAAATGAGGGGGAAAGAAAGTTGATAGGCATGACCATAAATTAAAATCTAGTCATTGCGGGACTGTGCCAATAGAAGCATAAACAGGTGCATATAGAGAGTTAGTCAGTGTACTTATGAACAACAAGAAGGCTTTGAATTATTTCTAATTTTTTCTAGAATAAAAGGAACCCCAGTAGTAGGGAGGTGGGCTTCCTGCATTGAAAAGGGTGAATTTATCAGTAAGAGAGACACAGCAGGTGTGCTCAGAATGCATGATTATGTCATCTAAATAGATGTATTCCCGGACAGGATTTCTTAGAGCTTTCCTTGGCCCTGAGATGGAAGAGTCTTAATACTGATAGACTCTAATTCATCTAGATAGTATGAATTGCACGAGTGTATGAAGTTTTATATCTGAAAAGTGGTGTTTAGGACAGATAAATTATTCTACAAGACAAGCCAGCTTATCTACATTTGCATTGTCAAACTATTTAAGGACGTTGACATTATTCCCAAATAAAATAGAGGTCTACAGTTAACACAAAAATAGTTTAAACAAAATAAAGGCTTAAAATAAGGTAAGGTTTCTTTTATTTCTTTACCAAATTAGAATTTTCCATTTCATTCTAAGACTTGCATAAAGCAGTGTCATTTTTCTTGATTTGTACAGTCAGTTGAAAAGACCTTTCTAGCTTTGAAGACTAATAACTGAGCATTTAGGAGGGAGGAAATAAAAGCAGTAATGTAATGATACAAGTTGACATCACAAAAATTGAAGGAAAATCTTTGTTCTCTACACTCTTTCTGCAGGACTGCAGAACTACTTTATTCATTCTATTACACAAAAATAAGAAGAGAAAGCCCTGGGATCCCACAGCTTTTGCAGGACAATGATTTAAATGCAGCATGAATGGGGCCCATTTAATCGATTATTGATATTTGTACATGACACATTTAAGTTCCTACCACAATCAGTGGAGGTCTATCCATTGAAATGTGGTTCATTTCACCAAATGTAGGCTTCTGCTTTAAGACAAGATAAACCTCATGCTCTGGCCACCAAAGGAACTTGCATAACTGGTTTGGATGTGCCTATTTGAGTTGCGGAAATCCACATTTGAACAGGACAAATCAAACCCTTCATGTGTTAATGCATTCTCTTTTGCTACTTATAAGAATGTATACAACTGAGAACAGCATTTCCTGTATCATAAAAACACATCATTTTTCAAGTACTGATTAGCTTTTTTTCAAATTTCCAGGTAATTTAATAATTTGTTGGTGAGAACGGGGAAAAAACGTCTGGGAGCAGATGGTTTCATTTTGGGATTAAAATAAGGAAATCCACAAAAGTAGTCAGTAAAAATAATTTATATCTTTATTGAATAATAAAGATACAATCCCTCAAAATGTTAATTCCCACTTCTAAGGGGCTCATCACTTCCCACTCTCTTCAGCGAGGATTGCACATGCTGAATCTTTCCCAGAAGACATTTAGCTTAAATGCTTGTAGTCTAGACTGAAAGCATCAAGCTGCCCACAGAGCAGTTACACCAAACTGCTCAAACTTGCTTCAATGATTTGGAAACTTTAGATAGGAGCAATGTCCTTCTGCCCAGGTAATAGGACCCCACAATTTATGTCTTTGTTAAATATTTAGTCATGAATTAACAACATGTAGTGCTACACTATAACATTCCATTTGAGATCAGAGACCTGAAAGTTTATTTGAGCCTGCAGCCCTGCTTGACAAGATTTGTAGCATACACTTATAAAGCCAGTTGGTATATTCACAAAGGTACAAAAATGTTCCCCCTCACACATAGCTATGGATGCCATCCATCTTATGATGCATTTTAACTCTGCTCTTTTCAGAAATACATAACCAGATGCCAAAACATGCTTAACATGATCTACTAGAAATCAGACATAAAGAAATTAAAAGAGAAGGGGTTTTGTTTGCCATCACTTTCAGAACGTGACTTGGGAGGGTTTGACCAGTATATTTTAAGTATTGAAACACATCTATCAAAGAGCACAGCAGTACACTTTGGAGTTACTGGATTCATCCATGGATAATTCTGAGGTAAATGGAAGGAAAGAAGAAAAAGAGCTGAAGCCGAGAGATCACTTGAGCTGTAAGTATTTTATTTTTTTGCCCTGGTTTTCTTGAATGAATTCATGGATGACCTGTACACGAGGACGTTCTCTGGGAGTAAGGGCAGCTGTTCAACAAGGATCACACAGGGCTGGCCACAAATCTTTTGCAATGATTACAGGAAAAAAGAAGCTATCTGCCTTTTAGTACATGGGCAGGTGGCAACACCAGCAGAGTTTTCTTCTCCTGAAAAAGTTACATTCATCTTGGCATTTACATATTTGTGAATGTTTGACTTTGCAGATTTATTCATCTATTAATCTAGCAGGAGAAGGAGTAAAGGGAGGAGAGAGGGAATGTTAATGGAAAATCTTGGGTTTTTTAAAAAGAGAAACTGACCCCCTCAGAAAATCCATTACGTAGCATTACAGTGACCCATGAGGTTCATCATCAGAATTTTGCTCTTTGTATCCTTTTTAGTTAATAGTTGCACATTTGTCAACTTCTGCATAAATCAAGGAGAAGAGACACATTTTGCCAGCAGTGTTTAAATCTGACAATAGAGGAGGCTCAGGAATCCTGAATCGCTTCCAGGCTCTATTTGCTAGAGATGCTTCTGACCACATCCAAATTTTGCTCCATTTCCTCCCTTGTTCAAACAGGAGGAAATCTCTTCTCTTTCCACATTACCATTTTATTTTATCACCTTCAGGCAATACTTGCTCAACCCTCATTTCTGCTTTAGTCACTTTAATGCTTCCTTTTCAGCTAAGAACAAAACAGAAACAATCTCTTCATGTGTCTGGTGCCACAGGGGCCATTAGCAGCCAGATGATGATTTGTAGAGCAAGCCTGGCTCAGCTGATGGCCTTCCAGACAAATTCCTCCACCTCTTACCGTCATGCCTCACATTGCACAATGCACATTCAATGCTTCTTCAGGCAAACTTCGGAAAAGTTCTCTCTCAGCTTCTGTCAGGGGCTTGAGGGCACCAAAAGGTCTGACTCTCTGCCCAGCCTCATGTGGGACCTGCATCCCTGAACCTGCTGCTGTAGGAGCTCCACAGCAGTGCTGTTGGTGTGCCTCTCTCATGCCTTCTCTCATGGATGTACCTTGTGCCTGTCTCCTGAATGGACCCATCACAAGTATGTCTCATGTTAAATGAAATGTACGTAAATCACATTGCTCCAGGGTTAATACTTCTGAGTCTTATAATATAACTAACATGCAAAGAAGTTGCAAATGTATTACCAACATGAAAAGATGTGGAAGTTAGAAAAGATTAATATATTTATCTAAAATAACAAGCTTCTCAAGCACTAAAGCTATACTTCCTGAGATTAATAACTGAAGTATTTTAGAGTTTATAAAAAGGCTTGTAATGTCTACCAGGTTCACAATTAGATGGCTTTCTGAAGGTCATCCCCTCTCCAAATGGAAAAACTCTGAAAGTCTATCTTGGTTCACTGCTGTTACTGTCACTGGATACTTATGTGCATGCACGTGAAAACATCAATATATTTAGGGCTGGCTGCTGGGTGTGTGCATATGAGAAAGAACAGAGCTCCACTCTACTGTAAAGGCACTGCTAAGGTTATCAGGCCTTCCACTTGTTCTTGTACCTATAAATAGACCATAAATTTTAGTTACTGTACATTCCCGACAATTTAAGAATTTCTGAGAAGAAAAGTCAGGAATAGCTGTGGGCAGGAACAGCCAAGCCCTTTTGCTGAATTGGTATAAAGCACTAAACCACGCTACTAATGCTCACTCTGTCAAATTACCTGTCAAAGTTAAGCTCTGTTATCTTTGCTTGGCCTGCACATAATAAAAGCAAGCACAAGCTTTCAGTTTTAATGACAAACTATAATAGCTGTAGTCGTCCTTGCATTTAAAACCACAAACAAAAAATCCCACTCAAAACAGGCACAATGTAATTTTTCATTGCAACTGCTACTTTTGAGACCTCTGCTAGCAAAATAGATATTTTTAATTTAACACAAGAAAGCGTGGTAGAAACAACAAGAATATACAAATGGTCACTAATGATTAAAATTGTTCTCTCATGCTGCCTTATCTTCGGTAAGTTTCCTTGCCCATTCTTAGCCACTTTTGGGGTTTTTTTTCCCCATCTCTCTCTCCTTTACCGCCCAATTCAAAGAACTTCCAATATTTCACAAACAAGAATAAGAGTACCATGAGTTGTTAACATCTGCGGTGCCCAACCCTGACTTTCCTTCATCCACCTGTCATGTTGTTAATCCCTCCCCCTCCTTGTCAGTTCTGCTTATGCAGACCTGAGGCCCTTTTTCCTTGAGAGCAGCAGTAAGAGGTAAGACATGCTCATCCCTAGCACGTAGCTTCTCCTCACCTCACACTTGCCTTGTTGCAGCTCTGAAGAGATTACTTTGTTCAGACAATGCTCAGATCCATGTTTTGCAGTCCTCGTTTGGCAGCCTACATAGTCCCCATACATCTCCACTGATCATGCAACTGCGTGATTTATCAAGAGATCATGATCCAGTCAAATCTAAATGAGTTATTTCAACTCTCTCCAGCTGTTTCTAATAAAGTGTGACGCATATTTAGTCTATCCTGGTATTATCAAATCATAGGTTCTACTGAAATTACCTACAATACTTCTCTACTATTTCTCTGATTTTCATCAGGCACAAGCAATCTTGTCCTAAAAATGCAGAATGAGCTCCACACGACATCCTCAGGACTGCTTCCCATGAGAGGAGGGCTCCTTTGTGTCCTTCTGGCATGAGCTCAGGTGTCTAATCCCAAGGAACATGCTCAGCTGGACCAAGGGTGGGAATGTCTGTGCTGCTGCCTTCTCTGCTTCTCTCAGTTGACAATGCCTGCAGCTCTTAGTTAGCTGTGCTAGAGGCACAGCAGAGTAGCTGCAGCCCTCCGTGGTGTCAGAGTGAAGGACAGACAGGTTAACGCTGTGAGAGCAGCAAGTACTTCTAGCGAGTCAGGGAAAGGAGAAGGAGCTGCAGGGTGAGGTGGCAACTGAGTTGTGTTTTCGCTTTAACAGCAAAGAGGGGAGTCCATAGAGTGTGTCTTGGCTGTTTTTTAACAAACTGAGGCAGGAGGGATCAGGTAAACAGCAGGTGGTGTTGCTGACTCCTAAATGTGACAGTAGTGAAGAAGCACAGTTGAGTCCCTGGCCTGAGCTTTACTAATGACTGTTCACCACCTGAGAATTCTGTATGCTTAGGAGGGAGCTGCTAACAGGTAACTTGACACAGGAAATGAGGAACTGAGACATATGAAGGGTGGGATTCAGGTCCCTAATCACACCTAGTAGCATTTTTCTTAGATGCCTTTGTGGTTTTTTTTCTTGCCTCTGTACTTCATAAGACTGTAGCTGCTCTTCCATAGGTCCTGTAACATATTTACTAGCCCAGTTTGATGTCTCAGGTACCATGTGGCACCTAAGAGAGCACTAGACACCTATGCTTAAGCATTTGAATACCTCTCAAGGTATCTAACCAAAAAATCTAGGGGACAGTGGACATGGAGTGAAGACATGAAGACCTAAAAAGTCAAATTTCCTAGCATTATTACTTTATTATTACTTTTTTTTTTTTAAGTAAACTAGATTTTATATCAACATTTACAGAGAGATCATGTACTATCAGCATGGCTACACAAGTACCACGAACATCTAACGGATAGACCCCTCCCTGAGAGATTTCTGAGGGTGGTCTGATAAACCCTGGGTATCACCAATTTTCTCTGTCTGACTGCTTGTTAGGGCCAAATTAATCACTTTAAATAAAAGTAGATCAAATTGGTGGGGTGGGGGATGTTTCTTTGTGTGTGCTTTTAGGTGGAAGGGAGTTTAATCCGTTCTCTCCCTAGCCCTGTAGTCTACTGATCATGCTAGTTCTGGCTTATGAGAATCTTCTAGGAACATATATGGCATTTTGGACACATATTGGGCACATTTCAGATGCTTTAAAGGAAACTCAGGCAGTGCAGCCCTGGAAGGACTACAGGACAAGTCTATGACCCCTCCAGCCACAAAACAGGATGACATTGTAATGCAAGAGTTTTGCATCTAAGAGCCTTAGACAGCACTTCTGGAACACAGCTTGAACCACATACTTGCACTGAATCTTAGCAAGATTAGGAAACCTTTGTTTACTCTTCCATCTCTAAGGTTGTTTTTTTTAGTGGGAGGCACTGATGCAGATAAGTGTATTTAAAATTTGAAGGAAAAAATACAAAAAACTCTGCTTGCCAATGAATCTAACTCCATGTGTGTAGTGCATCCTGTACCTCTACTGCTTATAAAAGTAATGTTTCATCTAAAACAGGCTTCATTTCTTGTGCATTCAATTCCTTTTTCATTTTAGATTCTATATTTTCGCACTGGTTTCGTTTTTTTCCTGTGCAAAAGCCCTTTTTTAATACAAAAGACCTCCTTAGAGCCACGCAAGGAGTACACTTCTGAACAGAAACACAGATTCCTGTTAGTCCTGTTTGGAAAGCAGTGGGAGTAGGTATGAAAAGTAGCAACTGGGAAAATGTATCAATAACGAGAAACAGCAATTAAATAAAGACAGCAAAAAAGTTCAGCTAGTGGTGACACAGAGGTATTCTCATTATTCCAATTAGAGCCCCTTGAGCACTGATGCCAAAATATTTAAAAGAGCGACAAAGTAAGACACCGAGCAGAGTGTCATCATTTCTGCAAAATACAGTAATAAAATTGCATTCTCTTTAAACAATTCATAACAGAGCTACTAACACAAAGTGTTAGAGAGCAACATTGATCCCTCATGGATGCATACAAAGCCAGAACATTACAGAAGAAGCCACTCCCAAAGCAACACATGTTCCATTAACACACTTATTTTCAGATGGATTGACTATTTTAAAAGCGAGTGATGGAAAAGAACATAATTTTTGGTCTTTGTTTTGTTTCTTTTATGTAAAGAAGACAATGTCTGAAATACAACGTTCTTTAATACTACATCTTAAATGTTCTTTAAGACACATATTAACTATTAATACCTGTTTTGGCACAGGCAACCTTCTGAATTGCTGCAGTCTCTCCTATGCCATGGCAGGTGGATCTGTTCCCATCAAAGAGTTTAACTGACATCTCAGCCTTTAGACTGTATCATTAAAGACCTTCTGGGATTTAGCTTGTCCTTCCTTGAGTGCACCATGCGTGCATGGTTGCTCCAAGGCAGAGCAAGAGGTTTTGATCTGCACTGTCTCTATTTATGATTGACTAGCAGAGATTGCATGGCCTCCCCAGGCAATCTGCTTTGTTGGATTAGACAAATAGGTATTTGGTCTAGGTTGAGTTAATCCCACCCTAGGGCAGGAAGGTGGACTACTTGACCACCTGACATCCTTTTTAGTCCTATTTTTTCCTACAATTTTCTGATTTTTTCCTGATAAGTAGGCTGCTGGACTCTTCACAAGGTTAGGTACTGGAAAAATATGGGGACAAAAGGCTGAATCCATGAATGTATACACAAGCTTAAACTTCATTTATTTCTATGGAAACTGAGATCCTAAAGACTGCTGTGGATCACAGACCAAGCCCAAAAATATCGCTGCATCCTGAATAAAAAACTAATAAAATACAAAAAAAGAGATGTCATAATTGCAAATGGATGAAGAAAATTCAATTATCTGAGGTAAGACTGGACCATAAATTGGGCAGAGATAGACAAGCTTTCCTGAACAGAGCCTGCAGGCTTTGACCTCTGAATATTACAGCTCCGTTTTCAGGTGTACATGATAATCTACCCAGCAGAGTTATGTCTGACAGCAAGCTCCCTGTATGATGACATTTCTACAGAATACTATCAAAGGAGTTACAACCCACTGGGTTTCCTTAGATGTTGATTAATAAATAGGGGAAGTTTCCTGAAGGACTGATGTCAGATTGAACACCATTATGATGACGAATTAAGCATACTTCGGACTGCTGCCAGACCTTGAACTGGGTGTTCCCAAGGTCACCTCACATCCATAGTCACCTGGCATGGGAAGAGACCTATATCATAGGTTCTAAGCTTCAATGCTTTGCAAATAAAATCCTTACCAAAGAAACTATGATATTAAAAAAAAAAAAAAGAATTTTTTTCCTACAAAGATCTGACCCTTTAGAGAGATTCATGTCAATGTTCTACATAATATTTAAACTATTGAAATTCTCTAAGTTAGAAACTGTATTTCATGTATTCAGAAAAGGTACAGTGCAACTTTACTGCATATTTACAAATAAATGAAACACTTTAAATGTCCATGGCTGTCTAATGTTGACAACTTTCAGCATTTTATCCTGTGAAATATTCATGCAAAATATAATAAGGCTTCCTCTTAATTTGAAGTGTATATACACACAATATCCATATGTATAAATGTCTTGGAAAAGTATTTATTACAAGATCTGTGTTGGTGTAGTAGACTACCCCATTCCATATTGAATATAGTTTATAGGTGGCTGTGCTGTTGTGGTGCATAATGGGCAAAAATTCAGATATGGTGGAGCACCTAATCATGAGTGCTGCAAAAAACCCCAAAATTAGGAACAACAACATGATATGGATTTTCACTGTATTCATCAGTTAACTAAAAAAAAAAAAATTGCTTCTCTTTAGAAATATACACTACGACTACTGTAATTTCAGGGCATTTCAGAATTTCTAACATATTGTCCTCTTCAAATATTAAGTGCTATTATTGTCACTTTGTAGCATATAGGAAAAAATATGAATAACCACAGACATGTAAACATTAAGCCTCTGATATAAGCGATGTTTTCAGGTTCCCTGTTGTATATCGCTCAGTACTAATAAAGAGCAATTCAGTCTCATGTTTCCAATGTTCCCATCTTCAGGATAGAAAGGATGCTCTTTGAAAAGTGTCTGTCTATTTTCATCCCTGCGCTGCACCCGACCTACTCAGCCAGGCTTTTCTTGTAGTAAATGGAGACAGAGATGCTTTCAGAGCATTATTCATTTTATTCTAAAGTAGATACCCAAGGTAGGTCAGATGAATTGCAAATTAAAGCAGCTATTCTTTCCACTGATAACAAAAGGAGCCTGGAGTGATGAGCACAGAAGTACCTTCACTGTAGGCATCTGCAGTCAGGTATAATGAGATGTTTCCATTCATCCGAATTCCCAGCTATCCTGGGGGAGTGCACTCACTTGAAGGGGACTGATGGTTTTTGTGAAGTACACAGCAAGAAAAGCTCCAAAGAATATTTCTTCTTTCTTTCCTGTGTCTTGTCTAATTTTCCGGGCTGAGGTGAAGGGAGTGGAGTCTTCAGTCATTAGATTGGACAGTAACCAGCCCTTCCTTTCTTTCCTCTGCTAGTCTAGCTTTACTGGGAAGGACAGAAGGCATCTCAAAACTGTTCTGTAGCTGGCAGTTTGGGTAAGTGGGAAGAACATTTTAAGTCCTCTTTGATAGTCAAAAGTCTAAAATTGGCCCCCAGTACTTCCTGAGAAGGTGCTCTAATCGCTAGTTTATTTGTACATACCAACTCTTTTACCTCTTCCTTAAAACAAACAGACCATAAAGACTCACAATCTTCATGGCAAATCACTCACTATCTTATTGACACATTTTACATAAACCCAGTAACAACAATGAAATCATAGTGGATGATCTATGATCACTACCACTTTATTTTGTAGAGAGATCTGTAGGGATTCAGTTGTTTGTGTATATGTTTTGGATTATTTTTTTAGTAGATATCATACACATATGCTTTTTCTTTATTTGCTTTCAGACCATTTATTAGAGTTATTGCTTTACAATATTCTTGGCTGCCTGGTTTCAGATCAAAGAAATAAACATTTGCTTCTCAGCAAAGTTTCTGAATATTTCATCCCTGAGAAGTCCTGGTGTAGTTACAGAAAAACAGATATATAAGAAAATTCTCAGTTACAGACTTGAGAAACTGAAGTGAAAGTGACAGAAGAAATTTAACTTCCACAAGTCCAAAATATTTTATTAGACAAAACAATGTAAACTTTCTGGGGCATTTAAATGGGTTCTGAACTAGGAATGACTGCTCAGGGCAACATTGTGTTGTATTTATTACTGACATCTTACCAGTCTACAGTATGGGGCAGAAAAGCAAATCTAAATCTAGACATATTATGAAGGGTGTAACATTACAGTTATAAAGTTTTTTTATAGAAATGAATAGACTGGAATACTGCACAGAGAAATGGGGACTTGCTCTGTGAGAATTTTGGTTAATTAAAATGCTTTCATAGATAAGAAACCCCGGGGAGAGAGAATTCTCCTATGGATATATATGATGTTTAGTGCTGATTTGGACCTTCAGTGTGGGATTTAATCCATAATGGGCACAGAACAGATGGAAAAAACAAGCAGTTTCTTAAAGCCTATGTGTGCAACACTAAAGACCCAGGCCTTAAACAGTAATGGGGAAAACTGCCATGTCTGGAAATGGTGCAAAGCTACAAAGGTGCTTGTTTGGGTGCAGGATAGTCACAGCCTGTATGTCAAGCACAAATCTCCCATAAAGTCCCGGCACTGTTTACAGAGATACAGTGAGCACAGAAGGCCTGATGGTGATGCAGCTCAAAAAATTCTGTGAACACTGGATCTAGAATGTACACCAACCACATACATCTCATCTTCTGGCTGAGAATTTTTCAAATAAAGTTGCCAGTTTTACTTCCCTTAAAATAGTTGGAAATAGCCCAAACACTGCAAATACTAAGGTTATCTGACTGCAAATACTTATTTAGCTATCTAAGGCAATTGGCACTGCTGTTGCGTAGCCCCTGATGGAGATCTTGGTTCACCTGCTTAGCTGCAGGTTTACAGCTACAGCAAGAGTAAAGTTTATGGTGGGTCAGATATTGGTGGCCTCTGACCCTCATCATTTGGTGAGTATATGTTTGCTAATTTAGCTTTTTTTAAAGAAAATAAGTTTTATAGCTAACTGTTTTTAAAACTAGTGTGGGTAGCTGCACGTGTTGTGTGTTCAGTCATCAAGCATGTCCAGAAACTCTAACTGCAAAATACTACTTGTTCTCTCTATTTTGTGCCATTTGGCTAAATATGTTCCCATTGAACTTGTCAGGGATTAATTTGGTTTACCAAGTTGTGTTATACAGAGACATCAGAATGGTGGGCAATATTTTGAAACTGTTAACTATTTTTGCTTTCTTGTAAACAAACCACTAAGAAATCTCAAAGGTCACAGTACCAGCCTTTGAACATGCTGAAACACCTGGGCTTTGGATTCTGCTCCATATCAGAGCACTAAACAGAGATGCATCACAGGCAATCCTGAGGATACTTTAGATTTGGCTTCTCCAGGAATATGAGTACATATGAAGTGGCAGAACTTCTGGAAATGCATCCAAAAATTTTTTTTTAAATCATTTATAAATAGAAGTCCTGGAGGCAACAGACTTAGAGCTTTTGAATCTCTCATAATGTGGAGTGGCCTTTATCACATTTAATTTTGCAAGTTTAGGATTGAAGCACCTAGTCTAAGCCAGAAATGTAAGCTTTTCCATAGCAGGGATGGAAAGATATGAGCATTTTTCAAACATCTTTCACAGGATGAGATGCCTCTAGCCCCTACCTCCCTTTACTTATCATAGGAGGAGCAGTGTCTGTCTGACAGATGTCAAAATTCCTTAATTTCTAATATCAAGGCAGCAATAAGTCATTCAAATCTCTTCCTATCAGGGCTGATAGACCCTGGTTTAACATACTATCAATGGAGGAAGTAAGTGCAAGGTCTAAGTCAGACACCAAAAATGGCCTGAACGCAGTCTTTCTGTGTCCAAAGGGGTGAGGAATGGCACATCTCATATACGCTTATTGAATGTATATTTGAAAGACTGTCTTACTAAAATGCGATACACTCATTTAACTATAAAATTTAAGTTTAAAAAGGGGAATGTACCAAAGGATCATTCAGCTTAGGCAGCCATATTCTGCCTCTCCCACTCAACACATCCATAATTGGGATGGGAAATCTGAAACTGCCGTGCCCAAGTGTTTGGGTTTTTAGGGTTCTGTTTAAGGGCAGCCAGCAGCATGTTGCCAGCTCTGTTGTGAGCACTTTCTCTGAGAGATCTGTACCTCAGTGGTGCTGCAAACATCTTTCTCCAAAAACAAATCCCAGCTGTTCTTTGGCTTCCACTTAATGTCTATGTTGCTTGAAAGATGAAGTTAGGCACTAAGTATTAATCCATGCCTTCAAAAATCTTTCATCTAAAATGCAATGTAACCTGAAGTTGGGATTCTCGCTTGCTAACCACTGTGTTCATCACTGTCTGTGATGAATACCTGCAGTCCCAGCAAGGCAAAATCAGTTTGATCTAGTGGTTCAATAGCTGTTGCTCCAGAATAGCTCCTATTTCATAGTATATGTTGACACGAATTGATGGTTCATTTGAAAGTTCTGGAGAACTGGTTTGAAACCATTTTACAGAAAAGTCTGGAAATCAACTCGCAACATTACAGAAATGCTTAATTTTAATAGGTATCCAGGTGAACAGACACCTACATCCATATGACTTGCATATTAATAAAATTGTCATCTATCATATTTTAATCTGTGATTCTTACCTTGGAAAAACTTACTGAAGACAATACGAGGTTTATTTGAATGGAAGGCACAGTATCAGACCCAAAAGGTTAAGATGTCTGTGTGTTTATTCCAGTTGTGTGTAAAATGGGAGTAAAGTTAACATTGGCTAACTTAGGGAAATCTCTATGGAGAAAGGAAACATAGTAAGTGGTTGACAGCACTACCTGGATATGAAGGAAGGGGGGATGCTGGTTCTTGTCCTCTTCAAAACTTAAGGCTTAGTTCTCATTTACTTTCCAGCCTGTGGCTGTCTAACATAAAGGGCAGTAGTTTATAGTCACAGGAAAATGTATATATGGCAGTGATACTGTTTGAATTTTAATATGACGACGCTGCCTGTGTGGGGTGGTTTTGTTATGACAAGCAAAGCTAAAAAGATTAGGTAAAATTTCTGTTGTAAAGCGGGACAGAAAAAATTACAGTGAAGGGAATCTTAAGTGATTAAACTGCAATTTCTTCAGCCTTTGATATACAATTTTAATAGTTATCCAAGGTCAATGCAGAGGTGGCAGGATCATGCTTCAAAAGAGAATTTTGTTACATTTTATAACAAATACCACAACATCCTGAATTATTAAAAGCATTCAGTTTGGGGATACCTGACAGTTTGTTTGACTGAAGTTCTGGACCTAGTTTAAGGGTCTTTGTCGTGGAACATGACTGCATACTATATAAAATGTGCAGTATGTCATGTTTATAGGTGTGTATAGTATAGGTGTGTATAAAAAATACTTAGTTGATTGAAAAGAGTTCTATTAATAGGCAAAAATCAACATCTTGGCTTAGATAAATTAAAATAATTCTAAATATTTTTACTAAATATAATCCTCTGTCAGCTGCAGAATTACTGCACTATTTTCTTCAATTAACTCACTCACAGACAAATATACCTCCCTCCATAAAAACAGCAGAAATCCAAAATATATGTGAATGATAGTAACATTCATCTAGATATTGCTGCAATTGTTTTGATAACATGCCATGCTTATGTTATCAAAGCCTCACAACCACTGAGATCACTCCACTAAAGAAAAATGGACTGACTCTTCGAATGAACCACCTTAACATGATGGGAGTACTTGGTACAATACAGTGGCTCCTCACCACTGATCTTTCAGCTAAACATGAAACATACAGAAAATTAACCACTGTAACCCATGATGGAGGAAGATCATCTCCTGAGTTAAATTTCAGCATGCACAGCTTCATTCTACAGGAGCTGCCAAACTTCTCTCTCAAGCAACTTCATAGACTTATCACAAGAACGTTAATTTGGGGCAAATATTCTTAATGCTCTAAGTCAGGCCAGAAGATAAGACAGGTCAAAGGCTTTTCTATTTTTTGCATATCAACTTCTATTAAATCTATTAAAAGGCATTACTTTTATGTACAAGTCTTCCCTTGCTTATTATAAGGGGGTAACCCTAAAATCATAAACTGAACTGAACTGAATATTGCCACAACAAAGGTATTAAACTGTAGTCAGTTTATACTCTAAAAAGTTTCACCTCAACTTCCTTTAACATCTGTGCTAGAATGAAATGTTTTACCAATAATTCCTTGTTGATACACAATTTCCATTATAATTTATATAAATATATCTAACACCATACATAACCACAAGAAAGTACCTATTTTGGATTGTACATTGAGACTAAATTGTCATTGTCACTGGTGACAGTTCTTGGCCACTTCCTGTCAACAAAATTTCCAACCCCTCACCAATTTTATCCAAGAGCAATCTGAGAGAGACTCTAGGTCCTAAGGTCTTTAAATATTTGTTGGAAACAGCTATGCTGCTTATAGTGTCTTTTTTGTTGCCTTCATTACACATCAAAGAACATGCATGTGTGCATCAGTATGCATTTAAAAATAATGTTATAAATTCCATAATCACAGTAAAACAACTTCAGAGTCCAAACAGAAGACATAAACCATAGGTAAAGAAGCTTGATGGAACAACTTATTTAGTCTGCTAAATTACCAAGTCTTTTCCCTGTGTTAATAGATTAAGAAGTTGTATTTTGGCTTTGAAACAAAATGAGTGAGAGTGGTCAAAAGGCAGAGGAAAAAAAACATAAAGGAAATCACATTGCTTCTGATGAGATCTAAAGTGGGAAAGAGCTTGAAGAAAGCTGACTTGAAAAAGAGGTTTTCAGAGGCAAGGTTGAAGTAAAAATAGGAACATGGAGGGTGGGCAGAGCACCAGTGCAAGACGGGTGAAAGCAATTACTGGGACAGCAGCAGAATAAACCTCATAAGCTAATACGACAAAAATCTCAGAAGAACTCTAGAAAGATGGAGGGTGATTTTGGATTGGGTTTTGGAATGAATGTTGGTTAGCTCATGTGGTCACATTTATTGTAGGTACATGAAATGTGCAAACCAGCACTATATTCATCCCAGCATCAACCCAAAACAATTCTGAGAACAGACTGTGTAAATTTCACTAATCAAGGAATGCAACTTTATTCTGACAGAAACCAGTTACATTTCTTCACACCACAAGGCAATGGGAAATAAACGATGGATGCCAGATTTAATGGTGTTGGACTTTTCACGAACATCTCTGCCTGCATGGCAACAGACATTTGGACTGAAACAGAAGTCATGAAAGAAATGGAGGACAGGTTCAAGACAATGACCCATTTACAGTGTGATGGTAAAGAAGACATTTCAGGGACAACTCTTGAGGCAGCTATCTGCCTCTAGAGATACCTAGCAGGAAAAGGATGACTGAAAGTTACAGCTTAGCAATACTCTTGCATATACCCAGGCAAAAACCTATGCCTATGTTAATAAACCTATGATAACTTATAAATAGCCACTTGTGTAATAATTCATTAATGAAATAATGAACAAAAAGTGTATGGAAGCAACAGAAAGGTTGTTGGTTAAGTACAGCAACACACAGGCAACTGAAACACTCTCAGCTGGCTGACTTAAAATTTTCAAATTCTTACTTTGTTTCAGCAGACTATTTATATAGGATTGTTCTTTGGTTTTTGAACACCAAATTAGTTGACATACTGTGAATGATGGACATTCGCTCTGAGGCACAGTAGATACTGTACACCTTGCTTCTACATGGCCTTCAGAGTTGAATTGTAGTAGCAAAATTACCTACATAACCAATTAAGTATCCAAATATTCCCATGATTCCCACTTGCCATTTCCGTCCTCTTCCCCTGCTCTCCTAATTTCCTTGGCAAGATAGTAAATACACACTGGCAAGAGATGGCAAATCTTTTTGCCCTTGTAAGTTATTAAATGCTCACACTGTTGGAGAAGGTTAAAAACCCTTGACATTTGTATGTCATATTTATCCTCCTTTACCAGCTTTTAACAACCAAAATGATTTCATTTTTACTAACTTATTTGAAGAGCATATCTGGAATTATTTACATCGTTTAGTACAAAACAGCTGTGAAATGTAATAGCAAAAATCAGGCATTGCTACTGTTTAGAAGTTAAGATTATGCCATATCAACAGAGGGCAGTCTTTGATAACTATACATTTGAATGAAGACTTGGAGAGCAATAAACTTCTGTTTATTTTACACAGGACTGGGAGTTATGTAGGTTCAATAAGGAAAACACATCTGTGATTCATCATCAAAAGCAGAAGCCAGATGCCCCCAGGAAGAGTTGCATTTAAAATAAGAATATATTTGCATTCTTTTTTAAGTAAAAAAATGTTTTAAAATATAGATTTACCCTGCTAAACCCCACAGGTAATTTATTTCAGAGGAAATATTCATCACTAGATTTCCAGAGCACATTTATTTATTAATGTTCTGTCAAATGAGGAGGTCTTCTGTGTCCTAAATCTTTCTGTTTCTATTTAGACTTGGAAATAAAGTTTAGTAGTATAGCAAAACTGCAAGCTTTCATGCAAAGATATGTATATTTTTTTTTCTCGTCAAATACTAGTTCCTTTATTCACTAAAAAATTTATTTTAAAAGATCAATGGACTTGTTATTGAGCCTAGTTCTGATTTGTCACACTAACTTCAGGGACAATTGGTAGAAAAACAGTTTGGATTTACATCTATGCCATTAGATCAGAACTCAGCCAAGATGAATTTTCTTCAAGTACAATTTGAACACAAGTGTTGGCACAAGCCAAGGAAAATACTTTCAAAATTCTCATCAATTCTATAATCTGCAGCATTTTAATTTATGTTGTCCTGTTAAAAGAAGAAGAAATAAAGCAAGTCATCCACTTTGTACTTGGACTGCGGCACAAGGGCTCACTGACTAGTTTGACAAGAGAGCAACTCTTAAAAATGAACAGGACTTCTGCTGTTTGTACATGGAGATTTACTACTTGGTGATGGAGATAACAGAAGTCAAAGAACCAGACCCTGTATCCACTGAAAATAAGAAATTTCTGTATGAGACATAGGACAACTCTATCCCTTTATTATATTTTTATTTCTTTTTTTCCCAAAGCACTGAAATATCTCAAAAAGTTTAATAGTTGGAATGCCTTGGTCATTGTTGCCTGGGTCTCAACCAAAGTATCTTCCTTTGTATCTTACAAATAAGACATACACTGCTGAAATCCAGGGTGAATGTCTCATAAGGGTAGACAAATGGTAATAGTGTTGCTGAACGTGCTACATATCTAACTACAAGAATTACTACCCCCTGCAGCAGCATCCAAGCCCATAAGTCTATTGCATAGGCTTTTTTAATTAAATAGCTTTCAGCAGTATTCCCCAGGTATGTCAGTAACAAATCACAAATTACAATAATCCAGTGTTGTAGAACTGGATGTAGATGTCTACTGATGTCTCCCCACCCCAAGCCAAGCTGAATTATTTATTAGAAAGAATACTGGAATGTGAATGTAGCTGTGAATTTTGCAAATTCCAAACTCGAGTTTTGCCGTACAGAAAACAAGATCACGTGCCATAATGCTGTTCCACCACGGAAGGATAGGGTAGAAGATCATTTTAAAAGAAGGAATAAAAAAATTACACAAATGTCAAAACAGCCTTGTGCTGTCTCTGAATCTGTCGCTTTGTCGTATTTTTCGCTTTGCTAGAAACCATTCTTAAACCAGAGTGTGGATCACATTTCATAAACAAGAAAGAATGTTAGCAACTGTGAGACACGCTGACTCAAAACTCAAGAGCCTGCTATCAGGAACTTTAAAAGGCAAGGAACTCCGAGTTCGGGCTCTCATTAATGTGCTTTTAGCTGCAGGCACAAGGTGGCAGGAACACCGTGAGGCTTTCATTCACCCGCTGCTGTGAGTCGCCGCCTCCGAAGAGTGACACCGGACACTAACTGGTACCAACCGATGTGTTTTGCACCAAAGATATTTATACGATATTCTTTGTGGCGCACAGAACCGCGGTGCCGGCAGGCAGCTCCGCCGCAGTCCCGGGCCGCTTCCCCTCGTGTGACCCATCCCGTTCTCCCTTGGGCACTTTTGCCGCCCCCCCCGTTCCCCGTCACCCGGGCTCTCGGGCAGCTCCGCTCCTGCCGCCGCCCCGCGCTCACCTGGCGCCCCGCACCCCGAGGGGGACGGAAACCCCGAGCACTGCCCAGCGGCGAGCCGGGAACAGCCCAGCTTTAATTCTGCTCCCGGGAGCGGGGAAGCGGAGGTGCGCTCCCGTTGCTCCCGGGGCTGGCAGAGGTGCGCTCCTGCGCTGCAGGAAAGCAGCACCACCCTGCCCCCGATACGAGGGCTCCCTTCCCGCGGCGGCTGGCGCCCGCAGAGCGATCCGTGCCCACCACCCCCCCTCTCCCGCACCGCTAAGGCTCATCCCTCCGCAAGCCCGACGCGTTCTCCGCCGCAACCTGTTGGGCGGCCGCGGGAAGGAGGGAAGGAGGGAGGGAGGGAGGGAGGGGGAGCTCCGCCTTCCCCGTAACTTGCATGATTGGCATGCCGTTCTGCCCAATCGTGTGTGGCGGCTTCTCTCCCCGCGGGTGCCCATTGGTCGCTGTGAGGCGCGGGGCGGGGCTTGCCGGGCTGCGGGGCTCCCCTCCGGAGCGGAGCGCGGCGCGCTCAGAGCGCAGCGTGTTCGCGGGGCGAGCGGCGCCGGGCCGGCGGCACAAGTGGGGCCGCGATTTGGCCGCTGCCGGGGGCTCCCAACGCTTTGCTCCGCCGGCAAGGACGATGCAGCCTCTCCCCGCCAGACCGCGGCGGCTGCTGGCCGGCTTGCTGCTGCTGGCCGGCTGCGCCTGGGTTGGGGCGGCAGAGCCGCCGCCAGGCAGCAGCGCCACGGTCTCCTCGCCGTGGTCGCCGGAGGCGGCCCCCGTGGTGGTGGCCAACCGCGGGCTGCGGGTGCCCCTGGGCCGCTCCGCCTGGCTGGACCCCGCGCGGGACCTGGTGCTGCAGGTGCAGCCGGGTGACCGGTGCCACCTCACCGTGCTGGACGAGGACCCGCTGTGGCAGCGCCCGGGCCGCCTGAGCCCCCGGCGCTTCCCCTGCGACTTCGGAGCCCGCGAGGTGCAGTACTCGCACCTGGGCGGCCGCAGCCCCGCCCGGGACCGCGTCCGCCTGCAGCTGCGCTACGACTCGCCGAGCCGCGCCCTGGTGCTGCCCCTGGTGCTGGAGGTGGAGGTGCTCTTCACCCAGCTGGAGATCGTCACCCGCAACCTGCCCCTCACCGTGGAGCGCCTGCGGGGCACCAGCAACCCGCTGGACGCTCGCAGCCTGGAGTTCGCCTTCGAGCCGGGCCGGCAGCGCTGCCGGGT